>CAOKZL010000807.1:0-504736 GCA_948472985.1 Iguana delicatissima | reverse complement strand
AGCCAGGGATGATGGGAACCTCAGTTGAACTTTAACGAAATGCCAGGCAAAAGTGTTAACATGGAGGAGACAGGGGTGACTGTTCCAGACCTTGGTCACAGTAAGGTGGAGGATGGTCTGACCGCACCTCAGTAGAGGGGGCCTCCATGCGGGGGGTACCTTCTGGGGTAGCTCGGGCCTTCAAATCGTGCTTGCTCCAATATTTCACCAAGGAGTTGTAATATAAGAGAATTTACAATGCAATCCAGGCTTGTGCTGAAGCTCCGTTTGCAGTGGCAATGGTACTCGCTAGCTCAGCGCGACTAGGTTGGGCTCTGGTCTCAAGCTGAACTAGGTTATACTCTGGCCTTCGCCTGGCGGCGAGGGTTTCCAAACCAGTTGAAAGACAGACAATGAAACCAATCTGAGGCAAGCACAGGCTACGCTTGCTCGTTGCCAGAGCAGACACTGATGCTACCGGAGATTGACCAGGATGGATGGGTCTACGTATGCAAATGTTCTATTAACATATGCAAATTGGAAACAATGCACCAGGGCCAAGCGTTTTGCCAATTGTGTGGGTCTCCGGCCCTTATGGAGCGTCAGAGAGTGGACATACTCTTTGGAACACGTGGCCGAATTGCGTAACAAGCTAAGGAGTGGTGAAGACTGTTTTCACCCTAGCAGCCCAAGCACGCAAAAAGAAAGGGGAGAGAGGTCTCTCCACAGCAGAAACCATTCTGGGCTGTAGACCGGTACTTCAGAGTCAGACCTGGTCCTACTGAGAGGGTCGTTAGACCCTCGTTGTCTCGCCCGTACTTCCCAGGGATGCCATTGCACAAGGCATTCCCTCCGAGTGAGAGGATGCCAGCGTCCTGGTCAGACTCATATCCCTTCCTCAGGGTATCAGGGCTGACTCTGTAGGCCAGATCTATCTCAGGGGGACCTCGGGTCAACCAACCCGTTGGCTTCCCACCCAAAAACAGTGAAAAAGAAAGAAATAGCTAGCAAAGGAAAAGCAAGTTAAACAATACCAAGAACAAGCAAAACTATGTACAAAGCAAGACTATTCTACAGAGACCGGGAGCTCAGAGGGGTCGCCACTCCATCTCCACTCCACAAACCGGGGGCCATTCAACCGTTATCGACCTCCTCATATATGGAGACAAATGTCTCAGACAAGTTCACAATTCGCATTTCCTTGTAATTCAGCGACACCTGAGGGGTAATTACATTGATGGGAGTCTTCCCAACACCCTCATCTGGTAATTCTACTTCCATGATCCCTTTGGGCTCGACTGGCTGGCCCTTCCACTCCTTCAACTGGGAGACATGGAAGAACTTGAACCAGTCTCCTCTCTTCCGTGGGATTCTCACCTGGTAAACTGCAGGTGAGATCCATTTCACAATGGGAACAGGGCCGACCCACCTGGCAGCGAGGGAGTGTTTGTCCCTACAGAAATTTCTATAGAGGACCAACTGACCTTCCTCCCACTGACAGGGGCAATGGACCCATCCCAACCTCTTATCCATTTTGAGCAGGTTCTTGCCCAGCTGGGCAGCGACCTATCAGTGTACCTGACTGAGATGGCTGACTAAATTCTTGACACATTCATTGTTGAGAACCACCGGTTCCAACTCGGAGGGGAAACCCATATCAATCCAAAATGCCTCAGGCAGCAGCATCTTCCGCCCAGTCATTACCATGTGTGGCGTGAAGCCGTGGGATGCTACCATGCTTCTAAAGGCCATTAAGATGATGGGCAGCTTGGTGTCCCAGTCTTTGCCGGAGGAACGTACCATTTTCCGAAGGCCTTCCTTCAGAGAGTGGTTCGTCCTCTCGACGTGTCCTGAACTTTGTGGATGGTGGGTGATGTGAAACTGCTGGTGAATGCCCAGGGCCGTGCACAGTTTTCGGGTGACCTCACCAGTAAAGTGGGGCCCAGCATCTGAGTCAAGGTCCTGCAACACCCCCCACCATGCCCAAACATTGTTAAAGAGCAAGCAGGCTGCCATGCTCGCTATGCTGTCTCTGCATGGAAAGGCCTTGATCCACTTGCTGAAGGGATCGATGACCGTAAGGCAATATTTGTTCCCACGTGGGGTGGTTGGAAGTGGACCTATAAAGTCTATCTGGATGAGCGACCAAGGACCCTCAATGTGTTGGTGCTGGATGGGAGCCTTGGGATCGGAGGGGTCAGCATTGACCATGGTGCAAGACAAACAATTATCCACCCACTGGTAGACATCCTGCTTAACCTGCAGCCACCACCCGGTGTCCCGAACCCGATCCAGAGTCACCTCACGCCCTCGGTGTCCCTATTCATGCACGAACTGAATGATGTCACTGCAGAGGTCCCTGGGCACGATTCAGTGGCGCTGGCCACTGTCATCGATCGCCCAGTACACTCCATCCAACTGGGAGATCTTGAGCCGGCCAGACTCATCTGAGCCCTTCCTGGCCAAGTCCAAGATCTCAGAGTCTCCCTTCTGTAAGAACCCTAGATCGAACATGGGAGGGATGAACTGCTCCTTGGGGTTCACATTAATAGCGGCGATGGGGGCCCCATCGTCCTGCAAAGCTGCATCTTTAGCTATGGTATCAGCCCTGGTGTTCCAAATACAGATAGCCGTACCCTTTCTCTGGTGTCCTCTGACATGAGCTAGCCATGTAGGGGCGACCCGTTCCTCAATTTGGGCTGCAATACAGACCCATTTCTCTAGATGGGCAATGGGCTTCCCATCAGATGTTTTCGGGTAATTTTGGAGCCAGATTGGTAATCAGACAGTTGCAGCCTTAGCCGTCCAGTCTGAGTCTGTATAAATTGCCAGGGGGCAGTCAAGTGGCTCATGCTCCAAAATAGCTTTCAGAGCTTCTACCTCCACTGCCTGGCTGGAGTGTGGTCGGGCTTTTCCCTGTAGGGTGTAGGAGTCTATGATCCGGATCGCTCCATAGCCTGTCTGTGGGCTACCGTCCATGTGCATGGAGGATCCATCACAAAACCAGCACACAAAGCCCTGCAACTGAGCTTCCTCAAGGGAGGCTCCCCATTCCACTGGCCAATTACTAAAATTTAACAGTGGTAAAGGGCACTCATGCATGGCTCCGATCACAATAAGACCGTATGGAGCTGGTGGGTCCTGCGGCTGTTTCTGAAAATCCACCCCACGCAACAGCAGGGACACACTCCATTTGGCAATACAGGCATTTAGACACCTGGCCATTCTGGACCTGCCCAGAAAGGATGTACTTAAGAGGCGTGTGGGGGGTCTGGACAATTACTCGGGCACCTCCGATCATAAACTCCCAGCGCATTAGAGCCCAAATAAGAGCAAGACAGGTCTTTTCACAAGGACAAAATTTGGTCTCATGTGGATCCAGATTTTTGGAGGCATATGCTATCACACGCTGAGTGCCATGTTGTTGTTGCGATAGGGCCGCTCCTATACTCCTGTCAGAGGTGGCTAACTGAATAAGAAATGGCTTAGCCATATTGGGGTGCGCCAAAGCGGGCACTTTCATCAAATCCTCTTTAAGCTGTGCAAACGCCTGCTGCTGAGCAGGTCCTCAGTTCCACTCAGCGTTCTTCTTTAATAGGGCATACAGAGGTTTCGCCTTGGCAGCGAAGGACTCAATAAAGTCCCTAGAAAAGTTGAATGTTCCCAGTAGAGAACGCAGGGAGTGCACATCTGTGGAGGCTGGCAACTTCGTGATCACCTCCACCCGTTGTGCATCGGGAATGCAACCGTCAGTGCTGAGACAAAGACCTAGATATTTTACCTCAGTGGACACCAGCTGAGCTTTTTCCCTATTCGCTTTGAAGCCAGTGTCTCAAATGATACCTAACACCTCCTGGGTGATTTCCTGTGTCTTTTCCTCAGAGGCTGAATGAACCAGAATATCGTCCACGTAGGATAAGACGTGGGACCGTGAAGCTGGTTGCAGCTTGTTCCACATCTTAACCACATGCGTGTGGCAAATGCTTGGGCTGGAATGGAATCTGTGGGGCGTGTGTTTAAACACATATTGTTGGCCCCAGAATGTGAATGCAAACTTGTACCAACATGCCTCGTGAAGAGGGATTGAATGAAAGGCATTGGCCAAATCAATAACACTATAATATTTAGCTCCTGCCGCAGTGGCAGACAGGATTTCGTTGTACTTTGTCACGACCGGCGCCACAGGAGGAGTCACAGAGTTTAAAGCCCTGAAATCTACAGTCATCCTCCACGTTTTACCGTCTGATTTTAAGACAGGCCACAAAGGTGCATTACAAAGTGACTGCATTGGGTTAATTACATCCCGTTGGAGAAGCCCCTCCATGGTTTTCCCAATGCCTTCTTCGGCCTCAGTCGGGTATTTGTATTGTTTTTGAGGCGCGGGATCTCGGCCTTCTTTTAGGACACAAGCCTCCTTTACAGCCCCGCACTCAATTTTATTCTTAATCCAGACCTCTGGGAAAGCCTTTACCCAAGGGTCACTAGTCAAGCAGCATACAGGGGCAGGAGCCTTAATGGCGGTACAACGGTGCACAGCTGAAATTTCCTCCGGTCCCTGGTCTAGCTTCCACAGAAACCCATTTGCATAGTCAACAGTGAGCTTGTTTCCCCACAGGAAGCCAATGCCCAAAAGGCCATCGTCCTCACCACGGTTCTCGCAAGCCCAAAGCTGAAAACGAAATGTCTCTATGGACATCAGGATGTCCTTCCAAGCTTGGGCAAGGTGACCCCCCCCCATATCCAGAGAGCTGGACATGCTTGGGTGTGGGTTCACCATGTTTGACCAATTTAGGGTGCAGCACATTCAAGGCCGCACCCGAGTCCACTAACAGGGTGGCAGGAGTCTTTCCCTCCTCGGTCCCTATGCCTGCTTTCACCCAGAACTTGCTTTCACTTGTCTGGCCGCAACTTGGCCACAACGTTGCGAGGAAGCTTCCTGGACCGAGGGCACCCCTAATCCTTAAAGTCCAAAGTCGGGTATTATCCAGCCGGAGGTGGGCCATTTGTCACAGCCTGGACTGGCTGTTTACCACCCGATGCCAGCTGTTTGTCCAGAGCTTCGAGGAGCTCTGACATGGCCGCTTGTCGAACTGGGTCATGTTCAGTCCGCACCGGCGTAACATGCTCCAGACTCTGGCTCTGTCCGAGGAATACGGCTGAGTCGTGAGATCATACCCACCAGACGTTTCCTGGGGAGGACCAGACTCAGGAGACGGTTTGGGGGCAGTGGGTTGACTGCAGGAGTCCCTTCCCTGCCACTGCCTGTCCTGTCTGGGAGTGGGGCGCGAATTCCAATTCTTTCGTGGAACGGAATTTGGCGTGGACTTCCTATGCTGGGAATGGGGTCCAGTTGGAGTATGTCACCTCCGATACGGGTTCCCAATTCCCGGGTTCCTTCCTGTGGGCCTTTGTGGGAGGACGCAGGGAGTCAGCCTCTCGCAATAGGTCAGTGACCCTGTGGAGGTTGTTCCCAAACTCTTCCCAAGGTGTTGTGGCCGGTTCCACCAAGCCCAGGGCCAATCTTGTCTCGTGGTTCAAACCTCCGTACAACAGAGTCTTGAATTCAACGTGATCAAAATTGTACCCACGAGCCGTCAGGGGTACCTTTTCTGCCAGAATGGTGAGTAGCTGCTTCCATGCCACGTAAGCTTCAGGATTCTCATGAGGACCCTGCTGCTCCATGACATAGAGCACACTCGCACTCTGTCTGGGCCAAACGATCCTCACTACCTCTCACATCCAGTCATGTGCCTCGAGCCAAACCAGGCCTCGAGCCGCCACAGCCGATTCAAGGGTAGGGAGCTCCGAAGGGGACACGCAAAGACAGGCCAATTGGGTCAGGTCCTGGCCACTGGCTGTCAGGTGAGAGTGGGTCACCGTGTTTAGCCACATGATGCCGGTAGACCAATTCAATGGACCCAATTGGTCCACAATTTCCTTCGCCTCAGTTGCACGCCAGGGGACCCTAGTCTCGGTGACCTGTGTCTCCTGTGTCTCTGAACTACCTTCTGTTGCAGGGACGGTCCTGCATGTCATGGACCGCGTCTCTACTGGGTGGACTGGCACCTTAGGGGCATCCCAGTCTGGACTGTGAGGGGAGGAAGCCAGGGCGTCTTCTGGCAACGTGTCCTTGGACAAGTCTGGGGCAAAAGTCGGGAGCAGCTCCGGACACACCACCGAAATTAGGGCCTCACGTGTCTGGAGCTGACTTTCCAGTACAGCAATTTGCTTATGGCAGGCTGCATGACTAACAACCTCTTGCTGTTCCTTGACCTGCCCAACCATGAATCGATCCGCAGACCGGGCACGATCAAGCTGAGCCTCTAAGGCAGTGGTTCTCAACCTGTGGGTCCCCAGATGTTTGTGAACTTCAGCTCCCAGAAGCCCTGAGCATTGACCATAGTGGCTGGGGCTTCTGGGAGCTGAAGTCCACGAACATCTGGGGACCCACAGGTTGAGAACCACTGCTCTAAGGCATGGGCTTTCTCTTCACAGGACTGGGCAGCTAGGGTGACATCGCTAAGCTTCTGTGTGGAGGCCTGCACAACGGACGCAAAAGTTACCTTGTCTGCTCGCAAGGTCTCGATCTCGGCATGAAGCCGGGCATTCTCCTTTTCCACTTCTGCTAGCTTCCCCCGGGTCTCAACCAGGGCACTGCTAGCGTCTCTGGCCGCAAGCCAAAGTCCCCAAGCTGCCAACGAATTCTTCAAAAGCCCGAATGGGTTCTTTGATTTACGCACCAGAGCGTACGCTTCATGGAGAGAGGTAAAAGGATCGTCTGTCTGGAAGACAGAGTCCTTCCAGGGGCACTTTCCCTTACCCAAAACCCATCTCTCCAGTTTCCCTCGGACCTCCTCCTCACACATGAGGTCCTTCACAGCAACGGGGCTCTCCCTAGCCATTTTCCTACACTACACAGCACAACGAAAACAATACAGATTTCCTACACAAATACGGGACCAGGAACTGGAGTGATGGGCAGGATCACCTAGACCCCTGGGGGAGCTAAGGAAAATGAACTCTCTGGAACTTCTCTAGGGAAGAAAGAGAGGAACCAAACTCCAGCCTGCCCAAACAAAGTCACTTTTGCACACTCAGGCCCGGTTCTTCACCTCGGCAGCACTGAAGACAAAAGGACGAGGCCAATGGTTCAGGGACGGGGAGGCCACACGAGGCCCAGGGAACCCTCAGGAGTGTCTCCCGAAGGGGGGAAAATGAACCCAATGGAACTTACTACACCACCTGGCCAAGTAGCGGGGGGAAAGGGACAAGGAACTCAAAACTGAACTGTTCCTATCTGGTTTTCTGGGTGAGGGGCGCCTCCTCTACCTCGGGCTAAACCGCTAAACCCAAAGCTAGGTCGGGACTCACCACCCGCTCCTTAACTAGCCGGAAAATCGGGACGCACCTGAAAATCTGAGAAGCCGGGACTCACCACTAGTGCCTTCTCCAATATCAACAAGCCAAACCAAAGGGGTACTACACAAGGGGACAACGAAAGGAGTGGGGGCTGCTCCTTCCGTACTTTCCGTGTGCCTTGCCACTAAGATGTTGAATGCATGTGGACTGTTCCTGATATGTTAGGCCTAAAACACGTACAATCCCAGCCCACGATAGACCCAAGATGGGGAGGTGGTTTCCAGGACAACACAAAGAAAGGGGGAACAGATATCTACCTGATAAAATTACTGCACACACACAGAAGTCACGCACACACTAGCCTGCCTAGCGGTGTTCTAGAACAGCTCGACTGACCGTTCCCTAAGTCAGTACCGCCCGATTTGAGGAGGTTCGTGACTCCTTCTCAAATTAGGGGTACCGGGGTTGCCCGCGTTGCTCCACCACTCTGTTACCCTGTGAATTGGGGGTCCTGGGAGGGGCGCCCAAATAACCAAACCAAGCAAAGATGGGGAAATTAACTCGAGCACTCTCTTAAGCTAATGAGAGGCAGGGTAACTTAGGAGGAATCTTTTACCCTATGTATACAGGTTCAGGTCAGTGAGCAGTCAGACAGTTTAAAATAGCAACAATATTTATTAACAAGCAAACAAATATTAGGAAAACACAACCACACAGCTAACTAGAAATAGAAAATGAGAGTTTTGGGGGAAATGGGCGATACGACACCTTTCTCATTGTCCTGAAGAAGTCCAATTGAAGAGAGGAACCTCGGCGTGGCGGCCGAGGGGAATTCGCTGAACAGAGCGGCAGCAAGGCTGGATGGAAGTCTGGAGCGATCCGAGGAACTCTCGGAACTGGGGGTTTTATTAGGGGAAGAATGACCGTGGGCTAGTCTAGTCTTGGGTGAAAACAATGAGTTTTGGGCTGGAGACAATGTCTCTGAAAGGTCAGAATTTACATGATTGAGTTAAGGTCCAAATTGACAATAGTATGGGCGGTATGCAGATGCAGCTAGCTTGACAGTTGAGCACCTAGCTCGCCAGGGTGCCTGCTCAGGGCAGGGGTCTCTTTGTTTTGATGCACATCTGTAATGAAAGTGTGTGTTTCGGGAGGTCTCCTAAAGCGGATCTGGCAGTTTCTGGCTTGCCTTGGTGTAAACAAGTATGAGTTAGCATATAATAGCCATGCCTAGCTTCGTGCTTGTTCGGCAGCCTCGCAAACACTTGGCTGGTGGCAAGACAGGGCTGAATTGTGATATCAAAATGATATCTAAGATTTACCAAAGGCTAGGCCAGTTCATGGTGATAACAGGGGATGTATAATGAGTAATAGATAATACCACACAGGACAAAGCTCATTCTTTTCTGGGGCATGTCTTTTATAGCAATAATTGAACTAAAACAAATGCAGTGACCTTCTTTCTATACTTGGATAAATTTAATCCAAGAGTGAAAATAAACAGTGAAAAATGAATGTGTGAACACCTGTATTTAATTTTCACTTTATTTCTGTTTAATTGCCTCTAAAACTCAGGTGCTTTTGTCCAATGTGCCTAACTTTTGGCAATCTGATTTCTCAGGAGAACACTGGACTCACTATAAATGCTATTTGGGTGAACGATGCCAGAATTACAAGGAGGAGAAAAGTAATCAGGATCCTTTATTAAAAGAAGTGGAAAAACAAAAATGAAGGAAAAATAAAAACAACCAAGGTAAATGAAAATGAAAATGAAAGTAGTTTTAAAAATTAAAAACAAAGCTAGAAACTTTTCCCAATACACGCCTGTACACTTTTTCATGGAATGGAAGAGCCAGGGAGTGAAGCTACTCCTGTCAGGAAGAGATCAGTTCTGGACTTACAACTTAGAGCAAGCTGGTAAGATGGATATTGAGTCTTTCCAGTTTCTTTTTTTTTTTTAAATTAGAGAGCTGGCCTTTTAAACAAGGTCTATTAATATTAATCCATTCCAGGTCATAGACAAGACATCTTTGATTATAATTTCCAGACTCCCAAGTCAACATAGGATGTGACTGTGGTGGTCAGGGGATGTTGAGATTTAGAGTCCAAAAAGATAAGTTGTTCAAGCTCTGGCCCATTGCCATGAATCAGCATATGACAAAACCAAGAAGATTCAAACTGCCTATAGTCATCTACCAGTTTGTCATTCAAGCCCTTGTGACAAGCTGTTATAACTGCTTCTCATTTATGTAGCTTTTTGAACACAGAGGACACTTTTCAAGTGTTTATTGAGTACACTCTTACAATACTCCAAGTCACCATTATTCCCATTTTACACATGGGGAACTAGTATAGTTGCCAAATCAGAGGCGGCAACGCCAAAAACTGACACGAGGGAGGGAGTGCTTGTTGTGTCACAGAATCAGGGCAGGGGAAGGGTTGAGAGATGGGCTGGAACTGCTTCTAGGTCAGCTGATTGTAGAAACAAGATTGAAAGCAATCTGAGCAAATGGGCCCAGAATTTGGGCAATCATGCAATTTGATAACCCAGAGCCAGGGGAAGCATTTTTGGGAAGCTAGCTATTGGCAAAACACACCTAGCAGTGGTAGCACTTGCTGCCATTCCTGTTAGGGCTCTCATCCCATATAGCCTTATGGCAACACATATAACATGTGGACTTTTGCCAGGCTCTGTGCTGCAGCTGGGGCTTGTGAAAGGTTAATCACCTGCTCTTAGGCAGCTTTGCCCCATTGCACTCTGTTGCTGCCAGGGGTTATACAAACAGCAAAAAGGTTCAAGAGTTGCAAAGCTATATAGTCACAATGCTGCCGTATTCTAAATTGGCCCACAGTGCATGTAGTGCATCACTCTCCCCAGTTCTCTTCCTTTGTAAAATAAATACCTTCAGACTCAGCCAGAATGCCCTCGTGACAGCTGGAAATGGCTTTAAAGTCATTTTACATACAAACATCAAATTTTCTCCTCTTTTTGACTCCCTTCCTGGAGGCCCAGAAAAGCACAGTAATTCCCTGAGATTTCAACCAGTACCCTAACAACCTGGAAATCCCAGAAACTGGGGCTAAAAAGCAGCAATTTGCCATAGGCGACACACTAAGTCATTGGCAGATATGGACTTCCAGATATGAAATTCCTAGCAAATATGTTCTTATCAACTACCATTTAAGTGCAACCCATCTTTCACCAGAACTCCTCCTTAATGAAAACATAGGCCATGTTCTAGTAAACCAAATCTCCCTGAAAACACCTTCTGTACTGCCAATTGCTCACTTTCAGTACTTTTTTCTGTCTTCCTGGGCCATGACCTTTGACAAAGAGTGATAGAAATACAAGCCTCACATTCACTTCTAATATTTCAAAGGCTGTCTCTGGCAGTATGTTTTTTCCTGCCTTGGATCCTTCCTTCAGGAAGACAGTACAGCCTAAGACATGCTCTCAGGTTCGCACATTACTGCCTTTGTCCTCCTCAGTAGAGAGACACCTATAAAAATTATGTTCCTCTTCTTTCTCTGGGAAATGGTTGAAGTTCTTTCACCCACAAAACCCACGATGGTCATGCTCTCTGAGCCTTGTGACTGCTGTCTATATGGCCCAGAATCACTGTCCAAGGGGAAGGTGTGGAATCAAATTGTGTAACTCCATGATTCTGGATTCTTCCAAGCATTTGCCTCCTCCATTTGGTAGCCTTCATCATCTCCAGAGGCATCCCTCCTCTGTCAATCTTCTTGTACAGTTTGATCTACCGTATTTCAAAACCTCTTGTGTTCTTTGATGAGTCAAGGCATAATAACTAGGTTTCAAGCTGTTCTGCTTTCTCTTCCACCACATAAGCCAGTTTGCACATGTTACAGGGATAGTCTTTTACATCTTCATGTAGGCAAACATGACACAGATGTTGTAGCCCATTGCAGCTGCTCTTCCATGCTTCCTTGTCTTGTGCATGCTGTACCCACAGCCCTCAGGACCTCCTTTCCATCAACCCGTCCCCTGCACTAAATACCCACATAAAAAACTCCAGTTTACACTCCCTCTTCATGAACGCCTATCCATGAGTCTCAGAAATTGTGAGAGCAACTATAATTCATCTCCCACTGCCCGCGTGACCACAAGTGGCGGGGGGACACCTTTGCCGCCCCCCACGAAGAAGGGAACAGGTAATCACCGTGCGACGGGGAGGGGGCAGGGTTTGCAGACACCTTTTAAAGCTGCTCCCACCCCTCCCTCAGCCTTTTGGTTTGCTGGCGACCCACCCTCCCACCTTATGGTTTCAGTGTAAGATTACTGGTTGCTTCAGGGCCGGGTAGGAATCCCCCCCCTTACAGGTTTTTTTCCCCGCCTACCCTACACTGTGCCAAGGGACTCGGCAATTGGCTTTACAGGGTGGTGTCTTAACTAGATATTAAATAGGTCTCCACAGCCACACTTGTCTTTGGTCAGGGCTGGTAGGGGGGGTCTAAGGGTTTTGGTGAATACCTATGGCACCCTTTGGTGTAGGATAAATGCTCTCCTTGAGGCGGGCCCAGGACTTGACTCTACCGTCACGAGACCGGGGGGGCTGCAGTTCGTGGGCTCGCCTTCCAGAAAAGGGCCGGCCAAAGTTTTAATCCACCCTCATGGGTTGGCTTTGGGGCCCGGTATCTCGCTCAAGGAGGGCTAGGGAAGAGGTTGGGAGCTGACCCTTGCCTTAGCCTACCCGTGCTGTCGACCCCCCTTCTCAGGTCATAAATCTAAGTTCAAGTTCATGATCAAGTTTAAAGTCAAGCCCAAGGTCAAGGTCAAGTTCACTTCCAACTTTATGTTAATTAGGCATATATTAATAAATTGCCCTAGTTCAACCCAAGTCCTGTGTGTGGTCTCTTCATTTCGTGGGTTGGGTGGCAAAGAGTTAGTGGCTGCTAGCTCAAGCAAATCACTGACTCACCTCCTCTCAGCAGTATCCCCCTCCCTGTCAAGCCATGTGCTCTACCAGAGCTCCATGCCCAGAGAAAGGAAAGCTCATATGCACACTTCCAAACAGCTCGGCCAAACAGAGCTCACAACACAGTGAAAACATGAGACAATAATTTAATGGGTTGGTAAAAATGTGACACTAACATTCCAATGGGTTGGTAGAAATGTGATACTGTCTGTGAGGTCCTCACTGTTACCCAATTCTGACTGCTTCTCATATAACTCTTTCTTACTTATATATCTGTTAGTTTTCCTCCAGACTAGACAATCACCTTATCCCCCAAGTTATATTCCCTGATTTATCAGCATTGTGTTCTCTAAACACCCTTCCCTTTCTTCTCATTATATTTAGTCAAAAAATATGCACAGGGTTAGCTTTACTTTGAAGCATCAGAAGTATAGATAAAAGTCCCAAGCACATAATATAAGCCAGCCACATGCTTTGGAACTTCATGGACGTTTATAAAAACCAAAAGGAATGTGTTTTAATTCTTTGCACTAAGAGCAACTCATAGTTTTCACACACACCAACCGTGCTGCCTCTGTTGCTGTCTCTCCTACCCCATGAAAAGTTCCCCTGGATCTGAGACAAAGTGGCACATCCAGACAACTCTTAATGAGACAAACTCGCAATGGTAATCTGCTGCTCTGTTCCTATGAACATGCTTAGAAGTTTGATGAATAATTTAAGTGATATGAGAAGTAGGTTACATTTGCAAGTTGCACAAACACTTCACAGCACCAGGTTGTTGGGTTTTTCCTCCAAAAGCTCTTCTTTAAAGTATATCTTTCTGCCTGATTAGTCTGAGCTCATTTCTCCTCAGTATCAAAATGATCAAAGCACCAGGAAGGAAAAACAAGGTGGCAGCATCAGACTCCAGTAGGCAGGAGTTGGAGGGTGATGGATAGGACAAAGCCCCCAGTCTTTCACTAGAGTTAACTTCCCACACATGTTAAAATCAAGAGCTCACAAAATACTCATATCATCACAGTATTGTGCTTAACTGCTCCAATCAGGATTAAAAGCATAAGCAGACAGGAGCAGAATAGAAATGACTGAAATCCATGGTGGCTGAGCTTGGACAGCTGGAGCAGACCACGCATCATAATAACACACCAGCCCAGACACAGAACAATGTGCCTGGGCATCTGTCAGTTTTAATTCTGGGTGTAGGTTGTTCTGTATTCCAGCTTCTCGGCTTGATTGTCTTCAGTTCAATCCAGTGGTAAGAAGCATTAGCTAAGATTGGTAATATTACTGGGACAGCTGTCTGGGCGAGGGCAAAAATAGTAAGTGGGTTGGTAGGCGGCAGTCTTAAATAATGATAATAATTATTAGAAGAGAAGCAGCCACTACTGCTCCCCCCCTTCCCCATGCTTCCACACTAGCACAAAGTAACTTGAGAGCAGAGACAGACAAATAAGGACAAGCCCCTGCCAGTGTCATGCACAGGAGCCAGAGCTCTGAACTGTTATAGTAACTGTTGTTATCTGTTCCAAAATAACTTTGAGGGGCAAGAGAAGGGTTGGAAAACATGCAATGACACTGGTGTTTGGACCCTAATGGGGAATAGTTTTACATGTTATTTGTGCAGGGTAAGGGAAATCTCACCTCATCTTGTATATTAGGTAGTCTTCCTCTGACCCATGACCCAGCACTATCTAAGAGGCACTCAGGGCTTCTGGGAGCTGAAGTCCACAAACATCTGGGGACCCACAGATTGAGAACCACTGCACTAAAGTGTTAGAGAATACCTCCAAGGAAATGCTAACTCATGCCAGTTCTCTTTTCCTGATGCAACTCAGCTACTTCTCAGAAGTGCTTGGTCATCTGTGAGAGGAAGAAAAGGGGTCCGTACTGCTCTGTAGAACAAGCTCTTGTTTACAGGTTCCAAACAGCTTCTGGCCACCATGTATATAAGATAAGGTTACACTTCCCAAGCCTAACCTCAGCAAGTAAAATAGCATGTTACTAACATACCATGGTCCTTTACACAAAACTACAGTAATGAGTAACAGGAAAAGGTTGTACATAACAGCATGCAATGTATTATCGTAGGGAGTTAACCATTCCAAGCTTCAGTAAGATTCTGGACTAGACTTTCATTGTTTATTACTAGTCGATTAGCAGTATGGAAGGTTAAGGGCATGAATATTAATTCTCTGAAACATACGTTTAGCAGACAGATGTACTAAAAGGGCAACTGTTGGGTTACACAGTTTTCCTCACAGCGATTTTCAAAGGAAAGGAAAAACACCATTGAGGAATGACATAAAGGAGATCAAGAAACTAGCCAAGGTGGTATAGTGGTTTGAGTGTTGAACTAGGACACTGGGAGACCAAGGCTGAACTCTCCATTCAGCCATGGAAATCCACTAGGTGACCTTGGGGAAGTCACACTCTCTCAGAGGAAAGCAAAGGCAAATCCCCTCTGAACAAATTCTGCAAGAAAACCCTGTGATAGATTCAGCTTAGGATTGCCATAAGTCAGAAATCACTTGAAGGCAAAACAACAACAACAAACAACATATCAAATGGGTAGGAAGGGGATATTTTACAACCCTGAATGTCCTAAGAAGTTGACTGATCACTTCAATTATCACAGCAAGTATCAAGTATTTGCTTTCCAAGCAAACAAGCTCCTGAAAACAGAGGAGACTCTATAAATTGTGCATATTTGCCAGATATATGGAACTGGGGAAGCAAATGTTGGGCAAAGAAATGAGGAGTATGATGAAAAACCAGGCATGATAAACCAAACTGAAATTGATTCCCCTTGTTATTTTCTATTATATACTATTTCATTAATACTATCTTTTTTATAATTAAATGGTACAAATTTTGAGTGACAAGCTAAATTGATTTTTAAAAAAGCATTGTTCTCATTAAAAATTGAATGGACAATCATATTAAAAACGTGCTCAAGCAGTTATTTGTTTGTCGGGAGGAAAAACTGAAACTTTTACAGTGGGGTCTGCAAGACAAGGCAGAATTTGGTTTGGTTTTTTTATCTCTGCACTAATTTGTATCTCTCTAAAGGCATCTAAATGTCAAATAATTCCTTTTCTTCCAGCATTTAGCACCTATTTTGTAAAATACTAGGATTTGTCACTGTTGAATAAAATAAAACTTGGAAGAGAAAGGAATGCAATTAAATATTAGGTTAAACTGATAAAGATAAATTATTTTAAAATACTATAAAAATGTTAATATCCTGGTATGTATCTGTAATGTAATAGCATTTCTTTAGAAAAATCATAATGATAAGCACTAATTCCATAGTCATAACACAAAATGTCTCAATTTGTTTGGTTATACCTGTGCTTACAAATTACATTGTCCTGTCTGTTTTATAAACAAACAAATTCCTGGCCTTGAAAAACAAGGAATAAGAAGAGGGAGACAAACTGCTACAGTCTCTTTTCCTCATGTTAAAATTAGTTGTTCAAACAGCCCAATGTGAGTGTTGATGGAATATGAAATTAATACTAGTATTGCTAACTATAGCAGCAGTGAGGGATGGAGAGGTTATTCTGTAAATTTTCCATGTTTTCATGCATAACTCCATTTCATCCATTGTGTTTTTAAAACCAACATCTTCTTAAAAGTCATATTTAAACATGCAGACCAGAATCCCAACTGCTGGAGCCTTCTCCCTCGATGGAACCAGGAAGGCGGCAATTCCTCCTCTCCTCTGCAACCCTCAGGCATCCCCAAAATCTACTCTGGAGGGTTAGGAAATTTCTGGAACCTGTTTAAGTGCAGTGCAGGGTATTTATTTTATTTATATCCTGACTTTCTACCAAGATAGGATCCAAGGTAGTACACAATCATTTAAAACTAGGTTTCCTTCACACTGCACTTCTGTAGCATTTTGATCTCAATTTAACACCTGTGGCTACAAATCTTGGGATTTGTAGTTCTGAGGTGTTCAAAATTCTCTGCCAGAGTGATCTCTAGTGTTACAAACTACAGATCCCACGTTTCTGCAATTTTGGCATTTAAGTGGGATCAAAGTGCTACAATCTAGGTACCGAAGAGCTATAGCAGATCCCTGTATATTCCCTCACGTTGCATGACTGCATTCAGAATGCAGAGTGCTAAATATAAATTTCACCCCAGGAATCTGCCCTCAGTTAAATCAACAACAATAAATTAGATATTAGTCCAGCCTAGTCCAGACTAATTAGATATTAATCATGTGTTGGGCTTAATTCCCAGTCAGTACAGTTACCAGAAGGATGCCAGATTAAGCGTTGCTTCTATAAGGGTTTTTGGAGACAGTGTATACTAGTGAAGTCTTGAAACAGGGAATATACCCAAGAATTCCAGCAGATCAGGAAGAATGTTTCAGTGCACTGTATGCCTCTTCTCCTTTTCCCTTTCCCAGCAGAAGCAAAGAAATTGTGCATAACAAGTAGATATATATTAGCCTAAATCCCAACTAACATGGGTCAATTAAAGCAATAGGACTGACATCACTGTTGACATATCACTCAGCAACTGACTCAGTTGGTATATCCTAGTTGAGAATAGCAATTGGATTTAGACCAAAATGTATTTAACGTGCATACTTTATACAGTGTCCAAAATATAGGCTTTCCTGGTACAGAACCTGACCCACATTGAAGAATTTACAGCTAGAAATCTGAGTTTCAGAATTTGCACACTGTTGTTGTTTGTTTATTTATTTCCCACCTTCTCCCCAGGTTGGGACTCAAGGTAACCTGCAATAGTTAATCAAACACAGTTTAAAAAAAAATTAACAGCATACAGAAGTTAAAAAGTAAGTAAAACATCATAAATTAAAACTGGTTATAAATTAAAAACAGCAACAGCAACAAATAGAATTCCAGTGTGTTTCCCCTAAAAAGCAGTGCATCAAGGCTTGTCAGAATAAAAAGGGGTTTACCTGCTTGCAGACAGATAATAAGGACAACACTATTGTAGTGTATGAGCATATAATTTTCATTTCAGCTATAGTCACAGGGAAGCCCCTGATGAAAGTTAGGAGGAGGAGTGGATTTCTCCCATTTTAATACCATCATCAACATGTATAGAGCCACTTCGATCCAGGTTCCACACTAACTGCATTCTGGTTTAATGCTGAGAATTGTAAAATCAGTTTCAGAATTGGCACTATGCTCTTTTTTTGCAATTCATGTCTCTTCCCTCCCCTGCAATTTACTAATCTGTACATATGTCCATTAATTGAATCACAACGTGAAAATGAATCATAATGTGGCCCCACACAACTGCATCAAATATCTTTGTGCACTATGTGCACTGGTGTGCATCAGTTAATTGTAGTTAAAACAAAACAAAAAGCACAGACTGACAAACAGCAGCAGAAGTCCCAAAGTCAAGAGCAGAAAAGCAGAGTACCAACTGGGGAGTAATTCACAAGCAAGCCAAATCAAACGTGCTGCCTAGTTTTTCAAATCTGCAGCAGCCTTGAGGGCACTGACTGATGCTGTGCAGCTTGGCTGATGTGTTCCACCATTAATGATAACAACAAGCTCACTCACATGGTGCAGTTTCCCAAGGACTCTGTGAGGCTGTAATCGATTTCAAGGTTGGTTGCTATACTGGCAAAGCCATGGGGCAGCTCATCCCACTCATCGAACCTGATGCCGGTCCCCAGAGAATATGTGCCTTCTGCACATGGCTTGCATGACTGATCTTTCATGTCCAAGAACGTGCCTGCTGTGCAGGAAAATGCTGAAATGCAGAAGAGCACCAAAAGCAAGATCAGGGGAAAAGATGAGGAAGAAACAAATTACAGACTTTCTAGAATGATTTCTGGCGTTCTGGTGAGCCTACAGACAATCAGAGCAGTGCCTTCTGACTTCACTGCAGGTTCAGCAAATATATAGCTAAGGCTATATATAAAGGCTAAAAGGTTGAGAAACAAATCAGGACAGAAATATGTATGATTTAGCTGTTAAAACAGTGACACCTTGCCTTTCCATTGCATACAGCAAAGCCCAAGATACAATTTTATGTGTTACTTTTACAAAAAGAGAAAGAGACTAATGGTGCAGTACTAAACACCCCTACCAAAGAGTAAACTACACTGAACTTGATGTGGTTTATTTCTGAGCAGATTTGTCCAAGGTTGAATTATAAAGCTTCAGTTCTACATACACTTGGGGATAATTGTCATTGGATTCTTTGGGATTTCCTTCTAAGTAAATATGCTTTGGATTGTGCTGTGGAGCCTTCTACAGACACAACAGAAGCCAAGTTTCCCACTATATAAACACACCATGGTGAGACCCATGGTCATATCCTTTCCTCAATTTCTTCTCCACCTGGTGAAACTGTTTCAACTCTAGTTAGCCACTGAACTAGGATTAGAAACTGTGGCCTTGATCTTAGTTCATTCCCAGTAAATTGAGTTTAAACAACACACAGTTTCCTGAGTTTGGATTTAACAAAAAAACATATTTTGCTTAAACTCAGAAGCAAATGCTTCTGATTGCCTCTTTGGCATCTGGAAAAGGAAGGGGGTAACATACAAGTCTGATTGTTCTTGTGGCTCATTCCTGTAACAGGAAATCTTATCTGTTACTTCTGAACCAGGTCTAAAAGGATGGGAGGACCTCAAAAATCAAATTCATGGAAGTTCAACTGAGTCTATAGTAACAAGTTAGTTTTTTCTTGGTGATGAAAAGCTCACTGGAAGACAGCCAAATGGATCTTCTGGTGCAGGGAGGTGCACAGCCAAGGGTCCTCTCTCATGTACCCACCAGTCCAACTTACAGTAGCAACACAGATATTTATGGTGGTGGGAAACAAACCCAGGATTTTCAAATCTTGCTTCTCTCTATTATTGCCTCAATGCATACATTAAATTGTCATATCTCTGATTTTTAAAATCCACCTGTTCCTCCAGAAGTGTTTGCAGGCAAACAAGAATTAATGGGAGAAAACACTTTAAAGCTTCTCAATGGTTTTAGAAGAGTGCAAAATATTAAATAAAATAAATAAATAACCAGTGATATGCCAGATTTTATTTTTTTACATTTTTGAAGATGCAATCTACCTGAACCAATTTTATTATTATTTATATCATTATTTTAACAGCAGCCTAAGCACTTTATCCAAAGGTCCAGACAGCACAGAGATACAAATCAAACTTATATTGGGTTGTTTACTGTAATACACTCCTTTTGTACCTGCCTATCAAAAGTTTTCAGAAATTTCAGGTGATTCAAAATACTCCAGGCAGACAGTTGACTGGGGCAAGTTAAAAGAAACACGATTCTCTTATTAACAACAGCTTCACTGGCTTTTGGTCTGTTTTCAGACAGAATTCAAGGTGCTGGTTATTAGCAATAAAGCTTTGGATGGCTTTGATCCAGGCTAATCTGAAGCATCAAATTCTCCTGGTTGAGCTTGCCTAGGATTTGAGATCTTCAGGGGAGGCCTTTCTTTCAGCACCGTTGTCCTCAGACACATGTGTAGTGGGATTCCAGTAAGGAAATTCTCAGTGGCTGCTCCCAGTCTCTGATACCACTCCCTCACCCCACTTTTTTTTTAGGTGGATCTTTAGTAACTAGCCTCGCCTTCTACCGGAAGGGCTTTTAACTGGATTGGTGCTCTATTTTCTTCTATTGTTTTCAAATTGTGTTTCAGCTCTTTTATACTTGCATTCATTTTATGTTTTCATTGTGCTATTTTCAAAATTGTCAGCTATATTGAAGCCCGTTTTTGGGAGAAAGGCAGGATATAAACAGAAATAAATGAATAAGCCAATTAATACATATAAATGCAAGTTCTGAAACAATTACCATAAACAAAAATAAAATAGACCCCAGCATAGTGGGAAAGAGCGCAATTTGGTAACCTGTGTGCCTGCTCAGTTTGCTGACTATCGGTAAGTAGTTTCTAGGTCCTTGCTCTAATTTCTTTAGGGGTTTTTTTCCCTTTAAATTAGACTTGAACCTGAATGACACTTCAAGCAGAGGACACCTTCAAATGGAAGAATTCTCTCTTTAAAAGTAGGGCCTATAGCCCATGGCCATCATATGACTAACTTCTTGTGGTACTGCTTCTTCTCTTTGTGACAAGCAATACGTAAAAAAAGAAACTGATTTCAGCTAGATTTGAAATACTGTATTTTGGTGTTGCTTTACTGTAATCAATGATACAAATTGCTTTTAAAACACTTTTTAAAAACCTTATTGATAAACGGATTCCTTGCTTATATCAAAATCAGAATGTATTGATTTAAATTGTTAACCACTGCTTCCAGTGCAAAATTTCTTTTGTGCTCAGTCAAATGAAAAGAATTACCATTTATCTTTAATCTAGTTTAACCTGTTTGTTGTACATTACTTGCAAGCAACCCAGACCACGGAAATGGTCCCAACAATTGACCAGGAAAACTGCAAATTTGATGGGGAAGACAGTACATGGGAAGAGTCATCCCTGCACATCTTCCTATCCATTAAAACTGGACTTCTCAAATCAACTTCCGACAGCTCAGCTCAGCAGACACTCCTCATGGCAGCTCTGCAACAAGGAAAACCTTCATAGTAAAAGTGCCAGGCAGAGGGATTTGGCTGGAGAAGTTCCTCCCGGATGTAAAGGGGAGTGGAAGATTATCCAATAGGGTCTGGAATTACCATTATTGTGTTTACTCATTAATAAACATATTATGATTGGGAAAAATCAAGGGAATGATATCGTGTCCTTGCCATGAAACATGGCTGTTTAGATCTCAGGATCTAAGATCTGATGGCCCTATGCCAGCAACTTGCTTTCTTAAAGAAGAAACTTTTAATCAAACCTTTGAAATTACAAAAATGAAGAATCCTTCTGACTAAAACAGAACAATGAAGCCTACACATTTATCTTCTTTCAGCAATCAAGAGCTGAGTAAGTCTGTTTACCTCACAAGATCAGGACAAATGAATTAAAAATTGGGGCTTGACATTTTAAAAGAATATGATTAAGGATCTAAGTTCATACACTTTGTAAATAGACTGAATGGCACTTTACTTGTAAGACAGAATTGAATTTTAACAAGAAGAATTACAGCATTAGAAGACAGAGCTGTTATCTGTTTGATGCTAATAACACTGCCTTGCTGGCAACTTCTGGTACACATAAATGAAGTGAGTTTGTAATTGCAGGGTTAAATGAAAGGTGGAACTTTCCCAGGAACATTCTGGGGACTTTTTACAATGGATCCTGGAGGAGCTACACGTGTAACTCCTAAGCTGACAGAAGAACATGATGGAGGCAATGAGGAAGGAGTTCTCCATCAAGGAACTGTGGCAAGATGTAAGACAAAAGGGAAACACAGAAGCAATCAACACAGAAAAACCAAATGGACAAAAACCAAATGGAAAGACAAACTCGAGTCAAGTTAATGGAGGGAGTTACTGACTTGGGGGAGATTTTTGAACAAGAAGTTTCAGTTTGTGAAAGGAAGACTACAGTCCAAGGAGGGAAGAAGCAGGGAGATGAATCCAAAATTGATCTGTAAACAAATTATTTTTATGATTGAATGAAATCAAACTAATTTAGCCATGATTTAAGGGGGTGAGAGAAAGATGTCAAAAATAGGTGTGCGGTCTCAGGACAGTTCTAAAAGTTCAGGACATTCTATAATGTCATATGAAAAGCACCTTGAAAGAGCAATAAAGGGCAAAGAATGGGAATCAGATATTAGGGAGTGCATAGTCCATAGATAGGATGGCAATAAGGGAAGAAGAGAGTAAATTCAAAATAAAATAGATTTGTTATACACTAAGATTAAGAAATAATTGCAGATACAGGATAATGATAACTGTGTTGGGTCTATAAATTCTGTAAGGGATTTTATGATATAAAAGGGTATTGCAATATCTGGATTTAGGGACATCATAAAACATAAATATATTTACAGTTTTAACTAGTGAAAATACTCTGTAATTACATCAGCAAGTAGCATTAATTAATTAGTAGCATTAATGTAATTTAGTAGTATTAATGTTATTTACCATGTAATGCCATTTATAATGTAAGAATAATTTGTGACCTTTTCTTTCCCAGAGACCCCCGCAAATATAATTTGTTGCCAGGGTCCCCCAAGACTTAACTTAAGATTCAAATATTTAAATTTAGATTTAAATATTCAAATATTTATTTATTGAAGGCTTCTGGAGACTACGATTCAAATCTCCATTCAGATACCAGGTGACCTTGGGCAAATCACAATTTCTGAACCTCAGAGGAAGAAAAAGGCAAACCCCCTCTCAACAAATCTTGCCAAAAAATTCCTGTGATAGGTTCATTTTAGAGTTGCCATAACACAGAAGTGACTTGAAGGCACCCAGCAACAAAGTGCTGCTGACAGCGGGAGGTTCTTTCTAGCTGTTGTGTCTCTCCCTTTTGAAAACTGACTTATGGTGATGCTAAGGTGAGCCTACCATGAGGGTTTTCTTGGCAAGATTTGTTCCCTTTGCCTTGCTCTGAGGCTGAAAGAATGTGAGTCGGTTGAAGTCACCAAGTGGGTTTCCATGGCCAAGCAGGGGTTCAGACTCTGGTCTCCAGAGTCATATAGTTTGTGTGCATGCCTGCCGCCATGTCCCTTTGTCAGGGATGCAGCAGCAGTGGTATGTGTCTGTGTTCCCAAACCGCTCCCTTATTTGCAAACAAGAAAGCCATTTCAGCACCTGCAACACCCCCCCCCCGACTACCACGTCTCTGTTGCTGCTGTGGCTGTTGAGTAACAGGACTTTGTGGACTTCTTGTGGGGGGCGGCCGCTGGACCCTAGGTTAAGAGCCATTGATGTAAGCGATTTGTAAAGGAAAGTAATAGAAAGTAATATTGAGGTATCATGTTGATTATATTTGTTAGAACAGTCATTTGGCTATTCTTTTCAAAAGCATGAATTGGGGGAGGGGAAAGAAACGAAATGTTGGATATTTTCTTTGAGAGGCTTGAATCAATCAGATTGCTAGAATCTGTTCAAAAGAAAGAGAGAAATCAATGCTTTTCCTTTTCTTTCTTTTTTTCCTTTCTTTTTTTTAATCTATTCTTTAATTTTTAACTCATATGTTTTATATTTTTCTTTATGGTGTTCTTTTTTTCCTCTTTTACATATTTGTAGTGTTTTAGTGGTTTTGGAAAATGTTAATAAAACATTTTCTTAAAAAATTGGGCTTTTCACAGCCTGACAGACAGCAGAAGTGTGATTTCTCTTTAGATTATTATAATGAATTCTACATGGGGTTGTATCTGAATGGTGCTTGGGAGCTCCAGCTAGCCCCAGATCCTGCGGCTGGCCTAATTATAGGGAACACATAACCCCCTTGTTCTGATTGGTCACTGGCAACAATCAGTTTCCAGGTACAATTGAAAGTGTTGGCTATGCCTTCTACAATTTGCACCCTCACCAGACCTGGAAGTAACAAGTTACATGTAATCTACTTACTTGCAACTAATAACTTTTGGGTAACGAAGTTGCTAGGAACTCACATTTCAGAAGTAATGCAGTGAAGAAGAGTGAAATTAATTTATTCGTATAACAAGTAACAGCTTCTAGTTACTTTGCAAATTGACTTCTAAGGAGCATTCTTAAAAGACATTTAGATGGGGTTGTTTTAGGGTTTTTGACTCGAGTCTGATGTCATTCTCTTATTAGTCCTAGGCCAGAATCCTGTTGGAATAATATGCTAGCAAAAATAAAACATATGCTAGCGTAGCCAAACATTCCACAAGTATGTGCGTGCCTGCACACACACACACACACACACACACACACACACAGAGAGAGAGAGAGAGAGAGAGAACCCTCTCATAGTTTTGACTTGGTGGGTGAGGAATTGAAGAACCTTTGTACAACAGATGAGCTCAAGCCCATGGCACTAACTGTACAATTAGCTGTGAAACTGTGGGATCCAGCATAACCGGTATATATGCATGCTACACTAAAGGGATATAAAAGCTTGCTTTTATGCTCTTAAAAGTAACAGAAAGTTACTTTATATATTTCTTTAAATATATTTTCAAACAAATCTGCTGTCCAATTAATAATGAGCACCTTTCTGTCAATCAACTAATAAAGTCATCAAGTAATGATATAGCAGCTACTTCATTGCAGCCCTTGCTAATAATAAAAGAACTTCAGCAAAATGTCATTTCAAAGTCAGATATGGCAATACTAACTCTCTCAATATTTGTACTCTTCACACACAAATATTCAAACACTTTTTACTACAGGTCAGAGGAAATGCCAACAGAGAGGTATTCTAGATCAGTTGGCATTTAAATCTCTTTCTTCTCAGAGTTCAAATATTAGAAGAGCTGGGGAATCAGCTCCACTTCCAAGCAAGCAGCAAAGGTGATGTGGGTTTTATTGAAATGACAGTGCTGCCTGTGTATCCTGAAAATAGCTCTCTTGTGCCCAGCGGTTCAACAAGGCCCAGGAATCTCCAGTGTGCTGGAAACAGCTATGAGCAGGAAAGATGCCGTGGCAGCAATAATGGCTTACAGCATTCTGTGCCTTTGATGGGGTCTGGCAAGCCGGTGCAGAGTCCTGGAGTGTGTGGCACAGCTACCCTCCATCTGGAGCCTAGGCTGTCGCATGCTGTGTATTCATAATGGTATTCAGACTGGAAGAGAAAATACAGGGATAAAATAACACTCTGTGCATTTAGCACAGATGACAGACACTTTCCCCATTATTACAGAAGATTGTTTCTCCATAGGACATAAGAGAAGTTTATTATTTTCAAAACCATTGAAACTTATACAAAAGGAAAACACAGCTCCATTACATTCCAAAGATTTTAAAAATGAGTTATAGTAGCCCCAGTATGAAAGTCACACTCTAAACATGTTATTGGCTCCCTTCCAAGTTCTACCTCATACGGATGTATGTGTGCACATATGTGTCTTCAAATCACCTGTTGACTTGTGGCAACCCCATGTAGCACCATGTTTTAAAAACACATGTTTTCTTAGGCAAGGAATACTCAGAGGTGTTTTTGCCAGTTTCTTCCTCTGAAATACAGTCTGGTATTCATTGCCGGTCTCCCATCCAAGTACTAACCAGGGCTGATCTTGCTTAGCTTTCAACACCAGATAGGATCTGGTGCCTTTAGGATATTTAGGCCAGTCTCATGGAGACATACCATAATGCTATCCTGGATAACTACTTCGAATTTTTCCTATTTGAGAAGTAAACTAGTTTTTATAATCTTATGCATATGTCCACACACTTGAGACCCAAGGTATCTGATAAAGTACATTTAATCTAGAAAAGTTTGTGCTGCCAACTTCTTTCTCTATTGTGCTACAAGACCCCTTTCTAGTCCTTTCAGATATTTACCAAGATTTATTTGCTGCTTATTTTACTTTTATTTTATGCATTGCATGATGATGGTTTATCTTGACTTCATGTGCTTTTTCATCATTGTTTATATTTTATACTTTTTAATTTACTTGTACATTGCCCACAGACCACTGGTTATTAAGTAGTCTGAAGTTTAAATAAATAAAAAAGCAAACTCTTCTACAGATGTCATTGTATATCAATTGTGATTCTGTTTAATAAAGCATAAAGGGCATTTTCAGAGATGGATTTTCTCATCAGTTGGCAACAAGGGATTCTTAACTCTCCCTACACCTGTTGATTCCTCCCTATAAATTAAAGGATTGTGCCTAAGTGCTACAGCAAGGAAGGTGGAAATGAGTAAGAGCATGTATGCGTGTGAAGAATCACAATCTTTTCCTTGTCACTGTTTTCTGCTGTAAACAGAATCGCTAAAGCCACACAAGTCACATTGATCTGAACAGGGTTCAAATGCATGCAAACTGTGGATCTCTGTGTATCAGTAATTCTTCGGGTTTTAAAATGCTACAAGTAGAACTAAACTGAATTTGCATGCAGTGTGTACTGTTGCTGACTTCTCCTCCAACAACATAATGAATAATGTTTATGCCTAGATTTTATAATGTTTAAATGCTCCCAACAACAAAAGATAAAAATTCAATATAGGCAACAATTTTACACATTTTCTTGTCTATTCCAACAAACAAACAAGAAAAGTCTTGGGGCACATTAACAACTAACAAATTTTGTTTGACAAAAGTTTTTGCAGATTGTAGCCCACTTCATCAGATACATCACAGCAGCGCTCATTCTGTTGTATTATGACAAGAACCAAATACATTCACCTAGCCAAGAACCTGAAACAACCTGGGATGGAGCACAGGGAGCTGCCTCACACTATGTCACACCATTAACTCATCTAGCGCAGTACTTTCTACACTGACTAACATCAGGGTTTCCAACTAGATCTTTCTCATCACCATAGAGACTCACACAAAGAAAAGGTAACATAGTTATGCCACAACAAGTACCAAGTTATTACTATTCTAGATTAAATTGTCTCAAGAACTCTTTGTGCCTACAGATTACTGCTGGATGACAACAAGATCTTGGTCTTTGTTCTGTTCCTTAATTCCTACACATGCTCTGGGATCCAGCACAGTTCTCCTAATTACTTTCAAAGGCTCTCCCAGGTGCCCTCATATACTATTTTTTTTCTTTTCTTTCTTAACCTAACACATCTTTCTGCCCATGAGCTTCTGCTCACTCAGCTCCATCATAATCTGGAGGTCTCCCACTTCTTCAGTGTGTCCATTCCCTTTCTCCTGGAACTGCCTGTGTGCATCATACCTCCTTTTCCAAACCTTCCTCAGAACACCTCTTCTTCAGGAAGCCCTTAGCACAATTTCATACTATTCAAGGCTTATTATAAGTATATTAGCTGAAGTATGCATCCAGGCTGATTGAATAGTCCCAGGTTTGGTTCCTGTTTTTCCCATTTTATACTGGATTATAATAAACTGATTTGGGGAGCTGGTCTAAATAGTCTCTGATCGTACTGGGAGCTGACAGAAAATATTCTGGGATAAACAAAATGTGTATGGATCTCTAAAATAAAATCAGCTGTTTTGGGGTCTTTTTAATAAGCTTGGCCTTTTTAATCAGCCTGGATGCAATGAACCAAAGCAATGACATATTGTTTCTCAGTTTAGCTCTGCTGCCTCCACTACCATTCCCTCCTCTCCCTCTGTTGTTTCCTTTTGTGCCAATTGTAACCTCCCCTCCTATATTATGTAAAGCATCATGCACACTAATGGCACTATATTTAAATGAATACAATTAGCATTAACAACATTGTTTTCATACAGAAGAATGCATATGAAGAGAACACTCAATGGTGTGATTTTAGGAAGGTTTTGTCATCCTGAGGCAGAGACACAGCTACTGGGCTATGCTCACTTGTTTCCGACACTCACGAATATTAACTACTTAGACCAAAAACAGCAATCACGCCAAGATTATTCTAATGGTATTATGAAATCATTCTCTTTCTCTACTGTCAGGAAGCAAGGTATTCCATACCATACACAAAATAATCTTTGAGCAACCATTGTTCTAATAGACCTCTAATGGATAACTATGATACAGGACATGAAATTCTGAAGATATCTAGGGTGCTTCTGGATGAGCCTTTTACAGAGCAATTGTCTTGCATCCCTCACAGAAAAGCAAGTTTTGTATTTTTCCTGTTTGTAACCCTCTCCAACTTCTATTGCAGTGGTTCTCAATCTGTGGGTCCCCAGATGTTTGTGGACTTCAGCTCCCAGAAGCCCCAGCCACTATGGTCAATGCTCAAGGTTTCTGGGAGCTGAAGTCCAAAAAACATCTGGGGACCCACAGGTTGAGAACCACTGTTCTATTGCTTTTTCTTCTTTACTACAGAAAATCTATTAAGCAGGCAAATTCCAAATTAGCTGCACTATGTCTGTGACAGAGCTGCAGATTATCTTATTCATACTGGAATGTGAGTGCCTGCCCCACTTAATTCTTCCTCAAAACCTACTACCATGTTGTAGTAATGGTAGTAAGATGCCTAAAGCCTCTATAAGATATGTGGGTTTCCATGCTTATGTAGGTATGTGGACATTAACCAGCAAGCCCCTTATACAAACAAGTTCAGGCAGAATAGAAAAGTTTTTTTCTTATTTCAGAGCTTCTCTTTTAATTACATAATAATACCAGTCTGGATCCCATTCACAGTTCACTAAAAACATCTGTATCCATTCCCAATTCTTCCCTGAACTCATGGCTCTCACTTCTACTACCCTTTTTTAAGCTGGGAAAAAATGCTTATTGTTTCCATTACCCTCTCAGCTGGCTAGTTAACTGTTTCTGACAAAAATTGTTTTTCCTCCACCTGTCTCTTCCCTCCAGCTCTCTTTTTTGTAGCTTTTCATAAAATCTTACTGGGTGAGCTCTTTACAACATTCCACTAAATACATGAACCTTGGAATGGGGAGGGAGAGTGAGACTCAACCCTTTCCAACATGAGCCAAGAGGGACTGACCCTCATCCCAAATGTTCTGGCAAAATTGGACCAACAAGACTCCTATGTAGAAAAGCCTCCTCAGAAATTATCAATCAGAAGTATACTAAATGATCAAATGTTAATATTAGGACAGCTACTCTTGTTAACCTTTCCCAGGAGTAACAAAGGTTGCCTCCAATCTATTCTGTACACTTATTTGAGAGTAAGCAGCACTGAACAAATGGAGGTGATATCTGTATGTACTGTGCTTCTTGTAAGAGTCTTCATATCTAAGAGTGTTTCAGTTACAATGGATGAGGGAAGTAATTTGCCCTTTCCCTGCGAATAAGCAAAATTAACAACCTGCCTGTCAAAATTGACTCCCCTCATTAAAAACAGCTGTAGAAACCCTGATTAATTTTTTTTCGCTGAACTCATAAGAGGGCAAACTCCACCCTCACTTTATGACCTATCCATCTGGAAGCACCCTGGATCTAAAAGTATGCAAGATTTCAAAGATCAGCACTTTGAACTGAGCCAAAGAAACTGTTTTAACTTAGGAGTGATGAGATTTCGTCTCATGCTCCATACAGCCCCATTAAAAATCCGGCTGCCACATTTTGATCTAACTGGAGGCCACCGTGAGTGGGACAGGAACTTTCCACCTGTGAAACAGAGCTCACTTCCATGCAATGCCGTCCAGGATTTTAAGTAGCCTCATAACTTCACTCCAATTGAAAATAGCAGCAGAATCTCCCTGTGGGCCAGCAGAGCTTCAGGTTCCCCATCCTCCTACTTTAAGAAGTGTGACACTTTATGCCATCATACAAAAGCAGCACCTCTCCCTTGTCTAGATTAAACTTCAATTTATTGGCCTTCATCCAGCCCCTTACTTCTTCCTGGCACCACAAATAAGAGAAAAGGAAACATGTTAACTGTGGGATTCTTCCAGTTACTATCTGCACGCACACACACAAAACATCCAGATTCTATGTGTAAAATTAAGAGTATCACTGTTAGCCATGTAGTGTATTGTGTTTATAAATGATTAGTAATCAATCTATGTAGGTGTGTTAACTGTGTGTGCATCACTGAACTATGTGATGAGCTGTTTGTCTTACTCATCCCATTCGAATAATTTATACTGAGCTCTTCTGATGTTAAAAAAAAATAGCATCTTAATAATAATACCCTTCCCCCTTGAAAGTTCATCTTGACTAGAGGGAATACTGGAGACCTGTAATCAAAATATATCTCAGAAATATAATAACCATTTGTAAAACTTCCAAAGTGTCTTCCATTACCCTTGTTTTAATCTGAAAGGGTTTGTCCTAGCATTTTATGGCAACTAGTGTGACTATGCCTGTCATTCATTAAAGCTGCTCTGGCAGAAACCTGGATACAGAGTGCTGGGTAAGCCAGCTAAAATCATTATTTCTTTAGTGCTTGGAATGGATGAAGAGTCAGAGTATTTGTGCACTGTGCCTCATTAGAACCTGAATAAGAACATGTAACCCAAGTCAAGGATAAGTGGCATTGTAAATGGGCATAGAAATAAGCCTTCCATGTCTTTGTTAAGTTTATAGGGTTGACTGGGGCTAGAGAGGAAACCTGTTGGAATGAATCATATCTTTTTTATGTTCCATTGTTCTTGTTGGTCAAGTCATCCCATTTCTCTAACAATTTATAGAGCTATTAGAGATGCTGTTCTGCTTTGGGGAGGTATTTCCTCCTTGGTATAATATAGCTATTGTCATTTAAATGGAAAATATAAAGGTTATAAGTATTACTTCCCCCACTTAGCTTATCTTTTGTTCTGTGTCCTTTGCCCAAATTTCACATGCAGTTGATTCTGGTATTTGGCAGACACACACTAAGTAATCCAACCAGCAGAACAACTGCCTTCATTCTTTGGTGAGGATCACTGTTTTGTTGCTGAAGTGCTTTACATTTAATAAAAACTATCTAATGCATGATGTCAGAATCTATACCTTAAAATGAAGCTCTGTGTGCGTGTCTGCACGCACGCACGCATACATACATGCATGCATGCACACACATCTTCAAGTTACCTGTCAGCTTGTGGCAACTCCATAAATTTCACTGGGTTTTTTTAGGTAAGGAATGTTTTGTCATTGCCTTCCTCTGAAATAAAGCCTACAGCATCTGGTATTCTTTGGAAGTCTCCCATCCAAGTACTAATTAGGTCTGACTCTGTTTTACTTCCAAGATCAAATGGGATCTGCTACCTTCAGGGTATCAAAGCATATTCTCCAACATGAAAACTGCACATATATTCATGCTCACCTTTTAAAAGCCCTGATCTTAGCTCTTCCTCCATCTGAAGTCAGACAGATGATGACTGGAAACAGGACTTTTATAGTTACGGCACCAACTCCTCAAAGTCTCTTTCCAACAGGACTTGTTAGCTGCTTCTGACTTGTTTCTATTTATTTTATTTTTTGATGCAAGTTAAAACTTTCTTATTTGCTCTGGTCTGTTAACTTTATGGGCTTATTTTATTGAAATTTTGTACAGTGAATTAGTAAAAAGCCTTTTCATATAAAAATATAATATGTCTATATGGCGTTAGAATCTAGATGCTGGGTACAAGGAAGGCTTGTGTTCACTCTGTAACAAACACCTGCCTGTAAAAAAAAAAAAAAAGCAGACTGGTAACTTTCAGATCACATGTAATTAATATTATGCTCTTACTTAACAGTGACTACCATCTCCAGCTAAGTCATACAGTATAATTAGGTTAGCATGACATTTTGGGTTCCATTTTATTGTATATCAAATAAGATGTAGTGCTGTAAGCTCCCGGTGTTTGCTCAGCAATCTTTTTAAGCAAGACATTTCAAAAAATGCTACCTCTTCTTCCATTAGAATTTCAACATGGTGTAACTGCCCCTAATTTTCAGTGTATGTTAAAACATTTATTTCAGCAAGCCTTCCTTGTTTTGGCCAATTCAGCATCTACTTCTTGCAGTTCTAAAAGAATTTGTGTTGTGCTCTATGTTTTGTGTATACTTTACATTCTGATGTATAACACAGTTAAATTTTTGAAAATAAGTTGTACAATTTGCAAATAAATAAATGAAATATTCTAAAGCAATCTATTCTTGCTGACCACTTCTTTTGTTGTTTAAGATTGGCACTGTGTTATTCCAAAACCTCCTGTTAGCCTGCAAGCATTTTAAGGCTTGGCACTATATTACAGTAAGCCAGTGTGGTAGAGTAGTTTGAGTGTTAAACTAGCATTCTAGGAGACTAGAATTCAAATTTCCCCTCAGCCATGGAAGCTCACTGTGTGACCTTGAGCAAATCACAGTCATAGAGGAAGGCAATGACAAATCTCCTCTGAATAAATCATGCCAAGAAAACTCCATGATAGGGCTGTCATAAGTGTAAGTCGACTTGAAGGCACATGAAAACTGTATTACAGTACTATGGGGGAGTGGATAAATTAGCTAACAAGAAAAGATTCATGAATGCTGTCTTCTCTTCTCCCGATTGTGAATAATTTCAGACATCTGAAGTATCACTGACTGAATGCGCAGCCACTGATGCATATTGCATAACCACTCCCTGTCCTATTTGAAAGAGAATTTGCTGAGACTGCATTTACCTATACATTTGTAACTAAGCTGTCAAACAGACAGGCAAATCTGTCGTGCACACTCTGCTGGTGGCCCTTCAAGTGACATCGTATTTTCCTCTGAAATATGCCTAATTTAATCTTTCTGAAGAGACTGTTATGAGGCTGGGTCTGTAGCTCAACCACAGACTACACTAAACCCATAGCCTTCAGCCCAGTATGATTTAAGAGTCTGACCCAGAGGCAAGAAAAACAGAAGGTACCGTATGTACAATTAAGAGACAGAACAGAAAAGGATTACAGACTATATATGGCCTGCATGTATTCAATAATTCAATTGTCTGAACACAGCAGCTGTGAGGTATGGGAAGTGGGCACTGAAGGGAGCATACAGTGGCTCGTGTCTTTTTTTACAAAAATATATCCTCCAACTGTACTGATTTGGCAGCGATAGTCCCTATTAATCCTTTCTCATCCCACTTTTTCTTCTGATTTAAAAATGTCCCAGCTTCGTTTCTCTCCCACTTTCCCTATCGCTGCAGCTCACTTCAGATGCTACAAACTGAGTTCAAAGTGCAAAAGGAGTTTGCAAAAGGAGTTTGCACTGAATTAACTCAGCAGAAGGGAGAAGAGAGAGGAAGAACCTGATTCTTCTCTGTAGGCTCAAGCAAAAGCAAGTTGCTGCAATCTCTTCTAGTTCATGTGTTCATCCTTATTAATAACTTTTGCCATCCTGAGCACACTCTGATCTTGCTTGGCCATGTTTTCATCTGTGAAATGACGGTGGGTATGACTTTTTGGTCATCCTTGAAGTGTGTTCTATTTTTGTTGTAAGTTATCGGTTCTTGTTGTCAGCCTTCAAGTCATTTCTGACTTACAGTGACTCTCAGGAGAACCTATTGTGGGGTTTTCTGGAGCTAATAGTGCCCACCAATGGGTTTCCATGGCTGAGCAGGGAATCAAACCCTGCTCTCCAGGGTCGTAGTCCAATGCTCAAACCACTTCACCATGCTGACTTTGATATTATGCAGTGCCCCTTTTTTATATCAGTTTAACACCACTATCCTTATTTCTGTGAAAAACTGTGAACATGTAGAATTTAATGTCCCCACTTACCAGGAAAATGCTAGGTTAGATGCTATGGTAAAACAACTGCCATCCAGGATTTGATTTGGGACAAGCATGTTGACCTAGTTTGTAACAAAAAGACCTGGATAGATGAAGAGGAGGGGAATGCTCACTCTCAGCTTTGCCCACCAGAGTTTTTCTGTACAGCTGCAGGTGTTATATTGGGGACAGGGAGATGGATTCACTGACTATCATGTCTGGGAGGCAGATTCACTGTCTATCTGTCACTGCCTATCATTATGCTTCTTCCTTAGTCTGGTACCCTATTCTCAGAGAGTTTCAGTCTTGATTTGAAAGTAGGGTGCATAGTGACATCAAAGAGTGTTCTGCATGAGACAGATTACTCAAAAAGATTCAATTTGGCGTTGGTCCTATTTACGAGACACAGACAGCATTGGCTACTTAGGATGGATGTCCTATGATGTGAACTGGACAGAGTGTCTCCCTGTTGGCTCTGCTGGAACCACAAGCAACAACCTTCAGGATCCCTGATCAAGATATTCTTCTGTGTCACTTTACTGAGATGGGACATGGAGGCACTGTCTTACGATGGCTCCACTCCTTTCTGGAAGAGTGAGCTCAGAGGGTGATGCTGGGGGATGCTTGTTTGACCTCTTGTCTATGGGATCCCTCATGCTACTTAACAATGAAACCCCTGAGAAAAATTGTTTTGTGCCATCAATATCTGTTTCTCCTCCTGATATGACTTCAAGGAAGCTGTTTTTCATGGTAAACTGCTGCCTATCATCAACAGTAGACTGGATGAGAGCAAATAAATTGAAACATAAGCCAGAAAAGACAGAAGTGCTCCTGGTTAGCCAAAAGACAAAACAGGGATGAGCCTGTGCTGGATGGGTCATACTTCTGCTGCAGGTATAGTATTATAGTTTGGGTGTTCTAGGCCATTTCCACACTAGCCTGTTATAGTGCTATTATTCTACTTTCAACATCCTATGGAATTTATTATGCAGTTTACTACAAACCCCAGGATTCCATAGGATGTTGCAAGTGGAATACTAGCACTATAATTAACTACTGCAGAAATGGCCCTAGATTCAGCACTAATCTTGAGACCCAGGTGCCTGTAGTGTTAAAAGCTTATTCACCAACTGTGTCCATTCCTGGAGATGTCTCATCTAGCTATAGTGACATATGCTGTATCTACATACCATTTAGATTACTGTAGCATGCTCTATAAGGGGGTTCCCTTAAAGAAACCCAAAAACTTCAGCTGGGCCAAGAAGCTGCAGCCACGCTGCTGATTTGGGCTGTTCATGGGTAACAAAGTCCCTTGTTACAACAGCTCCATTAGGTAGTGGTCTGTTTCTGGACACAATTCAAAGTGCTGGTTATGACCCATTAAGTCCTATACAGCCTGTTGTCTGAAGGATGCAACACTCCCATATGAACTTTTCTGGGCTTTGAGATCTTCAGAAGAGGTCTAGCTCTCTGTTTCACCAATTTCATAGAAACATCTAATAGAAACATGAGAGACAGTCTTTTCAGCATCTTCTCCCAGGCTCTAGAACAACTTTCCCAGACAGATAGACATGTTCCCGCTCCATAGGTATCTTTCCACCATGTCAAGACTTTTTGCATTCAACAAATCTTTTAAAACTGCTGGTTTTCCAGGGAAGGGCTAGTAATAATTATGCTGTACTGCTCTTATTTTTTTGCTCTTTAATTGATGCTTGTAAACTGTTTTCAAATGGTATTAACAAATTAATTATATTGTAACTTTTTGTACATTTTATTGATAATAGCTTTTTGGGAACAGGACAACAAATGAACTAAAACAACCAGGGAACTGGTTGTATCATTTTATTTTATTTTTTGTTTATTTGAAGGGCAAATAAGTTCAGCAGACAGACAGATTTTATGTTTTATTTTAAGCATGTTTGGTAACAGTGTCACTGGAATATACCACCTGTGGTAAAAACACAGATTATGGCCATTCATTTTCCAGATTACAATATGTCTGGAATGGATATCTGCTTACGGCAACACTATTTCTTTTTAATTATAATATAGCCATTTTCATTGCTGATGTAATCATTTCTTATACACCACTGTAAGAATTAACATGAACAACCAACTGATTACTCCCAACTAGAAAGAGACCTATTGAATCAACTGTTAATGGTGAATCAGTGTATAGGTAGATCCTCTGTAATGAATCTAGCAATAGAATCCAGACCAATAACTGCTAAAGTACCTGATTAATACCCTTCCAGTAAAATTTTAATAGTGCAAAAATATACTGTTAGTGTTACATAAAACAAATGGCTCATTATAATAAAGTCAGCCATATGCAATATCACTCCATGCCCAAAACAGTGAACTAGATCTTTAGATAGGCAAAGATATATTATTACTTATACAGGGCAGAATGATCAGCTCTCAGGTGCTAAGTATCCTGTGTAGCTGTAGACTTAAACAATACTTTCTAGTGATAAAATAGCAGGGTAAACAGGGCAGTTCCATGGAGCCACCCACAGACTGAAGTAGGTCCTGAAATTCTAGAAATGAAAAAATAGCTACATTATCTTGGGGTGGGGATGCATGTGTGCTGCACTCATTCTCACTGAGAATCAACACAACTTGCAGCTATTTTTCTAGAGAACACTACCATCTAATATGAAAGAAGAAGGTAAAAATTCTTCTTCCTACTTCTGCACCATTGAGGTTCAGGGTTGAACTGACTGTGCAACTTGCTGAACAGACACACTGTACTGCTGTAGGCACAGACAGTATTCAGCTCCAGAGTTGGCCAAATAGTGACCACATGTCTTCTGGAAAGGAGATTAAGCTGTCTTCTGTTAAGTAGCACATGAAATAGCTCCTCCAAAAACAGCAGCAAAAGAAATAGCCTTTTAAAAAGAAACCAGCCAACAAATAACAGAAGACAAAACAGAAGACAAAACAGCTTCACACACTACTAAGTAAAGCATATCAAACAATATTTGACTGTAGAGCACAGTAAACAATTTATATCTCCCCAACAGTTTCTGGATTCCAGTCAGCCCCACCTAATATGATCAAAGTTCAGGCATAATGGGAATTGTAGCCCAATAGCATCTGGATGAGGATAAGATGCCTACTGTGCCATAGTTCTCTTCAGTTCACTTGTTTCTCCTTTATTCGTACATTGAAAACATATAGTAACTTCTCAGACTAATTAATCAACGAATGACATCGAATATCACCATCCACAAACATGTGGTCAAAATTACAGTTAAGTTTAAGAACTATACCTCAACAATGTTATCAAAAGTTGGATAATAAAAGACAGAGCTTAGAAGTAACTAGCTCCAAAAAATTATTTGTAATTCTCTCCTTTTTCCAACAGCTAAGTTTATATCCCAGGGGAAAACATAATTCTATTTGTGGTATAACATTAATTTTTTGTTTGCTTTAACAGTACAGCAGTACAGTCTCACTAAATAATGGAAGAATAAAATGACGTGGTTCAAGTACTTGTTCATTTTCTTTCTTGTGCTCTCTTTGTGGATACTGAGGTAACAAACTGAGGTAACAGTGAGGTAGATGGGAGAAGAGTGGCTTTTTTTTTTAATTTATTACAGGCCAGTGGCTTATAGCATTCAGATGTTCTTAAAGAAAGAAAAAGATACAATTTTAGCGCAAAAAATCCACTTCTTAATCATCGCAATAGTAACTACTTTGTACAAGCCTAGAATTGTAATAGTCACCAGTTCGTTTTTCAGAGTAATTAACACCAATTAAAATAAACTCACTCGGCAATTGAGGGTCATTCTCATAGCCCCTATCAGGACCTAAGTGGGTAGAAATGCTTATTTAGATACATTTAATCAACCATTAGATCTCAAAGGAAGCAATGGAACTCCACTCCAGACTTTGAAAGAACACAAAGAGGGGATTTAACACATATACCTACTGAGGAAACTTTTGACCACAAGATCAGCCAGGTGCCAATGGAACTTCACTGAGAAAAAAAAATCTGGTATGTAATAGAAAATGAGAATCTTGGTTCTCCTTCATGCCTCCAATATATACTTCAACTATTAATGACTATACTAACCTTTTTTTTTAATTAACACTATTTTCCTTGGCAATAATCAACATCATGGTGTGAACACATAAAAATGCAATTACACAACCACAGCCAAACAACAGAGCACGCACACACAAATAAATTACAGACCATACTTCATATTCAAAAATACAGGCTAGATACCAATAGTTAAATAATCCACAATCCAAAAAGTTAAATAATCCATAATAATTACATATATAATCATGTCTTCATCAGAAACAACAAGAGACTTGGCCTGCAAAGCACAGTCCCTTTTGTAAAGAGCAAACAAAAGAATTTGCATGTAGAACAGAAGAGAAGGCAAATCACCAAAGAAGAGTACAGATGTGTCACCCAGGCTTGCAAGAATACGAAAAGCTAAAACTCAAAATGAGCTCAGACTGGCTAGACAAACAAAGAGCAACAAAAAGGAGTTTTTCTTGCATTTGAGGCAAGAAAATGGCCAGGGGGACAGTGGGAACACTGCTCAATGAGAATGGCAAAATGTTAACAGATCACAGTGAAAAGGCAGAACTACTCGTACCTATTTTGCTTCAGTTTTGTTTTGTTTTTTTAACCCAAAAGAGAACTGTTTATTTCCATGCAGCAGCAGAGACCTTGGCAAGGGATCTGGATTGCAAATCAAGATTGACAGAGAATTAATCAGAAATCGCTTAGCTAACTTAAATGAGTTCAAATCTTCAGGGCCAGACAAACTGCACCCCAAAGTACCAAAGGAACTTGATGTACTCTTCAAACTCCTTGCCATCATTTTTGAGAAATCTTGGATAACAGGTGATGTACCAAAGGACAGAAGAAGGGCAAACAGTGTCACTCTCCATAAGAAGGCAAAAAGATGATCCTGGAAACTACAAACCAGTCAGCCTAACTTCAATATCAGAAAAAACAGTAGAATGGGTTATACATGAGTCTGTAAGTATCTTGAAGACAATGCAGTGATCAGTAGGAGTCAACATGGGTTTGTCAAACTAATCTTTTCTCTTTCTTCTTCTGGTTTTCAGCAAAGCATTTGATAAGATTTCCCAAATGCTCAACAATGGCTCCTCTTCATCCAGGAGAGAAGTGACTAGTCAGGTGCCACAGAGTTTTGTCCTAGGTCCAGTGCTATTCAACATGTTTACCAATGATTTGGATGAGGGATTAGAGAATATCTTTATCAAATTTGTGGATGACACCAAATTAGGAGGGATAGCTAACACCCCAGGGGACAGGATTTGAATCCAAAATGACCTTAACAGATTAGAGAGCTAGGCTGAAACTAACAAAATGAGCTTCAGTAGGGAGAAATGTAAGGTACTACACTCAGGCAGAAAAGACGAAATGCACAGATATAGGATGGATGACACCTGGCTTGACCACAGTACATGTGAAAGCAATATAGAAGTCTTAGTAGACCACAAGCTGAACATGAATCAACAGTGTGATATGGCAGCTAAAAAAGCCAATATGATTCTAGGCTGCATCAATAGGAGTATACTGTCTAGGTCAAGGGAAGCAATAATACCACCCTATTTTGCTTTGGTTATAGCTCACCTACAATAATGTGTCTGGGCCTGGACATCATAATTCAATAAGGATATTGATAAGCCAGAACATGTTCAGAGGAGGGTGACCAAAACGGTAAAAGGCCTGAAAATCCTGCCCTATGAGGAACAGCTTTGAGAATTGGGCATGTTTAGCCTGGAGAAGAGAAGGTTAAGAAGTGACATAATAGCCATGTTTAACTATTTGAAGGGATACATATGGAGGATGGAGTAAGCTTGTTTCCTTCTGCTCCAGAGACTAGGACATAGATAAATGGCTTCACACTTACAGGAAAAGAGATTCCACCTAAACATTAGGAAGAGCTTCCTGACGGCAAAAGCAGATCAACAGAGGAATATGCTGCCTCAGAGTATGGTGGGGTCTCCTCCTTTGGAGGTTTTCAAACAAAGGCTAGATGGCCATCTGTCAGGAGTGCTTTGCTTGTGTATTCCTGTACGGCAGAGCACTGGATTCAATGGCCCTTGTGCTCTCTTCCAACTCTATGATTCTATGAAATGCTGTGGAACCGGGAACCACTTTTGCCAGGTGCTTGAAGCCATCTATTTTTTTATTTTTTTAGTTACAGTAGATTTTAAAAATTAGCTACAGATTTATACATTTAAGAATTAGCTGCAATTAAACATTCCCCATTAATTTTCCCCATTCATATTGATTACATCTATATTTATAATAAAATGAGCCTGAAATTACTTAAATTGAGTTTCACTCAGATTATTTAGATAGTTAAATATAGACTATCAATACTGAACTCAAGGGAACTGAATGGACTATGCTATTGTCTGTGACAATTACTGTACTACATTTACTTACTTTTCTTGCTGATTATATTGCATTTAGTAGGTTGCTTCCAAATTGTGATGGCAAACCACAATGTCTTATTTTTTTAAAAAAAGACAGAAACTAGAATTCTCAGAAGAACCAGAGTTCTTGGGGTTGCAAAAAGGGGCTGAGGTAGCATGTGGCCCACAGACCACACTTCGTTCAACCCATTTATGCTCAGATTCTGGTCTTTGCCGCTCCATATTCATATACACATTGATACAAGAACATAAAAAGGCACATAAAACCCCTTTTTACTACCTGTGATAAAGCATAGGTACAAGCATTGTACATTATTCAGTGGATTCACAAAACTTTTATAAGCAAGGCAATTATTATTTACAGTGTGCCGCCCATGAGAAAAATGATCTCCTCCTTCACCTAATAAGGTCCCATCTACAGGTAATAACTTTGGTCTATGCACAATGTGAATAAGCATATTTTTAAAGTCTTGTTTGTGTTTGTACATCTAAGGAAGAACACTCTGATGTATAGGTACGTCTTTGAGCTGTTGCTAATATGTATTCCATACATTTTACTTGCAGAAATATCATATGCAAAAAAACCCCAAAACACTTTTTTCCTGTTTGCTCTTAGACTTTAGGTAACAGCAACTCTCACCTATCTCTATTGAAGGTTTTACACTTGGCCTCTTTAGAAATTTTAATTTGATAACTTCTATGAAACTGACAAACACTATTTGCCTGTTTATGGAAATTCCATAAGCTGCTACAATGTATTTATGGCCCATATATCTGTATATAAGACAAACTGCACTTATCACATTCAGGGTGATAGCTATCTCATTTTTTTAACGATCTGGCATCTGTTTTCTTTACATTGTACATGTGAAATGAAAGATCCCATCTTTACAGTTACCTCAACATATGGAAAATTTAGACTAGATTTACTGCAGCTAACTTCAAATTTAAGTTTTGTGGTTACTGTTTATTGAAGAAGCTCATTAAGAGTCTCTTCAGATTCTTCATAACATGAAAAATATCATCCAGATCTTCCTGGTAAAGTACTGTATACTCTTTGAATAGGTTCCCTTCAGTAAATATGACTGTGAGTCTACTTAAAATCTATCCTTAAAGATATTATCCAATTCAGAGGCAAAACATTCTGTAACTGTTTGAGACATTTTCTAACAGAGCCTTGCAATTGGGGTGAGAGTGGAGGGTTAAAAAAGCTGGTGCTGCCAGTAAACATATGAAAGCTGTACAAAATTTGCAGAAAATGTGACCACATCCATAGTACAAGCTCAGAAGGATAAGCTTTGTACAATTTGTTTTATTTGCAGATATTCAGGCCACAAAGAAACTGCAACAACATACAGGATTTTTGTAAACAGGCAGATATTCTTATAATTCTTATAACCCAGTCTCGTATCAAATTTGCCCAGCAGCTTTCCTTTTCACAGACACTTTGACATGTTCTAAATTTTATCTTGCACTACGTTCTGCACTCCATATGGAAGAACAGCTGTTCCATGGGCAAGGTGTTCCCTTGTAGCTAATCACCTTGAAAACTGACACCCTCCAAGCAGAGCTCTGAGAAGGATGTTTATGCACAAGCCATGTTAACACTGAAGGCAAACACAACCAGCTGGAACATTCAGCCTAAATGTTTAGGAAAACACTGAAGTCAGTTTCAAAGCCACTAGCCACTACTTCAGAAGAAAGGTAGAAAGATGTTGATTTTAAATGGTGAATCTCAGCATCACATTTCTGAACTCATTTATTTTAACAATTAAAGAGAGCATCTGTGAACAAGTATCACATCTGGACAAAGATATACAGGACAGCTGCATAAATTCAACACTTTCTGAGAAATAGCTTTTGCTACTGTTGTTGTTGAAGCTGTTTGGCATCAAGCTACAATCCTCCTTCAAACTTTTTGCATGATAATAAATGAAGAATGGATCCTCTTTTCCATACCACACACCTGTTTTCACCTTCAGTTCACACGTTCTGTTTAACATCATGTCTATAATGGCCTGTTTGCATAGAACGGAAAGCAAATAGATCTTATCTGTATAATAAATACACAGTATTAAGAACTTTTGGGCTATTGAGACTTTCATAAAAGAAGCAAGAAAGGTTATGAAATCAATCTTAGCTATTCACCACAGGGAGAGAAAGAAGTACAGAATTGAAACAAAGATTATTTTTTTCCCCAACAGACAAAAGAACACAGTGAACTGGCTCCAAGCCATTAAATGACTGGGTCAGTAAATATAGTGCAAATGGCAAAAAGCTCATAGTGAAAATAAGCAAATATAAGGGAGAATCATTATTTATCCTACTCTGTGGTGATAATGCCCATCAGCACAGCTATTTCTGTTTCAAGGGGTGAAGGACCTGCTTAAAGTAGATCTTGGAGCCCACAGTGGATAAGCTTTGATGGCTCACTGTGTCCCACTGTACTTTGAGGAAAAATTCACTCACTCCCATGCCACCTTTAAACAGAGTTGGAGACAGACATAGTATGACCACCATTTGCTTCTATTTTGATGGGCATTTCTTAGGTTGTGCAGCTTGAGAACACGCACAAACCAATCTATCAGAAGACTGAGGTCTTCCACCTAAAACTTATACAATTACCCTTCTTGGCTTTAAAAGTCTGTTGGAGGCAGGGCTTCTAGTTTGGATCTCAGAGGTAATAAGAATGACTTCAGCACAGTTGTTTTAAAAGAGGGAATATTAATGTTGTTCCCAAAGTAACAAAAATAAATTTGGACTCCTAAAGGTTGCAGTAATTATTACTTTTTGTCAAATTATTTTTGAACAAGGTTCTGGGGAGGGAGTAGCAGTCTCTTAAATACTAAGTCTTGAAGAAATCCTGATCTATGACAGCCCTGGTCTGTGGGGAGAAACAGCCTTGGTCAACCTAGTTAATGGCACACCAGGGAATGTTCTAAACCTCTCGAGGCCATTCAAAAGCAACGATCATGTACCCTTTTGAATTGCTAGACTAGTTTGGGAAAATGGTACTACAAGGACTCTGTAAGCACCTGACTAGTTAGTTACAGATGGTGGAGCTAGGATGTCCACTTAAGATCTTCTTCTTAAGACCCATACCAGTAGTGGATGTTCTCCTGGACTCATAAGTCTGTAGAAATGTTGGCATGGAATACTTTTTATTACCTTTCGCTGGCACATTTGCTCTGTGTGTACCATCAAGAAAAAGCAGATCCAGCCTCATTATTGCAGACTGGACTATGACAATGCAACACAGAGCTACCTTTGAAGATGACCTGGAAACTTCAACCAGTGCAGAGTGATGCCGTTTGAGTCTTTGTTATTTGTTGAACAGCCAGATTATGGCCCAGCTCCTACACACTTTTGCCGTAACACATACCTGCATAATTATGCAGGATTACACAGTTATACAACCAAATGGATAAGGGCACTATGGACTTGAGCTCATCATTGTGGAATGGTTTATTAGCATCCCACCCACGAAGTCAAAAGAGTCAACCATGAGGGATAGGACTGTGTGTGTGTGCTTGTTAAATTACTGGCTACTCTAAGAACCAAATTTATCTTATGGAACTTCTGAGAAAATCACCTGTACAACTAGTTTGTATACTAGCACAGTGCCCAGGATCCTAGCCTATCTTGCATCAATTTCATACTAGCCCCACTGGTTGTCAATGAATGTCTGAGCCTGTTTTAAAGGGCCGTTTCTGACTTTCAGAATGCTAAATGACTTGGTTCAAGAATATCTGGATGATCATTAGATGATCCTACTCATGTTTTAAGACCATAGAATCCTATTTGCTGGCCTTCTACTATCATAAGATTCGTAGGCATTCCATGATCACTTCCTGAGAGAGGTATACTTGAGAAACAGATGGAATAAACAGCAACCAGTGAGACCTCTACCTGACACAAACAGAAGTCAATCCAAAAAGTCCATAGTCCAACGTATAGGTGCCATGGGCCACATTTTTGTTGTTGTTTTCAGAAAGGGAAGTATCAAATAAGGCTGAAACTTATAATAGTTTTCAAGCATCTATTCTACAGTAGTCTTGGCATATCTGTCTGTTAGCTTTAGCAAATCATTTAAAAAGTAGGTGAAGTGCAGTATTGTTTGAGGATGACAACTGAGGAAATGGTTATCAAAAGTGAATTAATAACAGTTATTTAATTTACTCACTCATACAAATACCAGAATTAGAAGAAACATATTGAAGCTAAGGGGAGTACCCCCAAAAGTTCAAAGCAACATTCAGCAATACCGAATAACAGCAGCAGCAACTGTTTTTACTGCACGTATTATATTTTTGTGTCCTTTACCTTTTGTTTTTAGAACCAGCTTTTGTGCTTACTAGCTTATGTTAAATGAGGACATTTTGGGACTATAGCATTTTCTTTAAGAGAAAGGGCTCACAAAAATTTAGAGCCCTTCCAAAACACCAGTTATATCTGTCTAGTCATTACCAATGCATAGAAGAGGTTTTGTTCCTAGACTGATGATAACTGATGTATAATATTAGCTGGCTCAAAAAAATATAAACCTTTGAAGTTTCACAGCACTTGAATATCAGGGAAGGCAAAAGGCAAGGTGGGAGTTATATTAAGTCTGTTTGATAGGGAAGATTTTTGAAACTCCTTGATCTTTTTCAGCACATCCAGAACTTCAATTGTTACAGAAAGATGCAGCCACTCATTTACTTCTAGAACAGTACCTGCCAGTTGATCACAGCAGAATAATCAAATGTGGAATAAAATGCATTTTAATAAGCAAGAAAATGCCCTTAGTTTTGTACTAAAAAAACCGCAGCCACCTTGTATTTTCCTCCATGGAATGCAAATATTTGTACAGGCGAACGAGATCCAAGACTGCATAAGTATTACAGCTTTGTAGAGCTAGAGCTTGAAATTATGATCAATACAGTACTGTGAGCAAAGGAGATAATACACTGACTGCACTTCATGTATCTATAGTTACATTTAATTAAACTTAAAACCATACTTGGGAAAGGGTATCAATTCTGAGAAATGTGGAGTTCAGAGGGAAGGCAAGTTAAGTCTTCCTCAAACATGGTCCTGTCCTCCTCCCACCCCCCTCCCCAATCTCTCTATTTGAACAAGAAGAGAACAATGTTGGGGGAAAGTACATTTTTAGACTACAATTCCCAGGTCCCCTCAGCTGGCATGACCACTGGCCAGGAGGAATTTGGGAGCTATAATCCAAAAAAATAACTTTTCCAACCTCTAGGAGAAAAAATGCCATTAGAAGCTTCCTTCATGAAATAACACCAGCTTGGGAGCTGACTTTTGCCCAGATTATGGAAAGAGGAAGGTAGAACTCCCCACAATGTGCTGTATCCCAATCTTTATGATTATAACCTAAAAAACTGAGGCTGCCAATGTATTGGTTAGTGCCAAGTAGATTAGACCCATTCAATCAATCATTAAATGGTGAACCAACGCAAGGAAAATCCCAAAGATTCAATGCATCTACTTTAATCAAGATTAATAATAGAATTTAGGCCTAGATATGTTAATATTTGTATTATTTAATATGATACTGAGAATCCCTAATTCTTGGGATTTTATTTTGTTTTATTTTATTTATGATCTGAACAGCAATCTTAAAGTATATCTTTCTCAGACATTTTTCCTGAGACACATCCAGCTTTCTCAGTGTGCTACCTTCCATATTATTAGACTATAATTCCCACCATCCTCAGCCCTCTGAAGAGCACCAAGATGGGACTGGCAATCCATGTATCTATCTTGATGACAGCCTGAGTTATAGGGCAATTCCACTACAGGAACTTGTATCTAGGAAATCAGAACCATATTAAAATGCTAACAACTTTCTAACAGAGTTGCTTATGTGTTAAGTTCAGTCTTTCCCAACTTGACACCCTTCAGATGGGTAGATTAGAACTGCCATCTTTCCAAACCAGCATGGCACGAATCTGAAGAGCTACTTTAGTTTTGCAGTACGTGGAAATAGGAAAATTAGTAAGAAGGGGTTAATACATTGAAAACTTTATCACGCCAGCCTATTGTCTCACAGCAATCACATTTGTTTAAGTAAATAAAAACATACCAATATAGAAACAATCACAATCAAATTGCCTCTGCAGTACCATTAGGCTGCCAGTTTAGGAGGTATGTTCCCTAATCAGTCTTCTGCATTACCCCTTTCACCCCACCTCCCTCTCCGGGCCTCTGCTACCTAGCACATGCATTTTATTTTATCCTTTTTTTTTCTTTGCCAAAACTATGCCATCACATAACTTCGGCATGTCACAAGACTTCTACCTGTCATTTTGGCATTGTTTCTCCTGTTGTGCCACTATTTCGGCATTTTGCTCTTCCGGAGTTACAGTTACATCAAAAGTTTTTTAAAAAGCATACCAGGAGTGGAGTAAAAGCAACACTGTTCACCTGCTCACAGTGCCTGGGAATGGGAAGGAGGAAAGGTGACAACACCAACTGACACCACGTGTCTGCCACAGTATCAGAGCTGCAGCTGAATGAAAGGATTACACAAATAGGCAACAGTGGAAAAGTGTTATTGGAGCCATTAATGGGTATATCCCGTGATAAGAGACCACCCAATAACAATGTGAATGGAGTTCAACAAGAAGAGACTGACAACATCATGTGATAAGAAGATATCAAACGCAGCCCAGTACAGTCATGCAACAAACCCAGCATATGATAAAACTCATAGTTAATCATTAATAAACTAAAAAAAATCTAATTAAATTGCATGTAAGCTAAACAGGTGTCAACTATTAAGTTTATGTCAATTTGCTATTTATGGTTAAGCTAAAACCATCATCACAAAATAAAGCTGAAAACTGTCTTCATTTATTTTACCCTCACCCGCCCCCTGTTTTGTGTCTGTAGAAAGAAAGAAACAGCTACACAGATTTTCATCCACTCCAACAAAAGCCTCTATCTTGATTTCCCTTTCTCCATGCTTTATAATCTTTTAACTCTTACCCTTTTTAAAGTTTACTGATTCTTACATGGATCACAGTACAAATTCCAAGGTTAAGTGTTTCAACATTTTGCTTTCTAGAACAGATGAGGCACCTCTGTGTGGTGTCCAGTGTACAAAATACATAGATGTAAAGATTACCTACCCTTCCAAGCTTTGGATTAAAACCTTTTAACTGTCGGATTAATGCATGATACTATAATAAGTGAAAACAAAACATATTGTAATAAACAAGCACACAGTGAAAGAAAACAAACCAAGACTGCTACAACCATTTGGCATAGTTTGAACTTTGTGATCTAAGGACTGTAACTGTCCCTGACTGAGGAACTAAAAAAGAAACAGCAAGAAACAGTTCATCAAAAATCCAACAGAACTAGGCTGGGAAATATGAAATGTGCTGCTTCTTTAGTATGTTCTTTCATTTAATTAACAAGTTAATATCATAACTTACTAATAATGTCAGCGCTGAAATTTTATGTCAATCTGTTAAGACAAAAAACAAAAACAGTTTGCTTACTTGTAACTGTGGTTCTTCAAATGGTCATCTATGAAATGATGCAGAAAAAAAACAGGTGCAGAAAAAAACCAATTTGTGTGAGTCAGAGACCATGAAGAGGAACGTAACTAGTTCATTCCTATCAGTGGCCCAATAGCTTGAGTATGTATACCTTGAGACAATTTTGATTTTTCAATTTGAGTGGCAGATCCATACTATATCACAAACAGCTTTTGAAACTGCTCTTAGTTCGGGGAAAACAGACTTGCAGAATGAGGAGATAATGCCTAAGACACTTAGATCCAAGCTCCCTCCCACATATAACTCAGTTTAAAGTCCTCCTGTTCAAATTTGTGAGACTCCTATCCAAAATATTTCTGCCAACAGCTGTGAGATGCAATCCATCACTTGCCAGAAGTGCACCTTCATGAAGCCATAGACCATGGTCCAAGAAGCCAAACTGTTCCCAGTGGGACCACCTGCAGAGACAGTTGTTCATCTTCACCATTCTTCTCTCCTTTCCTGGGCCATATCCTCCCACTGGAAGGAGAGATAGAATGACAACCTGTACATCAAGATCCCTCAGCTTCCTATTCAGAATCTTGAAATCCCTTGTAATACCCTGAAAACTGCACCTTGCAGTGTCGTTGGTTCCCACATACTCCAAAGGAAAGGATAATTGTCAGTAGGCTTGACAAGTTTTGCCAGCCGTTCTGTTACATTATCGATTTTTGCCCCAGAGAAACAGCACACCTCGAGACATCCTGCCAAGCCCACAAACTAATGCTTGTGTTCCCCTCAGCAGGGAATCCCCTACCATTACTATTACCACACATCCCCTCTGAGGATTGGCAAGGGCCAGTCCATGTGCTGAATCTTCCAAGGTCATCTGCATATTCTTGGAGGACTGACGCTGTTGCTCTTGTTCCTTTTCCTTATCCCCACTGATAAGAGAAAGAGGTTCAAACCAGTTCTGTAGCTCCAACTAACAGAATGATCTGTGGTCTTTCTACTTCTATGTGTCGTATTCCTCCAAATGTCTACCTCCTGTTTTCAGAACTGACCTCTTCCCTGGAGACGTCCCTTGTGTGTCCCTCATCCAAGAAAGTCTGTTCTCCTTCATCCCAGAAAACGTCATGCTCCCTAATATGCTGAAGAGTAAATACATGGGCTTTAAGTTGCTGGACCTTTCCTTCCAACAGGACAACCAATTTGCACTTGCTACAGGTATAGCCACCCACATCCTCTGGCAAGAACACAAATAAAACACAGCTATTGTGAATGACTGCAGTAGCTTCCTCAGCATCCATATTTAGTAGTCTCAAGTAGGTACTGAAATAGAACTCTGGGCCTCCCCCTCAAAACTCCCCCCTAAATGTCCACACGAAACACCTGTTGGCCTTGCCTCTGTTTGCCAGGCTCCAGGGACTGGGGCTACAGTTATATAGAGAACTCGTAGGTGTTAACTCCTCCACCAATCAAAAGTATCTGACTCACATCCTTAAGGCCTACATGCAATAGAACAATAGAGAACTACTGACCACAGGCAAGCCCACCTCAGGCCCACATAATCAACCTTAACATAACAGACACAAGCTCACCAAAACACAATAGAATAATAGAAGCATGCAAACAAGTCTCTTCCCAGCGCACACAAACAAACAGCCTTACCCCCACAGACAGAACAACCCTAACCCAACAAACTCTCAAATATTCACTGAAGTTGGGGAGGTTTAACCCAACAGACACAAGCTCACCTAATGCTATCTATTCCACCACCTGCGCACCAAATGACTGTTGGCCTTGTCTCTGTTAGCTGAACTCCTGTTCACTGAGCTCCAGGGACTGTCTGTAGTTATATGTGGAGGTAGATTTCTATTTCTCCTTTGCTATTTCTCTGACTGCTTCCACGGAGAACAAACCAAACTAAAACAAAACAGAAAAAAAGATGTTGTGTCCACCTGAGACATTTAGCACAGCTTCCTGCTTTATGTGTATGAAATTTCCACAGAACTCTCATTTCTAGTTAAAAATATAAAGCAGGCAAGCAACATTACGCTTATGTTCAGCCTGTGCAAATTATTCTCTACAAGCAAGCTGTAGTTTCTTCTCATTAATACTATAGAATCTGTAATAAAGATTGTTATACTACAGAATTTGTTTCCTCACATTCATACACACACACACACTTCCTACAAATGCAACTGAAGTTTGAAAGGCTGTACTTTCCCCATCTGAAAAGCTAAGGTCTCAGGTTATTTAGCAAATTAATTCAGGTAAAATTATGACTCTGGAGACCAGGGTTCAAATCCCTGCCTAGCCATGGAAACCTACAAGGTGGATTGTTGTGGGTTTTTCGGGCTATGAGGCCGTGTTCTAATAGCGTTTGCTCCTGAAGATGCAAGCCACAAATGCGGGTGAAACATGAGGTGCAAACACTACTAGAACATGGCCTCATAGTCCAAAAAAACCACCACAACCCATGGATTCCAGCAGTGAAAGCCTTCAACTTTACATCGAACATCTCTACAGGGATAAACCACAAAGTGGACCTTGGGCAAGTCACATACTCTCAGCATCAAAAGCAAGCACTCACAACCTTTAAACAAATTCTGCCAAGAAAGCCCTTTGATAGGTTCACCTTAGTGTTACCATAAGTGGGAAGTGAATTGAAGGAATACAAAACAACAACAACAACAACAACAACAACAACAAAAGACTGACAGGACACTCCTATCTTTTGGATGCAGAATGCTCTGTTGGGAGAAGTAGCTAATGGTGATGTAGGCAGCTCTCAGTCATTTAGTCCTTGTTTTCCAAGTATGCTGCCAAAAAAGCAAAAATCCTCTAAGAACAAAACCCAATAATAGTTAACACAATGCTGCTAAATGAAACGCACCACTGTGTGCCCACCTTGTTAAACAGATATGGTATCTTACTACCTTTACCCTCTGTACCAATGTACCTAAATCGTACCAGTTGCTGAAGCATATCTTCTGAATCTATCTGCCTAGCAGAACGTCAGATTATTCTTTTCGTTTAATTTTTATTTCAGTCCTATATTTAATAACAAATCAAAATATTCAATTCCCATCATAGTATAAGATGTAATTAAAGTAATATTGGTGATACTGGATGAGGGCAAATGGGGGGCAAGCATATGGTTAAGTGTTAAATAATCTCATAGAGAAGTCTGTTGACACAACACTCAACTAATCGCAACAACCTGATTTTTTTAGTTACAAAGTATAGATATTTAATACCAAGAATTCCAGCCTTCTTTTGAGGCTTGTGATAGTCTCCAAGCCTCCTGAAAATTTGTTCATACCACGTAAGCAGCACTGCTCTCCTGGCAGAAGGTAAAAACCTGAAGTAAAATGGAACCTACTTTTATCTGGCAAAACACTAGAGGCAAGTCTTCTGATTCCATACATAAATGCAGCTGACTGTATATATTGGGCCTGCCTGGGCAAATCAGAAAGTCCAAATAGTTAAAGTTTCTGGCTTTCCATAAATACGCTGACCTGCTAGTGCACTCTGCTCAGCCCCTGCAACATGGCGCTTTCTGCCAGCAGGAATAATGAAACAAATCAGGGAGTTCCATCTGCAGTTTAATATTGGGCTGAAGTTACTTAGACTATAGCTCCTAGATTCCCCAATGACCATATGGGCTATGGGACTTGTAAACCAATAAAGTACCTGCTCCAGGTTCTGGTTAAGTGTGATATTTAAAACTGGAACTTTGACCTCCTTTTCATCCAACAAGCCATAGTCATAGCCCACAGTTTGTTACTGGATTATGACTCTGGCATGTTGGAAGGGAGACAAACCAGAGTTCCTAATTCAGACATCATGCTAAACCAGGATTAGGCAACTGTGAGCCCCTGGATTTTTTTTGGACTGAAACCTGCCTAATCCCTCGCTTTGGTGATACTGTCTGAAGATGATGGTATTGCAGACCAAAGAAACCTGACAAGCCATAGTTGTCCAATCTAACTCTAAACAAACAAACGCAGAAACTCCCAGATGACAAGTTAGAGCAATCAGCCAGTGTGTACAAGAACCTGACTCACTCATGGTTAACCAGATTGTCTTTTAAAGACAACCAGACAGACAGAGATTAGAAAAATTATTTTTGGGACTGCAACATCCAGAAAACCCTAGCCAGCATAGTAAGTGGCCATGCTTGCTGGGGCTTCTGGGAGTTGCAATCCAAAAAAAGGGGTTTTCTAGGCTCAAGGCCACGCCACTGTCGTATTTTTTCATGTAAATTAAAGATGATCATGCCTGCCTACCATTCCTCTATGAATACATACAAACCATGCAAGTGAGTGTTTGTAAAGAATGCACTGACACTTTTCCAGGCAATTAAGGAAATTCCCCCTTTAAGTGAGCTATACCTTCTGTGATATTCATGAGAATCTTGGGCATGAGTTTGCTGTTTAGATCCATTCTATTTTATTTTTCTGACAAGAGACTGATGTTTGCTGCGGGCATCTGTCTAAGCTGTTCTTTATTTGGAACATGTTGTGAGGATAACCTATCTGAGTTTAACGAGTAGCAGTACATCAAGAAAGGAGATGGGAGAATCATTCTACTTACTAGCTGCCCTTCCAATCAGGAAAATAAAATAACTAATAAATTAAAAATAGAACAAGTAGTCTATTGTCCAAGGTACAACACAGTTTAACAAAGAAAAAATACATTGTCCCTCTGTAGAAAATGGATACTGTCTAGTAAGTTAAAAAATGACAACCACAGTTGGTCCAGCACGGTGGGGAAGAGCAGTAACACAAGTCCTGTTTAGCCATTACTTACTCTAGTTTGAATCAACAAAAGAGAAGAAGAACACCTAACCCTTCTACCCTGGTTGACCCATATACACCACTACCACTACTACCACCACCACCACCCTCCTCCTCCTGCTCATGTGGAAAGCTTCAAGTCTAATGAGAAGAGGTTCTTGTTCACGCGGAGACACTCCATGTGAGCCACAACTCCAACCTTCCAATGTCTTTGCTCATGTAGAAAGTTTCCATATGAACAAGGATCCCTCCTCTTCAGACACATTTTTCATATGAGTAAAGTGGTGATGGAAGAAGAAGGGTTCCTCTTTTTGTGTGCTACTGTTGCAGAGTACATACTTCACATACAAGAGGTCTCAATTATACTTGGTCACCTCCATGAGGGAGAGGAAAACAAAGGCCATTTCCACACTAGACTATTATAGTGCAATTATTCCACTTTCAACATCCTATGGAATCCTGGGGTTTGCAGTTCAGGGCTCCCTAAACTGCAAACCCCAGGTTCCACAGGATATTGAAAGTGGAATAATAGTGCTATAAGAATCTAGTGCAGAAATGGCCAGACTCCTGTCAGAAACTCAGTGGAGTCACTGTCTGTCAGTATAGACCAGCCACCTACTAGCTGGTGTCATCCAGATGGAGACTGCCTTCATACCCAGTCAAAATGGGCAATAGCTATAGTGGTCAGTAAAGGGGAGGTAACAATCTTTTGACACCTAAAAGATAGGTTGTAGAAGGATGGCGAACACAATACTGAGCTAGACAAGCCAATAGTTTGACTTTTGTAGAAGATAACTTCCATGTTCCCAATATATGCCTTCCTCGCACCTTCAATCAGTCATGGAATCCTTTAACTCAGAGAGTACCTTCAAAATGGAAAAAGGTCACATAGCTGCTATATAAAATAAATGTATCACAAATGGGTTATGGGACTTTTTGAAAAAAAATTCTTCCAGTGTATTCAAAATATTTTTTTTCTGCACAAAACTGGAGCCAGGATCTTGTGGTACACAATAGAGCTTCATTGAATTGATAGTTAAGGAACTGGCTAATCTTATAACCTACCTCTGCCTCTTTATCTGCCAGGAACAGGTTGTAAAAACCTGAAGAGCAAGAACAAGGAGCTCTTATCTGTACCCACCACATATTCCTTTAGGCATTTTGAACCAACTGCCTTGCAAAGCATTTGAATCATGTACTGGAAATTAGCTTACTGTCCCAACACCACTTCCTGCTCCTTTTACATGCAAAGCACATAGTGTGCACTGATCAGTGCTCCCTCCCTTCTGTAATTTGGTGGTAGGGCAATATTTCTCAGGCAAGGCTGGGATCTGAACCCCTTACAGAATTTCTATCCAAGCATGCAGTATAGTCACTTCCATAAGCAGACTCTCAGACATTTGAACTAACATTTAAACCCCTTGGCAACCATTTATGAATAAAATGTGGCTTTCTTGACTTAGCTAAATCTAGCAACACTATCGCTTCCTGTCAATTACAAATCCAAGCCACTGGTTTTTCCAGTTTCCCTATATGTGCACAAAATCCACCACTAAGCTTTTTCATCAAGCAGACTTTAAAAAAAGCAAAAATGGGACAATGAATTTCAGTTGGACGTTAAGCCTCTATCACCAGTCCTTGTCACACTGCTTTTCCATTGGCCCTTAAGTGTACAATTGCCTTGCTTCATACACTCCTTTTTAAAAAGGACAGAGAACCCACAAAACACTATCATCCAATCATAAGTTTTATGGGGCATCCAAACGACAGCCTGAATTTTTTAAACTGAAAATGACGGATAAGAGCAATCTCTACAGGTGGGGATGCTTTTAATGCTGCTCTGTTGTATTTTTTCTTGCTGATATTTTCTTTAAGATTGAAGCTTCTGCTTAGTATATTGGAATACTGAACACAATGCAAACCACCACACACTCATTATATTCATTTTATCACCTTTTTGTGTTGTTTCTAAATTGATATTCTAATTATCACTAAGATTCTTTTCTTGTAAGCTTTTTAAATGAAAGAGTAATACTAATGCTATTACACTCACTGAGTTTTTTTTAAAACCTTTTTGGTCACCACCAAAATGGTGCTGTCCAGAATTTTTAACAAAATGTTTTTGTATAATAGTGTTATAAACTTCTGTCTTCTTTATGAAATATCTGCTACCATCAGTTTGGATATTTTAAAAAGCAACAGTTCACACAAGTTTTCTGATGTTATCAAACTGTCTCTGTGATTAAAAAATCTAGTTGGAAGATTAATTATGAAGTCAGAAACAGGGTTACAAAACTGCACCCTTTGTAAATGATATAATAAATGTGCACTCAATTTCAGATGGTTCCATCTATGGCAGCTATGCAAGGGTGAATGGCATACAGGAGGATGGAAAGACATAGATAATGTACAGTATTCCTCATAATCTGATAACTGCAATCCCATTTTTAGTTTACAACAGAAAAGTCAATTGAGTACCACGAAGAACTACCAACAAGCAGCCCAATTCTCCTTATCCCAGAACTCATTTCACATATTTCTATTTCATATGTTCTTCTTCCTCTTTTGATTGTACTTTGAAAAAACACAATGCCTGTCAATAATTTTGATGTCAATAATTTTGATGACGTCTGCAGAAATGTATGAGTAAGTAAATGAAGAAGGATGTCTGACTATGATGCAACCTGGATATTGCAAAGTACAGAAATTAGCCTTGACTTCTTTTTACAAGAAATCAGTGGAAGTTTAAAAACATACTGTATGGTATACATGGTGAATATGTTAATATGTACAGGATCAGCCTCAAATTAAAGATCATAGATTGAAACTTACTTTGGATAAACTGGGTAACAGCTGAGAGAGAGAAAATTGTTCCAGTCAATCACACATCATCATGGCACAAGACAATTGCCAATTTACTATTAGTAAGATTTTCTATCTTCTTTTTTCTTATTTTTGTTGAAGAAAACAGTGTGTGTGTGTTTTTCTGACATATATTCCAATATATGGTAAAGACAATAGAATACTCAATTTTTTTCCATTCACAGGGTATACTGTAGCATATAATTTGAAGGATTTCAGCAAACTGAGTTCAAAAGTTTATTTTGAATTTTTTTCCTGTGACTAAATAAAGTCAAGTCTGTCTTGTACATCACATGTAAATGGCTAAACAGATTTTCACTACACTAAGGGGTTACAATATAAACATATACAGGAAAAGTGTATATTTCCAAGTTAAAAAGCAGCTACTCTAAATTATTCTAATTCAGCAGCAAACTACCTGACAGAGGTAACATATTAGTTTTATCTTTGAGAAACCTCACACAACCAAACAGTCCACTGAAGAAAAAAGAGGAAAGCAGGATGTTGTAGGTGAGTAGCCACAGGCCAAAGTAGAATATCGTAAAACCTCAAGATCCTCAAACAAGAAGGGATATGCACCATTAGTGGAAAAAAATGAACAAATAAGTGGGGGCAGGGTCTGCTGATGCAGACTTAGAAAATTTATGTCAGCCACAGCTCACTAAATATGCTTAATTCCAAGAAATCTTATACCATGACAAATATATTAGTGTAACAGATATACCACCATTCACTCCATGTAAGCTGAAACAAATGTGAGTTCAAAGCTTCACAGCTTCACTGCTGGAAATGTAGGGGATCAACTTAAAAATCAAAAATTGGACTGGAATGAAAACTCCATCTAACTTTTTAAGTACTGCCCACCAGCCAATCATGATGAACCTGAGTGGCTTATTTTTCCTATTCTTTCCAAAACCATTGAAAGTTATGTGGACTCTTGGGAAGAAGACTTCTGATGGCACCAAAAAGATAGTGCCCACCTGTTCCACTATTCGATGTTCCAAAAGTCCCTCCCCAGGGAGCGCTACAACTAAAAACACTAGACATCCCTATTATGAAAGATCAAAGAGAGTAGGGAAAAATAGGAAAATTCATTGATGTACAAAACATATAATAAGTGATCTTGAGAGTTAAATTATCAAATATCTTCCAATAACATGACAGCTATATAGGGGTTCCAAATATCTGTGAGAATTTTCAAAAGGAAAAGGGGCTATTCTCACACTACCTACTATTGGAACTTGGGAAGTAATTAGTTTATTGGAACTAAAGTAAAAAGCAGATATAACTAAGTTCCATTATACTTGAAACTTGTCAAGGGCTAACTTCACTCCTTTTTGTGGTGTAACTGTTATTATTAAATACTTCCATAGTTACAGATTATGGCTTCATTAAAGGGTGGAAGCAGAACAGTACATGGTTCAACGGCTGTGCTGGGTGAGATTGGGTCTCATGCTCCCTTTTGGGGTGTTGAGATGACAACAAAGATGAAAGAAGAGTGTGTTTGGTACCATAAGGCAGCAGGTTGTGGTACTAATCTGTGTTTTTCAAGTAACCAAGAAGGTACTTAAAAAGCAGGAAAGCAGAGGGTCACTTTTCATAAACAAGTATAATGGCAAGTTACTACTTGGAGGTAGTATTGGAAGTAACCGAACAGTTCTTAAAAGTAATTTTCTAAGCTCTGCCTAATATCTATGATAACAGAAGCAAACAGAAATAATGGCCTTTTCCGCATGGGGGAATTCAAACGGTGCAGTACATCCTCCACAGAGGACATCTGCACCTTGGAGCAGACTAGGAGTGGACTACTTACCAGAGATCCGCACCTCAGTCCGCTCCAAAATGACCACAAGTGGTCCTCCAGCGTGTTTTTTAAAGACCACAAAAAACAGGTCTTTATCTTCCTGGAACGCGCCATTGCGTTCCTGCTCCCTTGTGCAGATTCACAGGCTCGCACCAATGTGAGAGCTGCGTGGTTGGTCGGAACCCATGACCAACCGGAAGCTGCGATTTTGGAAGCCAGAGCAGTGTGGAGCATGCTCCGATTCACCTTGGACTGGACCAAGGAGCCAGAAGATCCAGTGAGTAACAGCACGGAGCGATTCCCTTGCCTCGTGCAGAAATGGCCAATGATAGAGCAAACTCTTGAATCACCAAAGAGCCTTTCTACTTCAAAGTGATGGGTATTAACCCTATGGCTTATCTTCCCTTTGCCCAAAATCTTAATGGTCCTCCTGTACATAGATGAAATACAGTCCCAAGAGGGCAGATCTTACATGGGATCTTGACCCCTTTGTACTTTTTCCTCTTCTCTGCATCAAACACTTGTTCTGTTTCATTCTCCAGTTCAGATATGTGGCATTCAAACTTTGATGTATGCAGCAACAATCTTTTATGAAAACAATAATGTAATTCTACCCCAATACAAGGGTAACATTGGTTTTGTCCACAGAGTCAAGATGAGTTTAATGTTAAGCTGTTTAAACACGGAGGCCTCTACTTTTGTTTCAATAAAGCAGGAAGTGGTTTCCACACTACACGGGAATACCTGGCTTTCAGTTCACTAGCTCCAAATACTTGGATCTCTCCCTTGCCCACTATGAAACTCCAACTATCAGATGGGGCCACAAGTAACTCAAATAATTGATATTAACATAAACATAATCAAAAGAAAGCTGTTCTTACTGAGCAAGCAGGAAGGTATGGAGGAGTTTTAACACATTTCCTCAACTAGTTCTTAAAGATCTTACTGGGAGAGAAGTAGGAGTGCCTGATTTTACTGGAGAGAAGTAGGCGTGCCTGTCTGGTGGGCTGGGTTTGAAAGAATACTTAAGTTTTCATAAAAGTCACATTTTAAGTATCTTGAAACAGAACATGCATTTATGCATGATGACAGAAACGAAATACAGCATCATTTTTCAGTGTTAATTCCCAACTCGCCCAAGGCCATAAAATATGTAAGGGATATTCTAAGACCATTCAATTTAAATATAGTTTTCATATTTAAAGAGAAAGAATAAGCCTCTAGCAACTCTTTTACTTTACCATGCAAATCATACCCTACTCAACTGCTTAGACAGAAGAAAAAGTGGTCCCAGCTTTCAGTTTTCTGATTTATGAAAACAAAGTCATCAAGACAATACACACGGCACTTAGGTTTAATGGCATTTAAAAAGGGAAGAGCATACATAATATTACACTCTTAAATACATGTAATATAACATGCTTGAAATAAATCAGTTTATTTCAAACAGATTACTATATTTAGGCATGCAGCTGCGTTTAGGTATATTATATACCACTTCTTTCTATCCTTATCAAATTGCTCTTTAAAATCTTTCCACAACCTCAAATAATCGCATACTTAGAGATAAAGCAGACAAGGTGATAGAGATATAGGAATAGCTATCTGGGTTATCCAATCTTTTGGAAATAGCAACTGCAAAGGATGCAACATTCATTTCTCCAAGAAGTGAATGGGCTAGGAGCTTATTTTTGTTTCTTCCTCCTCTCCCTTTTTAAAAGAAAACACAAATGGTAATCATTTAGGCAAGGGCGTTTGAATAGTTCTAAGAAGTTATAAATAAACATTGACATGTAATCTGGCCTTTTAATCTTTTTTTAAAAAAAAATCAGGTATCATTCTACTTCTACCACTAGGGATAGTTAAGCAGCATCTGGATGTGCTTTTTCAAACCATACCACCCACCATAGAACTCAGCCTTAACTCTCAAACTGTCCAACATGGTAAGAATAAGTGGTACGGCTGAATCAATCTGTCCTAATTTAATGGCAACCTCCATTTATCTGAAATGAAAGGTTTACGCACTGTTTCTAAACTATTGGAATGAAAATACCACTGATGCAATTTAACCATAAAGTTTATTGGTTGAATTATAATAAAACAATGTTCTTTTTATTTCTTCTCTCTCTTTGTTCTTAGTTTTATGTGGTGTCCCCTTTTACCATTTAAAAATATTTTAATCATTTGAAATAATATAGGCAGGAATTCTTTTCTTTAAAATGCTGATTTATTCTTTAATATTTATTCTATGCTTTTTTCCATTATATTTTGAACCAATTGGTGGCAGAATAAAAAAGCAATATAATAATATAAAAACAAAACGCAAGGAATTGTGAGATCAAGTTTTAGTCAAATGTGTTAAGGAAATGTTCTGTCCTAAAGAATTTTTTTCCTGAAAAATTAAAGAGAGAAAACAATGTGCCTGTGACAAAGCACATCTTGATCCTTCCTTAGTTCCACTGCATCAGCAGACAGAACTAAAATAATTCACTGATAATCTAAAAACTTCAATCAATGTTTATTATCCCATTTTCATAGCACCATACACTAAACCAGTAACCTTTCTCAGTTTGAGGCTTAAGGTAGATAATACACTTCAATGAAATATGCATGAAACAATGAATTATGAGTTTTAATAAAGTTTGAATCAGTGAAAGCGTTAGTTGCATTTCCTTAAACCCCGGTTTGGTGAGAGCAGCCCTCCAGATATATTATAAGGAAACTGACAACGGAGTCCGAAGATAGCTGTTTTGAAACTAACTGGATCTGTTTAAAAACGGAGGACTTTCATCTACCTGGCAGTTCCCAGTACATGGTGTTAACTGCATTTTAGTTGCATGGATCACAAACTATTTAAGCTCTTAATAAACTATTCATGCAGATTATTCCCTTTTTTAATTAATTAAATTCAATTGCAGTCTCTTAATGGATTAACTGGTTGAACAACAAATATTTAAAGAAAGTTGCAAGCAGCTGACAGCTCTAGTACACACTAGGATGGTCCCAAACAATTTCGCTATGATGCAAAGCATACCCTCTTTGAAGCAAGTTCTGCTAACATTCATGGGACTCTTTCCAGTAGGAATGTGCCACATGGTATTTTTAATATATGCTCACCTTTCACAGCCTGAACCTGAACAGATTTACTGGATGACAAATCCCTCTTATTTCAAAGGACCTTTTTCCTCAAGGGAGACAGCCATACTCTGTAAGCATCATTTTCCTGAAACAAACTTTTGGACTATCATAAGTAAGGGGAACATTCACCACAGCTGTTCCTGTTGAAACCAAAGGAGCTCATTTCTGTGTAAAGATACTTGGGATCTGATTGTACGCTGTACTCCAGCCTAAGCAAACGGAGAAACATGCAAGTGCCCTCAAGCTGCTGATCCACCATATGCTACTGGGCTGACTGACTGCAGTGATTTCACATTTGTGTTGTTAACTTGCTGCCTACATTGCATCTCTTGATTCACATGATAAAAACCAGTACAACTAGGTTACTCCTTTTGACCACAGAAGGGAAAACTTCTGGCCTTCAGGCATGATGCAGCCCACGCAGCTTTTCAAGATGGCCCATCATCATTACTATGCCAACCGTACCCATTCTACTGTCCCTACTACTGTTTTTGTAAAGCTCCCTGAAGCATGCAGTTCCCTAGCTGTTTTCTTTCCACTGAATGTGTAAAGGGAAACAACAAGTAGTGCACTGGGGAAGAGGTGATGGGGATACATAAAAGGACCCTCTTCCCCACTGCCTAGCTGTGCTTCTGTCTTGCTGTGACTCACCCTTCTGTTCTTTTATCTTTTAACCATGAGAACAGTTCTATTTGGCTCTCCGTAATACATTTGCACTACTCACTACTGCAGGCTATTGGTGAACTGAAGAATTAAAAGCATTTTCTCAGAACTTAAATTTTTTGCTCTGGCACGGTGCCACACCTACACATAAACCTCAGACCCGCATTCACAGAAATATATACAAAATATCATAGACCCCAACCCCCATACAATATGCTGCAGTAACACAGTTCTCCCCCTTCCACATCTAGGTTCAGGAAGAGCCAGCTGCCAGGGAGCAAGAACGAAAGAGGGCCTCTTGTTATGCTTCTGAGAGACCCCTGGAATGGTTCTTCACTTTGCGAAACTGGATAGCGGGCAAGACGAACCTTCAATCTGATCAACCACAGCTCTCTGGCTCCTAACAGGTATAGTACTGCCTGTGGACTGAGGGAAATAAGTGCTTCCCCCATGTCCTATGCCACATTTGACCCAAGATGCCATGGAAACTCAAATAGAATGAAAGTGCTTTCTGGCAGCTGTACCAGCCATTTACAGGTAGTTTTCACTGTAATGAGATGGAAGGAAACCTGATAAGCCTGTCATGAAACCGCAACAAGGAAAATAAAAGTACTTATAGAGACATGTTGACATGCAGAGAACTTGCCATTTCCAGATTTTTTTTTTAAAGCCATGCATGCAGCGCAAAGGGTGAACTGCCTCACCCAATTCAGTCACTGGAATATAACAATGGTTTGTTCAGTTAACAAAGTAACAGTCATATACACTCCCTTGCGCCTGCCAGCTCTTCAAATGCACTCCTCTTCTTGTTTCACTGCCTTTGATTTTTGTTTCCATGATTTCTGTTGTTCCTATCAGTTTTCACTTGTTTAGGAAAAAAGAAAGAGAGACAAAAAGAGACAAAAACAGCCAAGCTCAGGAGAAGTAAAAGTAATTCTTTGTTGACATAATACTAGCATCTGACTCACAAACTGCCACGTTAAAGAGAAGGGGAAAAAAGGAGCTGCACACAGCTGCACACAGCAAAGTTTCTGAAGATAAACTGCAGGCAAATATTAATTGGGGTGGGGTAAAGGAAAGCAAATATTAGCGTCAGAAGGCTAAGCTGCACTGCTCCTCCAATTAAGAGATCATCTTTCTCTCTCTCCTGCAAACTAAGCACTTCCCCTTACTCCTAATTATAGGCTACGGAGAAGTTTTAAGGGCATCTCAGAGCCAGCGCACCTACTCAGGCTAGACAGAGACTCATTAAAACAAGGACGATTCCCACCATATCTTAAAAGACTGCATCGTTGCACAAGGCTGTGCAGCACAACAGGTTCATCCTGTGAACCCTGTAGGACGAACGTATTCATTATACCTGAGTGCCCCCACCCCGGCTGGGACGATAAGAGCGGCTACTCAAGAGCAAGGGCCTGTTTTAATGCCTCGCTCCTAGCCTTGGTTGAACTCCTCTCAGCTATTTAGCATCTTCCTCCCCGGCGGTCCTGCCAAAGAAACAACATTCGCATGAAGCGCCCTGGGCTCTGCAAAGATTCCGGATTACTTCGAAGTGGAGTTGTTTCAGCAGCACAGCGGAGGACGAGAAGGCAGGGCTATTCTTACAGCAGCTTCGCCTTGGATCCTTCCCATCCGCCGGTCTCCACCTGGCGGTGAGCGCCCCAGCCCAAGCCCTCCAGGAAAACCGCCGCCCTCCCGCCGCTTCCCGGCCGGTACCTCTTTGCAGGCGTGGAGGTTCTCCCCTTGAGACACGGCACCCGCCCAAAGCAGCAGCGCCACCAGCAAGAGAGCGGCAGCCGCCGCCGCCGCCGCCGCCCGGTCCCCACGGGGAGGCACGGCGAAGACGCGCAGCATCCCGCTGCCCCCGCGGGAGGAGGGAGCCCGCCAGCCCCAGCCATGGTGGCGTAGAGCAGGCAGCAACCAGGCACCAGACACCGCCGGGGAAGCGAGGAGGCCAGCGACGGCCAGCGACGGCCAGCGACGCGCAGGTGTGACCGCCGCCGCCGCCGCGCTCGCTGCCTAAAGGAGGGATGCGGCGGGAGCCTCGCCTCGAACCGCCCCGCCCCTTGTCGGGCTCGCACCGCCCACACCTCGCTGCCTAGCAACCACAGCTGCCGAACCCTCGGAGGCGGAAGCGCACCTGAAGCTTGAAAGATGCGCCCGGAGACTCCTGTGTGCGCGCGCGCGCCGGAAGAGCCGGCAGGCCGTTGCTTTGCGCTCGCGCGCCCTTTCCGCGGCGCACATTCCCTCGCTGGGAGGAGGGAGGGGCTGTCGCGCGCCGGCTCGGACCGCGCGAAGGGCGGGGAGCGTCGTGTCCCTGCTTTTCTGAGCAGGATTGCAAAGTGAGGAAGGCTCCTGTCCCAATTTAATGATAGCGCGCGCGGGGGGGAGGAATTACAGCAGGCTTGGTCATGCAACCAGGTGGCAACAGCAGGCGAAATGCTCTTTTGACCATCAAAAGCATAAGAGCCCTCTCTCCGCTTTGGCGATTCTAGTAACGAGTAGCCACGGTGACGATTTTTTAAAAAATAAAATACATGGTCTCATTTTATTTAGGCCATTTCCGCACTAGACCGCTATAGTGCTATTATTCCACTTTCAACATCCTGTGGAATCCTGGGGTTTGCAGTTAAGGGACTGGCCTCAAAAATAAATGGTCCCATTTTATTTAGGCCATTTCAGCACTAGACTGTTATAGTGCTATTATTCCACTTTCAACATCTTGTCTTTCAACATCCCTAAACTGCAAACCCCAGGATTCCACAGGATGTTGAAAGTGGAATAATAGCGCTATAACAGTCTAGTGCGGAAATGGCCTTAGTGAAGCACCCAATGGGCAGAGCGTTGCTGCCGTCTTGAGACGTCCCTCCTCGAATGTAGGAGGCCGGGGACCTTTCAGTGGAGGGCCCCCGAGAACCAGGCCAAGGCGCCGGCGCCTTTGAGGAGCTGGGCGGGCGCGGGAGCCGCAGCAGGCGCCCGGCAACGTGCACCTGCTGAAATCCCGCCTTCCGTTAGAGCAGTGGTTCTCAAGCTGTGGGTCCCCAGATGTTTGTGGACTTCAGCTCCCAGAAGCCCCAGCCACTATGGTCAATGCTCAGGGCTTCTGGGAGCTGAAGTCCACAAACATCTGGGGACCCGCAGCTTGAGAACCACTGCGTTAGAGGTAAGACAGCGCCACGATGCGAAGACACGCTGCGACACGCAACAACAGCGCGGTCCACCCCCCCCGTGACGACCCCATTAGCTTCGCTGGTCGCCCCCTGCCTTGGCGTTTTGAACATGTCTCTCCACCGTGATGCCCGGAGGGCAGTTCGGGTCCCCACGTGTCGTGCAAGAGAGCCTGTCGCCCCCTGAAAGGAGGAGCGAAGGCGCCGGCGCCCACGGTCTGCAAGTTACCTCACTGCGCTCTGTCGGCGGAGACCTGCACAAACAGAACGGCAGCCTAGGCAGAGCTCTCCGTAATAAATATTTTTTTAAAAAAATTAGAAATCGAAGTTCATGTTACAAACTGTAGTATTTTAGAAAGGGAAAAACTGCTTGCCAGGCCCTCGGTTTGCAGCTCGAATTTCTTACAGAATTGAAACGTATGGTTTCTCTTCTTTTATGGAGCTTTTGTGGAGGGCAGGGGTTGATTTTGTTAAAAAATGGGAGCGGCTTGCTTGGAATTTACCTTTTTTTAAAAAAAAAAAGTGGGAAATATGCAAGATTTCTAAGACGTTGAACTACTTGTCGCGTTTAGGCTATCGGAACTGTAATTTCTCTTAAGAAAAATGGTCCGTAATTTTTTAAAAAACGCCACCGTTTATGGGGGGGGAGGGTGAACAGCCAACCGCCCCTCCTTCGCCAGCGGTTGCGCTTCAGCGTCTGCCTTTTCAAAAATATCCTCGCTCCCCGCCCCCTTCTGTACTGTTTCCAGCCATTGGAGGGCGCTGCAGATAATGTGGAAGCTGAGGAAGGCTGTCGCCTAGCAACGGTTACCAGAATTCTAAACAAAACGGACTGGCGCCGACCCGCGCCCAGCTCTGGTTTTGCTGCTGCTGCTGCAGCCGCTGCAGTCCGCGCGACTGGTGGATCCCCCAGGCCCTGGAGTATGCCAACCACCAGGAACCCCTTCCCATTCCCGGACTCTGAAAACGGAAAAACCTGCACTGGAAACAACCCGGTAAGAAAGATATTTCAGAAATCTATCCAGATTCTTCTTTTTTTTCAAATCGTAGGCTCATTAAAAATATGCACATAGACTTATATGCCAGCAAGGTATGAGCAGACTCAAGGAAGCTGTAAAAAGCAAAAAGGCTTCCTTCAGGCAAGGGGGAAAGAATACAGACTTTTTTCAAGAGGGAGGAAAAAGGAGCACTAACTTTGGCAACAGAGACCCGAACAGATACTAAGGAATGCAGATAAAAATTCTGTGAGACATTGGATAGAAATTTTTACCATCAGAGGAAAATATATATATAAAAGAAGCAGATTACCAGGTAGTGAGGTGATTGAACTACTGCATGACAAAACAATTCAAAATGTATTTGAGGATAAATAATTCAGTTGAGCCAATTCTTTGCAAGGTTTGTAGGGAAAATAGCCTTTCCTGAATTAGTTTTCCCAAAGGGGAATTGAGGCATAAAGTGGTGACAGAAAATAAAAGTTTTAGGCCTTATCGACAAACTATATATTAATAAATCATTGGGTTGGCATCATACCTACTTTATAGTTGCTGATCTTCCAGAAAAAGCTGACCTTAGAAACAGAAAACTGGAAAGCAATTGAGGGGACACGTTTTTTTAAAGGGAGGGGATCCCGGAATTACTGGTCTATGAACTTAATATTTGTTCTGGATAAATTGGTGGAATACAAGATAAAATTGCCAAGCATATATTTGTGTATGTGTACAAATAAGACTTACTGAATGTCTCACAGGCTTGAAATTTGAGGCTGTTGATACTGCTGTTATCTGCCTTCAAATGATTTCCCATTTATGGTGACCTTATCACAGGGTTTTCTTGCAATATTTATTCCATTGCCTTCCTCTGAGACTGAGAGAAAGTGAGTTGCCCAAGGTCACCCAGTGTGTTTCCGTGCCTGAGCAGGGATTTGAACCCTGGTCTCCCAGAATCCTCGTCTAACATTAAAACCATTACTCTCCCACAATTTGTGCAACAGATGTATGTAGCAACGCCTTTTCTTAAGAAGAGTTAATCCAGATGAAAAACAGCTATCGATTCCTTCTCTGTACAGACCATGTTTCCTCAGAAATATATAATTACAGTTCAAAAATACCTTGACAGTGCCTTTAAGCTAAGGACTGGCAGCCGGCAGTGTGTAGGCAGTAGGAGCAACATGCCTGGTCCATCTACTCTTATGAAACCTCTTGCCATGCCATTGTTCTTGCTGGTTCAGAATACAGAGAACACTACTTCTGCCTTTCCAATGTCCTCTACTGTAAAAGTACATGGCAGCCAAAAGGGTTTTTTTATCCTCATTTATGGAGTTGATCCTTAGCAATGGCACTGTGGGCAGAGCCGGCCTAACTAACAAAATAAGTTGCAGATCAGGGGAGTACATTTCTTCAGAATAAAGAAGTCTATAGTCATGGTTTGAGCTCTAATGCTTTTTTTTGGTCCAGAAAACACCCTATGTTGTACCCACTCATCTTGTCCAACAGCAAGACCCTTGGAATCGTCTACATGGAACACCTACATTAGCAAGCATACGAAGAGAAGTCTGGTACTCAGAACCTGAGGTAAAGTTACTGATCTGATGCCATCTTCCCTCTTTGTTTTGTTTTCCAGTTTGCCTTTTTCACCCCATGTTTCTTCCCCTTAAAATGGATCACAGCCACATATTGAGAACATATTATTTCTCCCAAGCTGCTTTTGGCTTTACCTTCAGTAGAGGTCAGTTCGTCTTAATGTTTACATTGATGTTTCTCTTATAAAAGGATAACTCTTGGAATTAATTACACATGAGGTTGAATTTTCTTACAGCAAGCCATTATTTCGTGCATATAAAAATGTGAACACTCAGTCTCACTCACCTTGTGTTTAGGTTTCCAGAGACAGTCTGGATTTTCATCTTAGTGCTCTGTACAATCACCATGAAGACTTGCTTAAAGATAAGAGCCGAGTAGTTCTCCACAAAGAAACAATCTTCGATAACCACGGGTAAGCATGATCCGTTGATCTTCTAGACTTCAGCAAACTGTGGGTTTCCACAGCATTTATATTAATCTTAGTATACCCAAACAAACAACAGCTTGTAGCTGTAAGGCCAATATTGGCATAAGACTGAGTATGCCACATGTTCACAATACTGGAAGTAATCATTAGTATTTTTTACATTTTCTTGAAAACTGCTTTTTGTACTACCTGTAGAAGAGACACATTTGTGGTTCTCCCTCAGAGAAGTTTGCCCATTCACAGTATTTAATATAGGAATATAATGTAAGAAGTACTTGTTCTTTGACTAGAATTACACATTATTTCACACTGGACTTGTGTTAAAATTTATCCACATTGTTGAAGCAAGCAGCTTTCTGTTGCACAGTGGGACTGAGGCTAGTGAATATTTACTTGGTAGAAGGTGATGCTGTCTGCTCAACACTTCATATGCCCAGGTATCAATATCTGAAAGACCACTAGCAACATCCATACATCTGTATTACCAGAGCCTATTGCCAACATTATAGCGCTCATCACAGCTGTTGCATTTATTCAGTAATCAAGTTGCAGCATCAAGATGATTTTTAGCACTTGAGTACCAGATCAGATGACTGGGGCACAAGCCCAAACAAGCACAAAGATTAAGAACTGTTACTCATATTCAATAAAACTCACATTCCTCCTGGCACAGTTGGTTCTAGGAAGATGTCTGCTTGTCTGTGCGTTTAATATAAATGTGGAGACAGTTTATCTAAGGATCTGTCAATTGAAAGCAGTGTAAAAATGGACCAGTTTGTGCTCAAGAAAGTAAGTGTACATTTATTGTGCATTTAATTTAGTATAGACAAACAGAAATGCGCTAATATAGGTATACCTCTGATTAAATAATTCCTGCTGCTTCTTAGTGATGTGTTCCCTAATATTTGAACATCAAAATCTGTTCTACTGCAGGTGTTTGACTTTCTCTTATCTTTCCCAACTTTTCAGTGACAACCTGTGCCTTTGAGATCACTTCATTGTCTACAGACATAACAAAACTAATATACCAGTGTACACACAGAGAGATATACAAATATAGCCCAGGTGTCTCTGCCTAGGCAATAATAACATGCTACAACTTATCCCTCCTCTTGTTTTTGAGCCCTGTAGGTTACTGAAGGGTTTAGAGCCTAGGCAGGAATGCAGTCCACCTTCACTTCATCGTCCCACTTCCAGGAGCATCTGTGTGAGACATTGGATCAACCCAGTAAAAGAGTCAATCCACAGCATTGAGGGAGCCATTGGTAAGCACAACTAGAAGATACCCATTAAAGAGTAGCTACAATAAGAACAAATGTCCTCCAGAGTTGATGAAACCTAACTTTAAGCAGATCAGTTTCTTAAATTTCCTATTCCTTTAGATTAGTTGCTTATTTTGACTGTCAAGCCTATTTGGGGGAGAATATAATCATAAATCCTTGGCCATTTCTGCAGTAGACTGTTACAGCACTATTATTCTACTTTCAGCATACTATGGAATTCTGGGTTTTGCAGTTTAGGGAGGGGCTGGCTGGCCCCTCCCTAAAATGCAAACCCCAGGATTCCATAGGATGTTGAAAGTGGAATAATAGTGCTGTAACAGTGTAGTACAGAAATGGCCGCTGAGCCTAGATATTTATTAATTGTTTTAAAACAATTTTAAAATCAAGATGTTGTTTGAAAAGTTCTAGATGGGCTTGTATTGAGAAAGCCTGCTCAACTGGAGATCTACTGAAATGATGTGGTTCATACATAGGAAACAGCAATACTGGAGAACAGTTAGCAATTTTTGGAAAAACAGTGTTCTTGGCCAGTTTTGTTTGATTTTTTCCCCCTAAAATGTGGATTAGATGGAGAAAAAAGGTTTTTTGAAAAGTTCCACACATACAGCTTTACTCAAGAAGTAACCTGCTATTGTATACCTATTCTAAACAAAAGTTTTTCTCATTGTTGTGAAAAAGTAGGTTTTATGTATTTATTAAGAATTCAATTTTTCTGTTGTTAACATGTAGAAAAATTTCAGTGGATGTTTTTCAAAACTAAGGATTTTCTTAAACTGGTATGTGGCAATACTCAGTGCTCTGATCAGTGGGAGATTTTCAGTATTTGGAATGCTCAGGGAGAGGTTGACACCATGGCTTTTGTTATTATTTTTTTCAGAGTCTCCACACACAGCAGCCACTAACAGTGGATACTCCCGCAAAGAAAATGGAGGGATCTTCTATCACTAAAGATGTCAACAGCTGACTGGCCATGCTGCTGCTTTGGTTCTTTCAACCTGTAATCACTTACCTGGGTTAACTCCCTGTTTCGCTTTTTGATCCTTCATTAAACCATGCAGCTTCACTGTATTCTACTAAGGGCACAGCAATATTGTACCATGGTGGTTAAAAACAAACAAAAAAACACACCATCAAGCTGTTTCCTACTGATAGATGAATCTGCAAACTCAGCAAGCCTAAAAATCCAGAGATTTGGTGGTAGATTCAGTCAGTCAAGAATGAGGTTCATTTAGACTGAATCATTTTACTTTATTCTAATCTCACCCATACCAATCTAATCTGGCTCAAAGCTATTCACAGTAAACTAGCTTAAATAAAAGCCATATTTATAGCTATCCGGTTTTCTGGACATTTGTTGTAATATCCTGAAAAACCTGTTCTTTCTGCTCTGCATTAAAGTCAAGACTATAGGAAAAGTTTCAGGAAGAGAATGCAGTGTATTTTCAAAGACCATGCAAACAAAGCATGTATTTGCTTTAAGATGAGAACTAAAATTTATGCAGCGAGAAGTAAACATTTTCCATGGTCTTGTCTGACATTAGGTTTGACCATACGTACTAGCAAACTTTAAAACACTTTATGTATCACTGTAAAAATAACTTTCTATAATATGAATAACCTGATACATGCCTTCCTTTGACCTACAGTTTAAAGATATTGTTTCTGTAAATCCCAAAGATCATTCTTGAATTCCTATTTTCTTGAGCACTCTGCCTTAAGTGAAACTCTCCAGGGCAATTCCCCACGAGAACAAACTGCTCAGATGTTCTAAAGACTGTAACTATTATATCCAGTTCAGTTTTCACCTCTCCATTGAACCAGGAACAAGGATGAACTGAATGCCAAAACAAACACATGGTTTGCAAGAACAAAATGCAACACAGATGAAGGGTCCAAAGCAATTAAAAAGGCTTTAATGAACACAGTGGCAGTGTGCAAACTGTCTGGTATAATAGAAGCAGACCTTAGCCAAAAAAAAAGAGGTTCAGATCATACAATCCCACCCTCCCATCATGATTTTTTGGTCCTCGTTACCTTCTCAGGATGACAACATAGCTACTATTACTGCACAGATTAGCAGCATTGCCCAGCCTGGTTGCCCTTCTTTCCCAGCCAGACTGGTCATCCAGCTGAAGAGTAACAGTCTGGGGAAGGCTATGCTCCTGAACTTCTTTAACTCCCTTCAGTCGTGTCCATATTATTCTTGTTCTGTTTCAGCCCTGCATTTTCACTCCACTACCTATTGTTCCCTCAGAATGGTTCTCTGCCCACTTTATTTCCTCCAGCCATGCTATATCTCAGCCATCTTCCCTTACATTACTCTTTCTGTGTTCTCCCACTGTAACATCTTCTGATCTATGCAATTTATTGAGCAATCTCATCCTGACCAGCTTCTTGATTCATATTTGTTTCCTATTACACCCCCTTTACCCTAGCCTCATTCTCCAGCTATCTTTCCTTTACCTTCAATATCAAGAGACTAATTACATTCTTCATTCAATATTCTGACCTCTGGAATTCTGTACTTTAGCTTTACCATCTCCATGGACTTTTTCATAGTCCTTAGACATTATGTTTGTCATTTTGGCTGGGATTAAAACCTTAGTGTTCACTTTCTGAACAAGAATGACAAACTGTTCCATTTCTGGAGCAAGTAAACATCTCAAGCATTATATTATCCCACAATATCATCTGGAGGTTTCACTGCTGCAAGTATAGTACAATAAAATATAGGTGTACAGTAAAAAAAAATGGATGTCTTTGCTTGGTGTTCAACCACCAGGAAAAAAAACAGCCCAAGCAGTAAGAATGAGTTTGTAGTGAACTTTCTTAGCAACAATTTCTGATAGGTAATGTCAACAGCTTGATAAGAAAGAAAAAATTAATTACTGATTATTTTTCTTCAGTATTGACTATAAATAGAGGAGATCTAAGTATGGGGGAGAAAACAGGTAAGATGGTGGACATCTATACTGAAACAGTAAGTGTTAAAATTAATGAGACAGAGAGGTCAACTCTGTTGCAAGAACTCAGAAAAAAATTGCTTTGCAAAAGAATTACAAGTTGAAAGCAGACTGGAAAGCAACTGTGGTTGACAGTTCCAAGGGAACAGTATCTAAATTGTATGACCTTCTCACAAAAACATCAATAACACAGAAGCACTTAAAATGAACTAGGAGTCACTTGCAGGAAACCATATCAGACAGAACCTGGACCAAAACGTGGTCCCCAAAACTGTTTCAGTTGGCTTCAGCCCATATTCAGGAAACTTTATTAAAATTATTACACAAATGGTATAGAACAGTGGTTCTTAAACTGGGATCTGCAAAGCCTTGCTGCTGGATACCAAGAGCAGCAGCAACAGGAACATGGCAGTGGGGGTGCTGGTGCCGAAATAGCTTAGGCAGATGCATGTGTGTCTCTCTGCACCCATACCCCCTGTTGCCACATCCCTGATAAAAGGGAATTGAGGGCAGGTGTGTGGCCTTGCTCAAACTGCTCTCTCGTTTGCAATGAGAGAACAGTTGGGGTATGTACACATGCCTGCCACCATGTGCCTCTGCACACACTCCCAGCTGGCACACTCTCAATGAAAGGGACATGGCAGCAGGTGGGTGCGTGCACCCAAACTATGGTTCTGGAGACCAGGGTTTGATTTTCCACTCAGCCACTGAAATTTGATAGGTTTACCTCAGGCAGGTCACATTTTCTCAGCCTCAGAGAAAGGCAACACATTTTGCCAAGAAAACTCCAAGACAGGTTCACCTTAAGGTTGCCACAAGTCAGTTTTCATAGGGGAGAAACATGATGGCTAGAAGAATCTTCCCCTGTTGGTGGCACTTTGTTGTGTGCCTTCAAATCAGTTCTGACTTACAGCAACCCTAAGGTGAAAATATCACAGGCATTTTCTTTTGGCAAGATTAGTTCAGAAGGGGTTTGTGTTGTCCTCCGCTGAGAGAGTGTAACTTGCTCGGGTCACTCAATACCTTGAGTGGGGATTTGAACCCTCATCACCAGAAGTTATCAATAAATAATATGTGAATATTTAAATCTTGAGTTAAATCTTGGGGGTCTCTGACAATAAATTTTACTTACAGGGATTCTGAGATAAAGAAAAAATTAAGAACTGTTTGTATAAAGCACATCTCCAGAATGAAAGGTGCTGTGGTTCTAGGGACACCCACTGGCACATGTGATGGGACTGTCTGATTTTTAGTTCCTTCTGGGATTTAATTATTCAAGAACTTTCCTTTATACTGAAGATGCCAGTTGTGAAGAATCCTAAGCCACACCTATTTTTTTATAGAGAGATAATAAGTCTGTTATATAAAGACCTTCCATATTTTGCATTGTGGCAACTCAATTGCTAATAGCTCAAGGATGACAAGATGGTCACAGTTATTTGCTCTCTGTATGGTATAAAATACACGGTTTATAGCTATTATTGAAAAATTGTTTCATATCTTATGAGTAAAGGAAAAGTTAAACTAGATGAAATTTAAACTTGTACCCTTTTATTTAATACATTAATGATTGGAACACAGATAATCAGTGTTCCAGATAAATACAGAGTGGAATAACAAAAATAAGTGCAATTTGAAAGAAAAGGACTAATTTGAATAATGTGGACTGCTCTGGACTGCTCTATCTAATTACAAACTCTGTTACTACAATTTTATATTTTATATGATAGATATGTGATAATAAATAAAAAAAATAATATAGGTCTAAAAATACAGGTCTACACTGGCTAAAAAACGTAATCAACAAAGCAAGTGTGGAATTTTCACTTCAAATGTTATAGGTCTTACATAGTTTGAAGTCATCAGGGCTGAATGAATGTCATGATGCACCTTGAAATTAGCAGACTTAATAAGTTTCCTACTCGTATACCCATAACACTGAACTCTTATATATGACCTTTGTGCACATGTACATGCATGAATAAAGTTATTTTATGAACAATGTAAAAGCATTACTTTATCACTTAAAAGTTTCTTCCAAAAGGTATCCCAGGATGATTTTTTTTCTTTCAACAGCCTCCACTTTTCTTATGACTTCCATTTTGGTGGCACAACTTAAAAGATCTATGCTTTTTCAAAATGCCAGAGCAGCTGGTGAGGTAGGCTCATCTGCTTTCCTTCTGTTTTGCTCTTCACACATGCTCAGTAAGTGATTCTGGAGGCAGCTGTTTATCTTGCGTTGTATGTAAGTACACACATCTATGATAGGATCACCTAGCATAGAATCCCACTCTTTTCCAGATCGAGCATTACTGCATTGTTCATTGCAGACATGAAGCTGCAAGCCAACGCTAAAAGTCTTTCTCCAGCCCTTCCTCACCATCCTTCCAATGCCAAAGCTGAAGAAAAAAAAATCAAAACCTCCCAACAAGATAAACAAGAAAAGGAGAGCTGGGCTCGTGTGTGTATGGGTCTTCAGTTCGGGCTTGCTGCAGCCCCATGAATTTCATACAGTTTTCTTAAGCGAGGATTACTCAGAGGTGGTTCTGCCAGTTTCTTCTTCTGTAATAGCCTACGGCAGGGCTCCTGTAAAAAGGAGCTGCTTTGTCAGAGACTTTTAAATGAGGTATGTAAAGTTAAGTAAAGAGAGGGCACTCAACTCATCCTAATAGAAATAGTTTTGAAATGCATTTCATATGGCAAACCATGCTATCATTTAAACACCAGGACCCACAGGTATGGAAAATGCCCCCAATGACCTCTAGGGGCTGTGGAGGATATTTCTACCATGATTAGAGGCCCCCTTCAACCCCAGGTATAATTTTTAAAAAGCTGCCCCCAAATGGCCTCTAGGGGGTATGGGAGCATTTCTACAATGTTTGATGGTGGGTGGGGTGGGCTAATTTAAGCCCAGGAAAGTCCTTTTTTTGATACAAGAAATGAACATGAAGTTTAAAAACAAAAAACATGACAAACTTGTTCCTTATGTCACAGGGCCTAGAAGGCGTTTAGGGGCAAAATTGTGTGTTTCACAGGACTAGACAGCCCTTCAAGCTCTCCTTGGGAGCTAATGCAGCCTCTTAGCCTTTCAGTTACCCACCGAATTTAAACTATATTTTCTTTTGAAGATAAAAAAAATAATCATGGCTTTAACTTCTATTTATGGAAATCTTTGCACAACAACACTTCAATCAGTTTCAGTCCATATTCAGGAAAAATCCCTGAGCCTTTTAGTGAGTTTCTATTTTTTTTAATCCAAGTCACATCCTAACAAAGACAGGGTGCATTTTAAACTGGCAATGTGCTTTCATTTTCCGTGACAGGATTTAACAGCTCTGAAAAACTCTTCATCACTGCTGACAGAAGCTGACTAGTTCCAATATGCTTAAACTGACAAGCTGTACATGGGCAAAGAAGATTCTAATCTATATTAGAGATTCTAATCTTTATTACGACTGTCCTGGCCAGGATCAACGAATGGGCTGAACATAAGAAATTCCAGCTACCAGTATACCTGCAGGCCCAAGAAAAATGATCCCTCTCTCAGTGGGATACATTTCTCAATTTAGCCTCTGCTGCCTCGGAATGCTGTACCAGTAACTCCACACAAATATGACGAAAAGAACCACAGAACACTGTAGTTGACGAGTTATGACCTTCACAATTGTTGTGTAGTGGCCTCCACGTGGTGGCAGTCTTCTTAGAGGCCTCAGGATATAATGGGCTCTGAAAGAATATTAGGTCTCCCACCAAAGTAGCATGCAATGACTAAGAGCTCAAGTCGTGCGGCCCTGTGAGTCTGTAGCAGAAAAACCCACGATGCAAAAAGACAACAGATCTCACTGTTAAGTCTTAAAAGAGTCATAAGAGGTCATAAACTTTTGTGAACCCACTTCTCCCATTTATTACAACTGAACACTCTTTCGTTCCAAACAGTATAAAGCTCGAGACTTGTTAACGTTTCCAAACAGAGCAGACCCCATAGGGGTACCGGCTAAAAAAATCATGAGCAGGTTTTTTTTGGCGGTGAGAAGGGAAGGACACTCCTGAAGTACACGCTGAAGACAACGGCCATTTCCGCACTAGCCTGTTATAATGCTATTATTCCACTTACAAGATCCCATGGAATCCTGGGGTTTGCAAGTTAGGGCGGGGCCGGCCGGCTAGTGCGGAAATGGCCAAGGAAAAGCTTAGAGCGGTCAGGACGACTCCTGGGCTGCGTTTAAGCCGGATCAGAATCGCCTCGATACACACCGGCAGAGAGGAGGGGGATCCCAGCCTCCAGCCTCATCTATCTGATCAATTCATCACGTCCGACTAAACTGCCGCCGGCTCGGATTGTCCTGCTTCACTGTACAGCGCCCGAGGGCTTCACAGGAAGGGCTATTCTCATTTCAGGAAAGGAAGGCGGCGGCACCACCCCCGCCCGATCAAATAAGATCAACGTGTAACCGAAAAGTAAAAGTCGTAGCCCAGGGACTCATTCACGCACCCGTCACACTCACAGCCACAGCCACACCTCAAGCGTCCCACACGTACCCAGCCGCCAGAACTCACACAACCATCCTCCACGACCTCGCCCCGGCTACTGAGTGGAGAACCAGCGAGCCACTCCCCCTTCTCTACGCGGCCGCATAGCACTTTGGGAAATCGGTTAGATCGCGTTCTCGTGGCCTCTGCTCGCGATAGTTGCAACTTTTCCGCCTCTGAGATAATGAAAGGTGTGGAGGATTGATTCTTGGGTTCTTTTTTAAGAACGCCTTTTTATTGAAGTTTTCCAGAGTTTAAGAAGACAGTCTTAATAAAAAATAAGGGGGGGGGTCAAATTGAACGAGATGCGCGTGTTCTGTCATGTCTGCGCCGCCCTCCAGAACTGTGGAGTCCATGTGTTGTTTTTTAAAGCAAATACTTCATTAAAGCAATGTTGGAATTGTCGCTAAATATTTTGGAAATTCAGCGATATAAGTGAAGTGAACCAAAGGTTGGCTTCCCGTAGTTTTTATATTCAAGAGTACCCTTCCTGCTGTTGCTAGCAGTAAAAGCGTACAGGCAAAGCGGCCAGTGTTTCCCATCTTTTTCCCTGGTCTACTCTGCAGGGCTGTTAGGAGCTCCAGCGCCCTGGGCAATTTAATTCACAGAGGATATTGCCTGCTTAAATGTCTAAGCTAGAAAGAAACTCTTGTCTTTTTGTGTTCGCTTAACTGAAGTCCTCCATTTTGCATTTTAGTTGACTTTAAAGGTTGTTCCTATTGTCAGTCATTTGTCCCACTTAAAATTGTGCTGACATTAAACTGGCAAAGTCAGTGCCTGGGCTCCCACCACTCTGTGTAACAATATTCCTTACGCTTCACCGCTGAGTGAAAACATGTGTGATACAGGGTTCATTGTTAACCAGAAGTTACTGTATTATCAACCATGTACCAGAATCTTAGTCCTGGGAAAGCAAATATTCTTGCACATTGACTGTGAGGTCATTGTCATCCCAATCCTATTTAACCCCTCCCTTGTTTCAATAAGGGGTTCTTCTCATTGCTCATGTATGAAAAGCATTGGACTGCATTCTTGCTGAGGGGGGAAGGTCCCTTTGGCCAAAGTTGGGGATCTTTCCAGGCTGATTCAGAGCTCACCCACAATCACGTAGACTGTTCGGGGTAGTAGACCACTTGGGGTAATCCATGCAGACCTAATATTTTATGTTTGGCCCCACATGCATTTCTAGGGTCTGGAGCAACTGCCAATTGTAGGTTCAAGTCCCACTTGGCACCAACCATTGGGAGGGGGATTCAAGTCCCACCTGCGTTGCCAGTAACCCAACAATTTTGGAGGGGGTTCAAGTTCCACCTCAGGGGTATCTGTGGCCAACTGTGGGTTCAAGCCCCACATGGCCACACCAGTACTGTCTCTTCCACAGACTTCAACATCTAAACTGACCCATTGGAGGAAATAAAATACATGAATTTTAGAGGTGTAGCAAAACCATTGACAAACTAGAAGAAGTGTTCAGGGAAGAATAGCATGATGAGTCAGATATTATTTAGGATCAGCTTGGGCTGTGTGGAGGTAAGTGATGTAACTGATACTGATCTTTCCCTGTATGTGAAGCATTCCATCTGTCAGTTTTGGCTGGAAATCCAAACCAGCCTCAGTTCCATCTCTGATCAGCAGCATTAGCTTTGGACTACATAGCAGGGCTTTCTAAGCTTTAGCAGTCACAACTCTTGCAAAATCAGCTATGTGTTGTTGTTGTTTTTAGTATACTTTTTATTAAAGTCAGAAAAAATAATCATTGTAACATGAAGAGAAGAGGGAAAAAAGAAAAAAAGTACTCCAAATTGTACATATGTGGTTGTATTCTCCGAGACTGTAAACTATAACAATGGTAAATAAAAAAAAGCAAGTCACTCTTTGTATGTCCTGTCTATTTTAAAGAAAAGTTCTTCTTCCTTAGTTCCTTTCTTGGACTCCTAAGTAACGAATTCTAGTACCCTTTAATCATGCACTTCTATATAACTGTATGTCATTGCATTACTTCTGTCACTCCTGAAGCGCTATTGGATATCTCTTTCACTGGACAAATGCTTCCCAGATTAGTCTACACAAATTTTTGAGTACGTGTATATGTATACATGCACATCTATAAAATACAAATAAGTGCATTTCAACTGGTGAACACTTAGAGATCTCGTAATCTATCTGTACAATTACTGTCAATTTTGGTGTTTGGCTATTTATTTGAATTGGTATGCCCATTCCTTGATTACTCTGACCCTAAGAAACTCTCTGTCACTGGGATCCACTCCTGTTTGACTTTATTCTCCTCTTTCCCCTTTATTATTTTGGTTAATATATCCCTGGATTTAATTTCTAATAGTTCTTGTTGCCACTTCTCTAACTCTGGGATGTCATTCTTTTTCCATCTTTTAGCAAATGCTAATCTACCGGCAGTAATCATACATGACATTATTCTCCAGCACTTTTTAACCAATACCTGGTCCAGCTAATGTAACATATTTAGTAGATAAAGTTTTGGTGACATAGAAAACTTACAATCAAGCATCCCCGTTATCCTGTTATGAATTTTTGACCAGTGTTTCTTGACTTTCCTGCATGTCCACAAGGCGTGGAAAAAGGTCCCGACTGCTTCTTGACATTTCCAGCATGTGCCCAAAGCGGATTTGTATATCTTGTTCAGTTTATCAGGTGTTAAGTACCAGCGGTATAGCATCTTCAAACAATTTTCCCTCAGGTTTTGGGCTAAAGTGAATTTATGCATATGTTTCCAACTCAGTTCCCAGTAGTCTAAATGGATGGATTCTCCAAGATTCCTTTACTATTTGATCATGAAAAATATCAGCTATGTTGTGATAGTCTAATATTTGGGCACTTTTATAACAGGTAAAAGAAAAATTGCCGGAAATAAAATCCAAGTTTGAGCATGAATGTCAATTTTGCTGCTACCTAGAGGTGGGGAAGCCCACAGTGCTTTCTCATCATGCTTATGTCCAAATCTAACTTTTTATCTGCAGTTTTTCATAGCTACCTCTCACTTCCAGGTGGAGGAACAGAATGAAAAGTAACCATGGAAGTTTCATATCCAGATTCGGATGTGTGCATTTTTGTTCCTTTCCTAGCTCCAGCAGTGCAACTACTAATCCATGCCCCTTCCCTTCCTGTTTGGCTAAAGATCTCCATTTTACACTTACAGAAGGGTAAGTGAACTCAGCTGTCTTAAGTTAGGAGCAGATCCCTTTAAGAGCCTTTAACAGTGCAGTTATACACACATCTACTTAAAAGTAAGCCTCATTGAATTCAATGAGCTAACTCTGAGGAAAGTAGTAAGCTTTGGGGCTGTGTACTTCAGGGCCCCTCAGTGTCATTGTTGATAGCATGTGTAAGGGGTCTCAAGGAAAGGATCTGGTGATGAGTATACAGTACTTCAGATGGCAATTTCATCTTTGCTGCAACTTGCTGTGCATCTACTAAATGTATATGCGCTATTAACACAAAATAACTTTCATACCTGTGTGACCTAATGCAGCATTCTAAAACATCACTTTGTACCTTTGTTGTTGTAACATGCCTTCAGGTTGACTTGGACTTGCAGTGACCGTCATAGGATTTTCTTGACAAGATTTATTCAGAAAAGCTTTGCCATTGTCCTTGTCTTAGAGTATGACTTGCTCAAAGTCACCCAGTGGGTCTCCTTTCCATGGCCGAATGGGGAGTCAGACTCTAGGTCATAGCTCAGCAATTGGCTGTCTTAACTATCTTAGCCGTACAAGCGTGCACGGTCCTGTGTGTATTTATGTACAACCTTACATCAGACTGTATTACACTGGACAGCTGCCATAAATCCCTTACTCTGAGCTCTTCCTCCCATATGCAGATAAAACTGTTGGACTACATTACAAAGAATTTGTAAGCCACTACCCTAATTCTAGATTTCGCTAACACTTCTATGGGTGACCTTGGGCTGTTCTCTCAGCCTAATCTACCCTACAGGTTAGTTGTGAAACAAAAGCAGGTTGGAGGGAGTGTGCCATCCTGAGGTTTTTGGAAAGAACAATGGAATAAAATGTGGAAGATTTTTACTACCCCATACCTCCAAGGCCCAATTTCACAAATGATCAAACTATATCACAAATGTTACTTTATTATGTTAACACCTCTTAACATAAGAAATGTTATTGTATAAAGTGATGGAAGATTATTTACTTCTAAATTGTATTATGTTGAAATACTACGTTTTTCAGAAAAGGACTAACTGAATCACTCGGCAACGCACGCACAGGCCCTCCAGATGAATGAATCTTGAGCTGCTTTGAAACAGTGCTCTATATAAAAGATTTCAGCAAACAAATTCAGACATCTCTACTAAAAAATATCACAGCAGCTCATGTTAGATCTACAGACACGTTCATGTAGGATAAGTAGTTTAATTAAAGATAGGGATTTGAACCACCTAATTGATATAATACAATTTTGCAATTGGATCCCATATGTACAGTATAAAAATTCAAGAGTCTTTTGTATCATTAAATTTGTTTTTCCTGCTTAACCATTTAGCCCAGGTTTCTCCAACCTGGTGCCCGCCAGGCATTTTGGACCTAAAACTCCCACAATTTCTCACCACTGCCCATATTAACTGTTCGGATTTGTAATTCTAAATATTTGGACAGCATGATAAAGAAGGCTGCTCTTGTTGGTCTCCCACCCTTCCTGCTGCTTGGGATTTGGAGATATGCCTTTGGTATATTTACTTCCAGCAGCAGTCTTGGGTAGAGACCCTGCTTAACATCAGTGGAGCATAAAACACTCCCAGTGTACTAGAGGTAGGCCGGTGGGGCTAGTAGCTTTGCAGTCATTCTAGTCACTGTAGAGTTACCCATGTACCTTTGTGCCATGGAAAAATGAGGAAACAGCCTGCATAGGGTATACTCAGTGTCTACTCATTATACAAATGTCTACTCAGTACAACCACTTGTGTAAGCAGGGGTTACACCAGTGTTAACATCTGAAGATTCTTGACTTCCTACAGTCAAGTATCTGGTTCAGGTTCTTGGCCTGTATTCAACAATGATATTGTGCTAACACAAAACCCACTGCACTAGCAGTTGCACATTTTCAGAATTAGTAGAAGAGTGCTTGCCAATAGTTTCTGTTGCATAAGCAACTGACAGCACAACTGTGTAATCCAAGGCAAATAGGCTAGCAGGGATTTACTCTCTGCTAGCAGTATGTTGGATTTAGGCCATGTTTCCTGTCCCCACAGTATGCATATGAATTAACAATATATAAGTACTACTGCAAGATTATATATAAATTACTAATAGAACTAGACAGCAGGAAAATCATCTTCATAAGGATGAAAAGTTCATTTTTTAAAATCCCTGTACCTGTTTAGATATTAGTCTTTTGCCTATTTAGCAGAATATTTTTTAGCAGGTGAAGATTTTTAAAACATTTTCTCTTGACCACTGGCTGCTAATGTTTCAGACAGTAATAGTCAATTGTTAGAGACAATTTTATTTGCTCTGTTTTGCAGTGAGATTAAAAAAAAACTTACCTTGAAACAAAACTCCATTAAATGTTGGTACAATTAAACATCCTTCCAACCACAACAGAAATGTTTTGTGAAACTGAACTCCAGTTTTACCTTCCCACTTGCCTTAAGAGTTGACAAGACCCATATTTATTCTTTCAGATCCCAGCCAGCATGCATTACAGATTTTTTTAAAAGGAAGAAAATATTCCAATGTCTATTAAATATGAAGTATGGGAAAGAAAAATAAGGCAGGTTTATTCAAACACATATTGCTGAATACCAGAGACCAAGTTAGGACTCCAGTGTACTTCTTGCTGAATTAGAAACATACAGTAAATTGGTCTGTGAAAAAATGTACAAAGTTGAAAAAGAAATGGACTTTCCTTTCCAAATTAACCAGCATTATACAAATAGTGGATTTTTAAAAAAAGACTAGGTCTTGATCTTGAAACCACTTTTGAGTTTATATCAAGTGTTTCAACAATATACAAGTTAATCATGCTCTTTAACGTTGGAGATTCAGCACCTTAAGCAGAAGGTGACAGGAAAGGACTATTCAAAGGAGGAGTGTGGAATAAAGGGAACTTATAAATGTATAATTAAAAATAAAGAACATAAACACAAATCTTCACTTTTAAAATCTGTACACTTTTCAAAATATACATGTTATGATCTTAAATGTGATTCAAAGGTTTTAACATCTATTAACTTAATGTAACAGTGTATGTCCCCCCTCACTTTCTCCTACAACACTGACAACCAGAGACTGTGGCTATGTTTATATTGTTGGCAATTCTTGATTGCAAAGTAGGCTTGACAGAACATGAAGCATCTCAGCACTCTTAGCCATCTGTAAAAGGTAGTAAGGCTTATTTACTCCAAGGAAGATGTGAACAGATTACCAAAGATCAATTTCTTTCCTCTGTGGTTCAAATATTTTCTTTGTTCAAGAATACAGAGCACATAAGTACTTCTCTGAAGTGTGCAAAGACTTTACTACTAACTAGTTTTTCATATAGTTTTTCAGTCATCCATTTATATAACTTTAGCTCCCAACCTTAAAAGTGCATTAATCAAAGGGAAAAAATGAAAGCAAATCTACACCTTCCCTCACTGTTACATTTTGGAGATTTAAAGCAATTCCCTTTAGAATACCAGAAACGGAAATTCTTGCCCCTTCCATACTCTGCTAGGCTTTCGGGAAAGCCTTACCCAGTTTTGCTAGACTCTGGGAAAAGCCTTGCCCAATTGATCTTACCCATTTCTATTTGCCACAAACTTATATTTGCTTTGTGCAGATTTTAACACTGATTTTAGTAATCTGCAAATAAAACAGTGTTTGTTGATTACATTCAAGCTCTACTAGAAGCACAGAGGATGGTTATTACAAAAGCCACTCCCTTGGTCTGAAAGAAGGCTTGATCATAGGAGAATTTCCTCTTGACATCCATGTAGGGTTCCGTGTATGTTCCTCTAACAGATACTGTCCTCTGAAGCCAAAGAGATATGCTTTCTATAGCATCACTGTTCAAACAGCACTGTCCATCTGATGAGCTGGAATTCATTTTATGAAAAGGACATAAAAAGCCATGACAACGCAGGATATTGCTACTGCTGCATGGAGTCTTGTACCAATCACTGCCGCTGTAAAACCAAAAGACATTTAGCATTTATAACAGTACAGAGTATGTGTTACAATTGCTGTGAGAATTAAACAAATTCTACTTTATTGCTACAAACAGTGAAAGCACAGTCTTACTTTGCCCCCTTCAATCAAGGAAGTTATGTCTCTGAGTCTGCAAGACATGAGAAGGGCAGTTGATGATCAGAACTCTTGAAGGTTTCTCATAAGTCCAAGTTGACTTGACAACAAATAACAAACTCCTGCCTCTCACCCCGAATGTTGGAGGGGACTAAGACGGCACACTGATTCCCCTCTATCAGTGCAAAAGGGCTTCCATTTCTGTTAGTCACCCCCACTGTACCAAGGTGGCAAAACTCTGCTGCTGATAGTAGCAGACAGAAAGCCCACAAACAGGTTGCTCTGTGGGCAATGTGGGTAGAAGCCAGCTTGGGATTCAAGTGGATCCAAAGCCACTTTGCTTCTCCAGATGAGACTAATCCAAGAGAGTCACCCCCAGGACTGGTGTAACTTATCCCAATTTGGTCAACCACTTTTTGTTTCTGCCCTGGAGAGTATGAAATGTCCTTTCTCATTCCCTACTAGCCCCATTTAGGATTGCTCAATAATAAACTCAAGTAAGTTGATTAGACAAATTATTGCCCAAAGGTCATGCTCCTTCTAGCTGAATTAAGTCTTAAACCTGACATTCTACTGCAGTCACTAGACTTAGAAGTGGAGAGAGTGCAGCTTTGGCAGTTTGTTTCTTCTTAAATATTCATGGAACGCATCACAAACCCAACATGTATTATTCACACTTACATTTGTCTTGTTGTGTCCTAAAGATCCCAAGAACAATCCATTCTAGCCCATAAAAAAACAGCTTCCAGTAGTTACCAATGGCTACTACTATGGCATATATTAGCATTAGTAACACTAGTAACCCACGTCTTTAACAGAGGGTATCGTTTTCCACCTGGGTAACAATTTAATTGTTTATGTGGAGGAAGGGCATCATAGACACATGAGTAAAACATAAAAGACACTTTTGTTCAACATCACTCAGCTGATATAGATTTATAAAGTAATGACCACTATCAAAAACTAAATGAAGACTGCAAAATCTAGCCCCAAGGTCTTTTCTCATCTTGCTATTTGTATTTGGCAGGCTCCCAAACCAATATGCCAATATTGTACTAATATGCCTCATTTCCAAATGTGTACCAACATGCTTCATTTCCAAATTTTCACAAATGGCATAATTATACATGCTTTTGGCATATTCAGAGTCCAGTAAACCTATCAAAAGTCCATTCCAGTTACTCATTTTCCAATTAAAATCTCTACATGCTATAAATTCTGAGTTATGCAAGAACTTAAAAGTCTAAAAGGAACTTAAAAGTTAGGAAAGAAGCTTCAAGTTCTGCGGGTGGGGAGCATGTCTCAATTTGCTTTTTCTAAAGGAATAAATGAAGCTATTCCTTGCACTATACTCATTATCTTGAGTATGCAAAACAGGTGGCACTTAGCAACTACTGTAAAAATACAGTGGCTGAAATAAAGAACTTGTCTCCCAGTCCTATGCAGTTGGGATGTGGTTGAATCCACTGATTTCAAGGACTGTAAGACACATCTAGCTCTACATAAAAATAGTAAGACTGGGCTGAGAGGCTCACCCACCAAAATCATCTCACATATAACTAAGACCTCCTGATTCAAGGAAAACCAACCCACCAACATTCTCTGAAAGGATTATTCAGGTAAACAAACCTGTAGGGAGCCATCTAAAGTGAGAACAGGTACTTGTAGCAATAAGTAACCTTAACCCAGTTCTTCTGGCTGTGTTCCTTTGTCATCTCACAAAATGGGGGGAAAAGCAGGCACCAGGAGGTAACAAAAATTCTAAGATATGAAGGCACTCCGATCCTGACTTTGCTATAAATGTTTTTATAACCTTTTGAGAAGGTATCATATTACTTTCTCTTCTACCCAGACCTTTGGTTCCTTTCTCTTCCCCAGCGAGACTCTTACCTTTGTAGAATACCCCCCAGACCCCTCTCTTCTCCGAGAGCAGCCAGGCTTTCAGCCGGGGCACCTTCCGGAAATAGGCGCAAGTGCATATAAACAGCAAACCGAACACCAATAGCCCGTCCAAGGAATACACTGCACAGAAGGAAAAAAACAGTAACTTCCAGCTGTGGTCCTGCAGAGGTCCATCCTCTTCGGGGTGGCAAGAAATGATGGGCAGAGGGGCTTGCACAGCAGGGAGAAAAGGGGTCTCTCCAGGCCCTGACCGACCAAGGGGCGGGGAGGCCTGGCCCGGGACACAGCCCGCGTAACCAAAGGGGAGCTGGAAGTTGTCAGGCGGCCGGCTGAGTGAGGAGGTGGGCCCAGAGAGCCAGCAAACGGAAGGGGCCAGAGTAAGGCCACTCACCTATACCCCCCTCCCCACTGGCGCCCCATCTCACCGTTAGCCATGACGGCAGCCCACAAGGCCCAGACCAGCTAACCCGTCACCGCATCTCCCAGAACGAACGGCCAGCGCGGCACCGGAACCCCCAGGAAGCGCCAATCGAGATCCGACGGAGAAGGCGTTCGCTACGCCTGCCGAGTCCTAGAAGAGGGCGTGGCCTTCTTTCAGACAGCGCTAGCCGAGCCCCGACCCGCTGGCGTTGGTTTCTCGAGCGGGTTTCGTGCTAATCAGGGCGGTTGAGGCGGCAGCCGCAGAAGTAGGCTGCTCGTGACCGTTTCTGCACTAGACTGTTACAGCGCTATTATTCCATTTTCAACACGCTATGGAAGCCTGGCGTTTGCAGTTCAGGGAGGGGCCGGGCGGTGTTGAAAATGGAATAACGGCGCTGTAACAGCCTAGTGCGGAAATGGTCGATCTCTTCACGACCAGGAAATTTTATTGCGGATTACACTTGAATTAGCTGCCCCTGATGGAAGTCGGCTACAGACCACGGACGCTTATTTCCAATAAAACATTTGTGGCACCTTTGAAGTCTAAAATGTATTATGACTCCTTGTCACTGTTCTTACGAAATTATTCGTTTATGTATATCCCGCCGTTTCTCCAGCCCTGAGAATCAAGGTGGCTAATCAAAATTACAATGGATACAAATAAAATGTGACTAAAAATAAACGTTAAAATATGCTAAATAACAGGAGAATTAAAAGACTTCCATCTAGAATTAAAAGGACACCAATTTTAAATAAATACGGATAATAAGGACGTTAATTAAAGCCGATTCTCACAGTCAAAGGGCATTTCCGCACTAGGCTGTTATAGCGCGATGATTCCACTTGCAACAGCCTCTGGAATCCTGGGGTTTGCAGTTTCCGGAGGGGCCGGCCGACCCCTCCTGAAACTGCAAACCCCAGGATTCCAGTGGATGTTGAAAGTGGAATCATCGTGCTATAACAGCCTAGTGCGGAAATGGCCAAAGGTCTGGGAAGAGCCCAAAGTTTTTTGTTGGTGGTTCTCGAAGCAGTTGTTGGCCGTTTCCGCACTAGACTGTTATTGTGCTATTATTCCACTTTCAACATCCTATGGAATGCTGGGGTTCCAGCCTCCCTAAACTGCAAACCCCAGGATTCCATAGGATGTTGAAAGCAGAATAGCAGCACCTTAACAGTCTGGTGCGGAAATGGCTGTGGTCTCTTGCTAAGAGTAGTAAGATAACGCAGAAATCCAGCACTTCACTGTAGGAGTCGCGTATCTACCCTCACCCGAAATACAGACGTTTAGGCACTTTTAAACTCACATTTTCGAAGATGGGAAAACGCGAATTATAGGATCTTATTTTTTATAATCGTCTCCCACAAAGTATTCTGCAGCAAGAGAACAGAACTGTCTGTTCTGACCCCCGACATACACATTCCTGACCAATCGGGCTGAGGGCAGCTTACAAAAATCCCGCAGGATAGTCTAGTGGTGTTAACAATAGTAGGTTGGAATGAGAATTAGCAGGGTTGCTTGACAGGCCATTTCCGGCCGGCCCCTCCCTAAACTGCAAGCCCCAGGATTCCATAGGGTGTTGAAAGTGGAACAATAGCATTCTAACAGTCTAGTGCGGAAATGACCTCAGTACAAGGAGCACTCCATTTTAAACGGCGGCCAAGGTTAGTAGCGTGGCTTACTATTTAAGACACGTCACATCATGTCTAATTGATCTTGATTAGGGGAATGTAATGATGTAAAGGTCTCCAGTACATTTTCACCCTACTGTTACTGCAGCTTCTAGGCCGCCTTGGCAATAGCATAAAGATATCCTTTTGATATCAATAATTTGGCTTTCTCCCACCACCCTTTTCCACGTGTTTGTGAGGCCCCCAGACAAGCGACTAGGCTCGGCGGCTGATTGCTGCAATATTCCTAAACAATACAGGCAAGCCAGAAATAGCCAGATCGCCGCTTCAGGAGACCTCCCGGCAAGCACCCTATTATGTATGTGTGCCACCTACAAAGGGCTTGACTAGCTGAACTATCAATTGTCCAGCATTGCGCATTTGCATACGGGCTGCTCCTTTGTCAATTCAGACCTAACTCAATCATGTTAAATTTTGACCTTTCTGAGGCTTTGTCTCGCATCCGAAATCCATTGTTATCACCAAGTACGGCATAGCCTGCAGTCACACTTCTCCCTATAAAAACCCCGGATTCCGAGACCCTCCTCGGATCGCTCCCGAGTTCCAGACCGCCTTGCTGCCTCTTTGCTTGGTGAGCCTCCCCTCAGCTCCACGTGCTGAGCCACATCGAACCCCAGCATCGCTCTCTATTCTTCCAGACTTCAGGACAGGTTTCATATCACCCAAACCAACTATCCCTCTGAAAAATCCCTCTATCCCACTCCCACCTTTATTTTCTATAGTTATCTGAGTGAGCGAGTTGCATACACTGTTTGTCTGTATTTTAATAAAGATCTCATTTATTCTTTCAAAACGGTTTGCTTCTTGACTGGCCTGATCCCGTAGACATAGGGTTCAAGATCCCGCTAAGTTACCGTGCCTCTAGTAACACTAAAGCAGTGCTCAGAGCTAATTTTCCCCACCTATAGTTGAGCACATTTTGGTGTCCCTCATGGGACCCCCAGTAAGCAGGGTAACACTATCTTGATGTACTGCTGATTTGTATAGAAACACGCCGTGCTTTTGCTAACAGGCCCATGGAAACTCATTCATATCGGAAAGCCAGTAGCATTCAGACCTCCTTATTACAGGAACTCTGCCTACTGCAAGCCCTACACTGTTCATTTCAAGGCTGTTCTGTGTGTACACATGCCTTCAAAAGCCGCCTGTTGATTTATGGTAACCCTATTAATTACATAAGTTTTTTTTTTTAATCCGGGTGGGTTTGCCATTTCTTTCTTCTGAAATAATAGCCTACAGCACCGGTATTTGTTGCTAGTCTCCCATCCAAGTATTAGCCAGGACTGATCCTGCTTAGCTTCAAGGATCAGAGGGGATCTATCAGGAGAAAAAGAAAGGGAGGGAAGGTGAGGGACAAAAAGGAAACGTGATAGCATCCTTAAAACTACTGTAACTGGTTTTTATTTTAGCATGCACTTTCATAGATATAAATCCAGAAAGATGCATATTATGATCCTTCAAAGGGCTCTGAATGGTGGTATGGGTTTTTCAGGACTTTACAGTGGTCAGTTAGTGTTGATATGTAAAAGCAATAAATCTGCTTACCAAACGTCAGTTTCCCTTGATTCAAAACTATCTCTGAGAAGATTCCTTTTGTTATATGTGCAGTATATGTAATGTGCCATGAAGCCAATGTCTTTGTTCATACCTCTCCTAATGGATTGGAATTTGTGAACATAACTCAATTTAGCTGTTTCTCTGTCTAGTCTTGCTTTGTAATTACCTTATTCAAGAATCATCACCTGTAAGTCCCTAGCTGTATGTCCAAGAAGGCTGAAAAGTTCTGCAACTGGTGTTTGGGTATTACCATTTCTAATGTCAGATTTGTATCCATTAATTCTCCTGCATAGAGACATGGGGATCAGTGTCGATTTTCACCTAAAAGGCAAATACGAGATAATATTAGAAATGTGTTGGGGACATAATGGAATATTTGGAAAGACATAATGAGAAGCAAGCTGCACGGAGCTTTTCGGATGCAGAAAAGACCTTTGGTAACTTAAATTGGACCTTCTCATTCAGAGTTTTGGAAGAGATGAGCTTTGGTGGCAACTGTATGAAATGGATTACCGTAGATCAATGTATACTTCACAGACAGCACAAACAGCAGTAAACAGAGAATTAACAAACTTGCAAGATTCAGAAAAACACAAAGATGCCCACTGTCACCACTTTTATTTTGGTGCCTGAGGTGCTGAATAAGAGATATAAGACAAGATCCTGGAGAGAAGTGACTAGCAGGGTGCCACAGGGTTCTGTCCTGGGCCCGGTGCTGTTCAATATCTTCATTAATGACTTGGATGAAGGAATAGAGAGCACACTGATCAAATTTGCAGATGACACCAAATTGGGAGGGGTTGCTAATACGCCAGATGACAGGATCAAAATTCAAAAGGACCTGGACAGATTGGAGAGCTGGGCCAAGGCTAACAAAATGAATTTCAACAGAGAGAAATGTAAGGTCCTACACTTAGGCAGAAAAAATGGTATGCAGAAATATAGGATGGGGGACATGTGGCTGGCTAACAGTACGTGTGAAAGGGATCTAGGAGTCTTACTAGACTACAAGCTGAACATGAGTCAGCAGTGTGATGCGGCAGCCAAGAAAGCCAACGCAATTCTTGGTTGCATCAACAGGAGTATGGTGTCTAGATCGAGGGAGGTATTGGTACCACTTTATTCTGCTTTGGTTAGACCTCATCTTGAATACTGCGTCCAATTCTGGGCACCCCAATTCAAGAAGGATATGGATAAGCTGGAGCAGATCCAGAGGAGGGCAACCAAAATGGTGAGGGGCCTGGAAGCCATGCCCTATGAGGACAGACTTAGAGAGCTGGGTATGTTTAGTCTGCAGAAGAAAAGGTTGAGAGGGGACATGATAGCCATGTTTAAATATTTGAAGGGATGTCATGTTGAGGAGGGAGTGGGCTTGTTTTCTCCTGCTCTTGAGACCAGGACAAGGAGCAATGGATACAAGCTGCAGGAGAGGAGATTCCACCTGAACCTCAGGAAGAATTTCCTGACGGTCAGGGCTGTCCGGCAGTGGAATGTGCTGCCACGGAGTGTGGTGGAGTCTCCTTCGTTGGAGGTTTTTAAGCAGCGGCTGGATGGCCACTTGGCGGGAGGGCTTTGAGGGTTTTCCTGCATGGCAGGGGGTTGGACTGGACGGCCCTTGTGGTCTCTTCCAACTCTACATTTCTATGATTCTATGATTCTAAGATGAAAAAATCCAGAGTATAAGAATTTAAAAAGAAGTATACAAGCTTAGAGCATTTGCTGATGATGTGATGATAACATTAGAAAGTCCTTTGGAGTATATAAAATGATTGAGGGGAAAATTAAAACAATTTGGTGATTTGGCAAGTTTTAAGGTAAATAAACAAAACACAGCAGTGGCAGAGCTTGGAGTGTGTGAAGGGGCAGGGCTACAATGCAAGGGGTGTGACCACTGTGCAGGGGGTATGGCTGCAGTACAGAGAGCGTGGCCAGGGTATATGGCGCGTGGCCAGGGCACATGGGGGAATGGCTACGGGCCAGGACACCCCAAAAACATTGCTGCCTGGTGCAAACTGCTCCTCCACGTCCCTACATGACTAACACACAGTGCTGTTGATGAAGAATATAACATGGAAGATCAAAAAGAACTGGAGAAAACTGTTTTTAATATAGAGAAGAAATATGAAATATCTATGTATTAGTATGACAAATATGAATTGCATGTTATTTCTAAACAATTATGTTAAGATATGGAATGAAGTTAAGAAAGACATGACTAGATGGAAGAAAGTAAATCTGTCATTGTTGGGAAGAATTTCAGTGATAAAAATGAAAGTTTTGCCTAGGATGTTGTTCTTATTTCAGTCAATCCTGGTTTTGACAATGGTTATACTATTTGGGCAATAGCAGAGGGACCTATCTAAGATTATGTGGCAAGTGAAAAAACAAAATCACAGTCATCCCTCCATATTCACTAGGGTTAGGGGCATAGGACTCCCATGAAAGTGAAAAAAAACTGAGTATCTGTAGGCTCTGTCAAGCCATATTTAACACACAAAAACACACTGTGGAGTCCTTTGAGGTATCAGGGTTCCTTCAAAAGGCAGAAGTGGGTGGCTAGTGGGCTTCCTGCCACCTCCACTGCTGCCTCACATCATTTTTAATAGGAACTTATAAGCCTTATTTGCATTTTCTCAGTCTCACAAGGCTTGCAGTCCCTATTAAAAATGGCACAGGGAAGCAGCAGAGGTGACAGCAAATAATCCATGAATAATCAAATCCACAAAAATGAAACTCACAAATATGGAGGGCTGATTATAAAATTAAGGTGTTGCAAGATGAAAAATGAAGAGGGGGACTGAGTCTTCAATTCTGAAATCATGTTTTACTACCTGCTGTTTGGTTTGGCTGAAAGAATGGCTCATGGTGAGAAACAAAAGGTTGAATTTTGAAGGACATGAAATGAGGTTCGGATGGCATGAATATTTATGGTACAACAAAGTTAATGAGGGTGTAGATTTTAATAATCATAGAATCATAGAGTTGGAAGAGACCACAGGGGTCATCCAGTCCAACTCCTTCCCATGCAGGAACCCTCATCAAAGTAGTCCCAACAGATGGTCATCCAGCCTCTGCTTAAAAACCTCCAAAGAAGGAGACTCCACCACACTCTGAGGCAGCATGTTCCACTGCCAAACAGCTCTAACCATCAGGAAGTTCTTCCTGAGGTTCAGGTGGAATCTCCTTTCCTGCAGCTTGAATCCATTGCTGCTTGTCCTAGTCTCTGGAGCAGCAGCAAACAGGCCTGCTCCCTCCTTGACATGACATCCCTTCAAATATTTAAACGTGTCGATCATGTCCCCTCTTAATCTTCTCTTCTGCAGACTAAACATACCCAGCTCCCTAAGCCACTCCTCACAGGGCATGGCTTGCAGACCCTTCACCATTTTGGTTGCCTCCTCTGGACACATTCCAGCTTGTCAATATCCTTGAAATGAGATGCCCAGAACTGGACACAGTATTCCAGATGAGGTCTGACCAAATCATTATGTAAGACATGTCTTATGGAATATGGAATAAATACAAACCAAGGTTATTTGTTCAAAAAATGTTTTAATCAAACTCAGCACAAGAGGCTTTTTTATAGAAAAGAAACAATAGGTAAAGAAAGATGGTTGATATATCAAGATTTATTGGAGAACCACTGAGGAGAACCAACAGTTGGTTTTGAAAAAAATTAAACCAGAGGTTGAAATACAATGGTGTACCCTTTTGGATTAAGTTAGAGAAAAGGGGTACAAAGAAGTAAGTGAAACTATTAATCAGATATTCCACATTATAGACAATGAATATTAAAATACCTTACATGGCTATCGGGTGAATGAGGGTGGGTGGGAGGGAGGAAGGATAAGCATTTTTGTCACAATATAAAACTACTTTACAATGATTTATTGTTTATGTTGTATGGTAATAGCAAGTATAAAAATAATAAATAAGGCAAAAAAAGAAATACAATTGTATACAGATGATGAGCATGTGATTGGTAAAATGTATAAACTTTTGTTAAAATTTGACATGGAAGAGGAAGAAGTGAAATGGGCTAAATGGGCTATGGTAAAATGGGCTAAGAATTTTGGATATACAGATGGAACAATGGGAGAAGATGTTATCAAAAGGACTGACGTTCGTATTGTGTTATAAAGAGACCTTTTATAAATTAATATATCATTAGTATATGACCCAGAAAAGCTACCTAGAATATATAAGAGAGTTTCAAGTTTGTGTTGGAAATGTGAACAAGTGGGAACATTTTACCATAGGTGGTGAACTTGGAACAAGGCAAAAACATTCTGGGTTTCAAATGGACACTTTGATTCACAGAATATTAAAGATTAAAATACAGCTAAAACTGGAGCTGTTTCTTTTGGGGCTTATGGATGAACAACTGGAAATGAACTATGGAAGAATACTTCAGTACATGATCACAGGAGGAAGACTGTTAACATGCTCAAAAATGGAAGAATTCAGAAACTCCTACAGTGGAAGAATGGTTGTTAAAATTGATTGAATTATAGCAGAAATGGATAAATTATCAAGTTTCATTAGAGAAAAGTCATAAGAGGTATTTTTTCAGATGGGAAACCCTTGATAGACTTTTTGAGGGGAAAAGAAAACAACTTCATAACTGTTGGTTTAGAGAATTAACACAAGTTAGTTGACAGAAGAAGTGTATGAGTTTTTAGAAAGTGGGGCAGGAACATCCTACATATATCAATATAGCTGCTGAAAACAAAGCAAGAAGTTATTTATTTATATTTCTCCTTTTTTGAATGTATTATTTTCTTTCTTCCCTTTAGTTTTATGTTTCTTCCTTTCTTTCTGCGTTTGTTTAAATTTTTATTGAATGTTGGAAAAATCTTAATAAAAACTCTGAAACACACTTCTCTGACCCTATCGTGTCTCAAATGGCAGTGGCCTCATTTCACATCGAAGGTATTTCTACATAGTAGAGCACAGACCAACTAAAAGCTGAGAAATAACTCGCTAATTCATTCATTAAGATATTGATTAATTAGTTTTCTAGTGATTTCACACAACTCCTTAAATTCTGCAGGCAACACTGAAATTAAAAGTATACTATTGTAATTTAAGTTGTTTGGTTGAATTTGGAAGGACGAACTGCCTCTTCCTCTGTGAGTTTAAGGAGGTCTTGCTGGTTTAGAAGAACTATTTGGGTTGTTTGAAATGAATCACGTGGCTCCATAATTAGAAATCTGCCAGACAGGAAGAAGGAAGTGGAGACAATAATAATCTTAGAGATGGAAGAGTCCTTTAAGGGCCATCTAACCCAAACCCCTACCATGCAGCTAAAGCACTCCTGAAAGATAGCCATGCAAACTCTATTTCAAGGCCTTTAAATAAGAACTTACCACCCTCCAAACAGTCCATATTCCCCTCTCAAACAGTTCTTGGGCTATTTCCGCACCATACTACTATAGTGCTATTATGCTACTTTTAACATCCTGTGGAATTCTGGGGTTTGTCGTTTACTGAGGCCAAAGAGCTCTCTAAATTGCAAATCCCAGGATTCTATAGGATGTTGAAAGTGGAAAAATAGCACTATAACAATGTAGTATGCAAATGGCCTTACAGTCAAGATGTTCTTCCTGTTGTTTAGGTGGAATCTATTTTCCTGTAATTTGGATCCATTGATTTCTCTTCCAGTCTCTGGAGCAAATAAAACAAGTTTGCTCCATCTTCTACATGATATCCCTTCAGATATTTAAAGATGCCATATCACATCACCTCTCAGTCTTCTCTTCTCCAAGCTAAATATACCCAACTCCCTAAATTGTTCCTCTTAAGGCTTGCTTTCTGGCTCTTTGATAATCTCGGTTGACCTTCTCTGAACACATTCCAGCTTGTCAATATCCTTCTTAAACCATGGTGCCTAGAACTGGATGCATGATTCCTCCAGGCGAGATCTGACCAAAGCAGAATAGAGTGGGACTTTTACTTCCCTTGATCTGGTCCTATGCTCCTCTTGATGTCCACTAGAATTGTATTGGGGTGTTTTTTGCTGCCACATCACAGTATTGATTCATGTTTGACCCTTTTCATACGTCCAAGGCAGGTGTCATCCATCCTGTATTTCTGCATTACAGTTTTTACTACCTAGATGTAGTATCTTACATTTACCCCAGCTGAAATTCACTTTGTTAATTTTGGCCCAGCTCTCTATCTGCCAAGGTAATTTTGAATTCTGATCCTGCCCTCTGGGGTCTTTGCTTCTCCTTCCCCCCCATTTAGTTTCATTTGCAAATTTGATAAGAATGCCCTCTATTTCATCATCTAAATAATTTATAAGGATGATGAACAACAGCGGGCCTGAGGCAGAACTCTGTGGCACCCTACTAGTTACTTCTCTACGGGATCAAGAGCAACATTGGTGAACAGGCTCTGGGTTTAGTTGGTCAACCAATTACGAATCCACCTGACAGTAGCACTGTCTAGCTGAGAGAGAGAGAGAGAAAGCAAAGAGAGAAGGAAGGAGAGATTTCTGGAGATCAGCAGAAGAAACAACAATAGAAAATGGGGTGGGGAGAAGAAAAAAAGAAAGAATCTTATATCTGATTAGATATCTGTCTAGGGAGCATGATTTATTTGGAAACCAGTGCCATCACACAGCTGTGAATTATAGTCCTTTTAGGCCAGAAAATAGGTGCACCCCTGCCACAGGTCTGTATAAAAGAAAAATATTACGAGTCTTTCTGGGTGGATTAAGATTATATGGAGTACAATCTGGACTGGTTTCAATTGGGTATTCTTGCACAGTACTTGGAAGGTTACATTTGAAAATAAATTTGACAATATTAACGTGTAGACACTGGGAAGTTAATTTGTCACCATTGACTTTAATTACTGAAAAAATTTAATTAGATAAATTATCATTAGTTAACTCACTATTTAAGACACTTTGTTTGGACACACCATCAGAATTACAGGAAATGTCTTGGAATTGTCGGCGCTGAGTCCAGTAGCAGATCTTTTTACTAGTTCTTTAAAATGTGTTCTTTTTTATCCTTTGTGGATACACTAGATCATGCACTCTAATGTCCAGGGGCTTGTTTCCAGATAGCAATGACCTCAGTCCAACTCAAACTCGTTGCTGTACATGGGGCATATTCAAATTCAGAACTGAAAATAACTAGTTTAGTTAATTTGTCAGCTTTTCTAGCAATTTCACCTGACATCCTCAATTAACATGGTGGTTAAGGGCTTGTATTGCCTGAGGGAGTTCTTTTGAATAGGAAAACATCTTAAACAGTGAGTTTTACTAATGACATCTAAACTAATTAAATGATCTCAGACATTAATGTTGAGACTAATGAATTGTTAATATTTAAAATTTCCAAATTAATTTTCGATCTTAATGTGTTCAGAAAAGAATGATATTCAAAAAAAGGTTCCTGGCTAAAACCAGGGGTTCCTCCCCTCACACACATTGTAGTCTTTCTCGTGATAGGGGTGAGCTTTGTGACCCTCTTTGGTAACTTCTCCTATACTGAATATAGTCTGGACTACTGACAAATCATTCCATCTTATCTCTGCTTATGTCCAGAGGGAACTTTTCTATAAGATGCCAATAATGTGATCTGAAGAGAACATGTTTCCAATACACATGTCATTGTGAGATGTGCCATTGTGTGTAAATAGCAACAAATTTGTAAGAAAGTAGAAGGACTTTTTTGTTTGCACCCCCCAAAAATGGTGTTTCATCTAACATAATCTTGCTTACATGCTGGGGAGTACACTCACTTTGGTCCAAGCCAAATTTCTTTGTTCACTTTAGCAACACAAATAGTCAATATAGGAAAATAGCTAATAAATCTCTACCAGCAAAAGCATACATTGCCTCCTTCCAGTACAGCCTTGTGAGTCTTTAAGGCTGAAGCTTGTTACTTATTCCCAGTTCCTTATTTCTGCAAAAATTCCAAACACAGATAAATCATTCAGATAAATCAAAACACAAGGTTTCAATGGCCGTAAACTCTAAAAAGATATTTCAAATGCCCCACATTGCATATTGACATAATTAGGAAATTGTCTTCAAGACAAATATATATATTTGCCACTCTACGAAACCATTCTTGAAAATGACAGACAAATGGATGATAGTGGAAGGTGGTTTTAAAGGATGTATAGCTGCCATCTGGCTGTAACAGAAAGCCAGGGTGGACGTGGGGGCGGGGAGAAATAGCAAACAACTGGAATCAAAACAAGATAAAGCCCCTTAGACTTAACAGTATTATCCCAAACATGTTCCTTTGGACAGAAGACTGTTATTTAAATAGGACTCTTGCAAAGAAGGCTGAATCCTCTGTACACTAACTGGAGTAAATTGGATGAAATTTAGTGGAACTCCCAACTAAAGTTTTTTGTTGGATATAGTGCCATGGACAAATGAAACTAATCTGAATCTGACTAATTTTGCATACAATCGGATAGTAATTGTGGATAGGTTTCTATAAAAGCAGAATAAACTGGAAACACCCATAAAATCCTGAACTCTCAGGATGTCTTTTTTAAAGAAAAGTTTATTCCAAGAAATAAGATGACATGTTTCAGCAAGGAAATATCTGAAATGGCCTTCTGCAGGGACTTTTAATGGCAATGTCAGGGAGTTACCTGTGCTTATTGTTTGAGACTTTTCACAGAATGGTGTTCAATTTTTGTTTAACTTTTGTATTAACATTTTTAGCTGTACTTTGTTTAATTTGTTGTTAACTACCTTGTGCCCTGTGGTGGGAGAAAAACAGGATATAAATAGAAATAAATAAATAAAGTACATTATTACAATGAAACATAACTAAAGAACTGCCAAAGTTATATATGTACAGATTACTCAGATTAGCTTCCACATAAAATAAAATCTAAAAGAAGCAGATAGCAAGGCAGATGGGATTGCATAAACATGAAACAGAAATCTGTATGTACTTACAAAGCAAGGAATTTCAGCAAAGTGTGTCTCCAAAACTTCTGACTGGCAACCGGTGGTTTTTGCAGCATTAAAAAGAGAGAGAGAGAGGACCACACAGGCTTTCCATTTGCTGAAGAGATGCTAGGGGCAATATTAGATTTTGAAATATGATTTAGATTACATATTAGATTTAGAAATTTGAAATGTAGTTTTTTAAAAAGAAAAGAATCTCAATATTTTTTACTGTCACAGAATCACAAAGACATAAGTATAATTGCTAATTCAAACCAGAATTTGTTGTTGTTATATGCCTGTCAACACCAAGGCCCGGCAAGCAGCCTCAAAAGCCAGTTAACAAGTCTCTCCCAAATAAGGCAATAAATCAAAGAGCTTTCCGGGCGAACGGCAAATGAATAGATAAGGCAGCAGTAAATAAAAGTGCTTCTGGCAGCAAGGAGACTCCCTGGCTGTTACATCACAGCCAGGTTCTTAGTGAACAGTCTGAGTTTGTTCAAGCAAGAGAAGTTACCAGGGCCGGTCCGAGATCCAAAAGAGGCGACGTTCCAGCAGATCGGGCAGCGTTCCAGGAGGCGAGGCGAGGCGAGGCGAGGATCCAAGATACACAACAACCACCCCACCCCACCCCACCCCACCCCACCCCACCCCACCCCACCCCGTTGTGAGCCTGACAAAGACCCAAGGTTGAGTGAGTGCTTTTATAGGCAGATCACTCCTCCAGGTGTTATCTCAGCTGGACCCTGATTGCCTGGCGTTTTCTATTTAAACGTTCTGACCTCCTGAGAGCACTCTTTTGCTCCCGATGCTGCTGGTAAGTAGGCACCTGCTCTTGAATCTCACTATCTGACTCTTCTGGCTTGGCTGGGTCTGAGGCAGCCCCTGGCTCTGCTGCTGGGACTACTGGGCCCAAGGGCTCTGTGTCTGGGGCAGCCCCTGGGGTGGGCTGTGCTGGTGCAGCAGGCTCCACGGCCTCTGGCTCAGACTCAGAGCTTGTGTCCTGGAGTTCCAGGGTCCTGACATCGCCTTCAAGTCAACTCTGATTTAGAGTCACCCTGTCATAGGATTTTCTTGGCTATACTGTACTTTTATTCATAGGTGGTTTGCCACTGCTTTCACCTATAGCTGAGAGAGTGTAACTTGCTCAAGGTCTCCCAGTGGGCTTCCATAGCGAGTAGACATTCAGACCTTAGTCTCCCAGACTCCTAATCCCATATTCATACTACTACACCACACTGGCTTCTCAACAAGACTCCTGAACCAATGTGAACTTGATAAGTCACCAAGTTACCTTGATTAAAATAGTTGACTCTCACAAACTAAGCAGGGTTTGGCTTGTTTAGTACTTGGATGGGGGAACTACCAAGGAATACCAGGCAGAGTAGGATATAATGGCAAACCACCTCTGAGTATTCCTTGCCTAAGAAAACCCTTTGAAATTCATAGGGTCATAAAAAGTTGACAGACAACCTAAAGGCAAACATACACATGTACAACATAGCTGGAACTATTACGTCCTTCGTGAGGAGTTCATTTTGGGTGGTAGTAGAATGCACCTTGATTTTTATTCAAAGCACATTCACACCATTCCTTGGTGAAGAAGGGTCCCACAGTGGATTATATATAATCAAAATCCCTGTCCAGAGACTTACAATATAAAAAAGTTACAGTACAAAAGGGGTGGGAAAAAGGATGGGAAAGAAGAAGAGGGAAAAATCAAGTAGTCTTTCAGCCAGATTGGTGGAAACAATCTGCTTCTCATCTCATTTCCATTTGCTGGAGCCTGCTGGATTTGTGGCCATTGGTGGGACTCCATGGGTGCTCTTTCCCCATCCTTTGTGTATTATCTCCCTGCTTGTTTTTCCTCCTCCCTTCCTGGCAGCATGGATATTGAATACTGCAACTGTTTGGCTATTCTAGTAATACATTGATGTAACTGGTATATTGGTATATAGGGTTGCCCTACTAACATGGCAGCTGAAATCAGTTTTACTTAATGTGTAATAATCCATAGGTCTGCTAAACCCGTGTCATCCTAAGAAGTGTTTCAGAGCATCTGACTAGGAGAATGACATCTTCTGCTTAATCAGCCCAAGGTTCTTAAAGGAACATATCATGTGACGCCTGCCTTTCTCTGTCTGTCCATCCCCACCCCCACCCATCTAACCACTCACCCAGAGATTAGTCTAAGGGCTTTAATAGGTTTTGTGAAGAGCCTGCTAAAAGAAGCAGGGTCCATCCGCAATCGCATTACTGTCTCTCCTGCAAAGAAAAACAGATAGGGAAACTTGATTCATCATGGTGAGGCATGCAGATCTGTGGCAAAAGGGCCTTTCTAAAAGAAATAGAACCCCAGTGTTAAACAATTCTGGCAAACTGGATGTCCTGTAAAGTACTTCAAAGACAACGTTCTACTGCTTGAAAGGCAAGGAAAGCAGAGAAAGACAGAAAGAGAGGGGAAGAGGAAGGCTTCCTCCAGATCAGGGCCATGGGAGCCTCCCAATCAAAACGGGTGAGTAGCTTTCCTCTTGATGGTCTGTCAAAGGAGATGAAGCTTAAAGGGCCCATCACATCTCAGAGGCGACCTCTCTGACAACATGGTGAGATCTCTTGATCAGCCAAGCCTGTTCCCCTGCCTTTGCTTGCCAGTGCTTCCAGACAAGGTTTTTGTTATGCAGTCATTCTGCTTCCTTTGTGGAATTCCTTTGTGGAATTTTTACAGGGTTGGGGGGAACTAATCTTATCTTTCTTTTATACCTCCCGCTTCTTCCGTCTTTTCTTCTCACTGCTCTCATCAGTTAAGAAGGTAAAATTGGAGGAATAACAGCACCAACTCTTTTGGTTGTGATTGCTAGGAGCTCTCCATCTGGAAGCATCCTGGATGAACAGAGATAGGTGATTCCCCCTTTCTAGCACCACACACCTTTCTTACTTCTTTTTGAAAGCAAGCAGAGATTAGACACACTTGTCAGCCATGTCAGGTTATTCACAGCAGGGATGACACCTCTCTTCCATGATATCTGTACTATGTAAATATTGTGGCATCACCTACACATTAGGAAATGATGTGTGCAGTATTTCTCAAGCATTGAAAGAGGTGAGTAGTTGATCATGCACCATGCAAATCCGCATGATGTCACTTAATTGCTTTGTATTAACCCTCTGGTAACAGTGACCTTTTTACCTGACAGTGCTATTACAGTACAAAAGGTAGCTGATCTTTCTACAGGTGAAAGAAACCAACAGATCTTATACCCACACAAAACAGCACCCTGCTGTGATAAACTCCTAGATGATGTGTAATCCTGCTTCCATGTCTGGTCAACTTTTCACTCTTACATTGATCCAGTGAACATAACCCCTTTCTCCTACATCCTTTCAATAGCAGTCCAATCACAGCTGAAGCCCAAAGGATTCGTGAAGTCTTGCCAAAAAGGCTACTTTTAGCTCAGAGTTTGTTGATGCTACAGAGGAAGCAGGATGAAGCTTTGCCTTCCACAGTTCCTGTCTCATTTGCTTCATTGCAGAGAAAAGCAACACTAATCAACATTTCAAATCCAATCAAAGAGAAGCGAGGAAGCTCAGAGTGAAAGGCAGAAGAGATGCTGACAAAGCCACACTGGTGTTCCTGAACCTCACAGGACCTGAAAGGGTGGTGTTAATTACAATACTGAAACAGTTTCTTGGGAAAAACAGCATCATATGAGAAAGGGAGCAGCTCATGCCTCTCATGGGGAGAACCAGTGAAACTCAGCATCAAAGAAAGTCTGAAGGTCTAATCAGGTTTCTACAAAGTCCTGTTGGGTCATGAGTAACAGCTTCATATTCATTCTGCTGCCTCAATATGCTCCACAAGTAAATGTGTCTCTTGCTTTTGTTCTCTGCAGTTTAGGCTTCTGAACATCAGCACAGCTGGCTGTAGCATTTGTCAGAGTGCTTAAGCCTCCCACTCGAAGTGGCAGTGGTTGGAGGGCAGGAGGCGACTCTGGCTACTCCCATTCCCCCCTCCCAACTAAGCCACCAATGTTGCTGTCCATAGAGGAAGAACGCTGGATGAATGAGGAGTGGCGGTAGCCATCTTGGTTGAAGTGTACCAGGAAGCATCATGTGTGCCTGTATGCATTGCTCTGCTCCTATGATTCAAGTAGCCATTGCCAAAATAGGATTTGTTTAACTAAGCAACAGACAGACATGGGGTAGAGCAATGAGTTAGCCAGGAGTGACAAGAGTTGTGTACACTCATATGTTACTCCTAAGCTAGATTGCTACTCTCTGGTTCAGTAGTGGATGCTATCCCTTTACTAATGCTGAAGTGAGTCACCTGCCAATTCTCTGTGTTGAACAAGGTATGTGTATTGTTCACATACGTGCGTGCCTGCCTACCTACTTGTGTCAGTTTGTCTTTCAGACCACACAGGAAAATATCTTGGGCCAGTTGTTGATGTGTGTTGGTGATGCTTTGGTTTACTCCCAGCAGAAATTGGATACAGCAGAAATATAGGCAGTTGTTCTTTTGCTTCAGTGCAGAAAACATGTTGCTATATGTGCTCAGCTGGAAATGTCTGGATTTGCATTTAGATGGGTGACCACTGACCACATGTGGGTGACATCTATTGCTGCTATCCATTCTATACATTTCATTTCATTTCAAGTCATATCCAGCCTTTCACCAACACACTGCCCAGGGGGCCTACAACAAATTCAAACAAAGTACAGCTAATTTTTTTTATAGAAAATATAACAGAAAAAAATTAAATCAAAAATAATACTATAAGCATTAAGCTTAAATAGTTTAAAGCACATTTAGAACATCATAAAAAGGATAAAAACACAGTGCTTCTATCACATGCATTAAGAGCCAAAGACCTGCCTGCCACGTGGCCCCTCCCGAAACTGCAAACCCCAGGATTCCAGAGGATGTTGAAAGTGGAATCATTGCGCTATAACAGGCTAGTGCGGAAATAGTGAAAGAAAGGTCAACCGCATGTCTTGTGGGATTGAGTTACTGCTATAGACCAGGGGTTCTCAAACTTTTTATCCCTATGACCCTCTTTACAGCTACATGTGGATGTTGTGCCCCCACTTGCTTGATGTCACACCTCCTCATGTCCTATCCTATGCTTCTCTCTCACACACATAGGCCCTTTGTGCCACGTGAGTCCTCAGTGCTAAGTTCTTGTGCTCTCCTCTCTTTACCTCCCTTCCTCTGGACCTAAGAGACTGCCTCATGGTTGCGAAGGGGCTTGCAGCTGCTGTGTTTGGAGAAGCTGAGTGGGAAAGGCATAAAAAAGGGAAGCTGATTTTTGCTAGGCTGGAGAAAGGCATAATGGGGGAAGACACTTTGCATCACACTTTTGCAGAGGCCAGTCAAACCTCAATGGTGCTATCCTCCAGGCTTATCCTTCTTTTTCACATTTGTTGTACTTGCAGGTTGACTTTTCCTGTGCCCTCCCCCGAGCAACTATTGTACCCCCCTTAGGGTCCCATCCCACATTGAGAACCACTGCTATAGACTGCTCTCCACTTCTTGTAAGAGAGAGTGTACTGTAATGATGTTAAGATTAGAGTGCTGCACTGGGATCTGGGAGAAAGTCACTGGGCAAACTTGGGCCGGTCACTCTTTCTCAGCCTTCCCTTCTTCACAGAGATGTTTTGAGGATAAAGGGGGATAAGGAAAGCCAAGCGCACCTTCCTGAGACTTGTTGTTGTTGTTGTTGTTGCTGCTGCTGCTGCTGCTGCTGTTAGACCTGGTAGCATTGCCTGTACCACTTAAATGAATCTGAGGGACAGGTTAACAGTAGCACTCAATTGCCTAGTTTGTTGAGTTCTTCTGAAAGACAAGTGAGAGAAAAGGTAACTGGGATGTCTGGTGGGAGCTCCATTCTTCATGTATCTTGTCATAAGCATGTTCATAGCATCATAGAATCATAGAGTTGGTAGGGACCACAGGGGCCCATCCAGTCCAACCCCCTGCCATGCAGGAACCCTTATCAAAGCACTCCCAACAGATGATCATCCAGCCTCTGCTTAAAAACCTCCAAAGAAGGAGACTCCACCACACTCCCAGGCAGCATATTCCACTGCCGGACAGCTCTGACCGTCAGGAAGTTCTTCCTGAGGTTCAGGTGGAATCTCTTTTTCTGCAGCTTGAATCCATTGCTGCTTGTCCTAGTCTCTGGAGCAGCAGAAAACAGGCCTGCTCCCTCTTCAACATGACATCCCTTTAAATATTTAAACATGTCCATCATGTCCCCTTTTAACCTTCTCTTCTGCAAACTAAACATACCCAGTTCCCTAAGCCACTTCTCATAGGGCATGGCTTCCAGACCCTTTACCATTTTGGTTGTCCTCCTCTGGACATGCTTCAGCTTGTCGATATCCTTCTGGAAATGAGGTGCCCAGAACTGGACATAGTATTCCAGATGAGGTCTAACCAAAGCAGAATAGAGTGGTACGATTACCTCCCTTGATCTAGACACCATACTCCTATTGATGCAATCAAGAATGGTGTTGGCTTTCTTGGCTACCACATCACATTGCTGACTCATGTTCAGCTTTCTCTCTCACACTTAGTCTTAAAACACACTTAGTCTTGCCTGTTATCCATGAAAACTTTGGGTATGAGGTGGGCCTGTTGACATTGTTAGCATTATATTTTTCCACTGTTTTTCTTGGATGAGGGACACAACTTCAACCTGACAGAAGATGGGTTAATCAGTATGGATTAAAGGAAAACCTGCTCAGAGATGAAAAATCTAATCTTTCAAAGCTGCACAGAGAGCCAGAAGGATCCAAAATAGCCTCAGCTTGTTGAGAGGATCTTATGAATGATTAGGACAAAATAGAAGAAATGGGAAAAGCAATGCAGAGTAGGAAGTTATTTGGTCTGGACTAGCTTAAACATTATGTGTAATGTTTATAAGTTTTCCTGTCAGCTAGTAGAAAAGCCTCATTTGCAAAGAAAATAGAATCCATGCATGATAGGCACGTGAATGCTCCAGGACTACTTATTTGATCTAATGTAAGGCTCAGAAGTCTGTGGGAGAAACACCTTCCAGAAGCAGTTGGACTTTAGTTTCCATTTGCTTCTACCAGCATGGCCAGTGGTGAGTGTAGTTCATCAGCATTCGGATGGGCACAAGTTCCCCACTCCTGGTCTAATGGTTACATTTCAAGAATATAATCATGATCCTGCAATTCTTTCAGCAGCTGTTATGTGAAGGCTTTATGGTGCAGCTTCTCTTAAAAACATAACTATTTACCAATGTTATTGGTATTTTGAAATCAGCAGACAAAAAAACAGACAAAATTCAATACGTACTTAATGTCTGCCACATATCCTCCAACATTTCATAATTGGAAATTGGCAAACCTGTGGCCCAGGCAACATAATAGTGTAGTCAAGTTGGCAAGAGTTATTAATGAGTAAGAATTCACAAGCCAGGGTACAGTGATTTGCTTCTGTGAGTGTATGCTAGGAAGGGTGGGACTCCCTTTCTTCTTGAGTTAAGTGAGTGCAAACTATTTTTGCCCTTTGAAGTCAGTTTGTACTAATGGAAGTAAGCCAAGAACAAACAGTGAAAGTGGGAGGAGAAGACACAAACTAAGACATTTTAAAAGCTGCTGAAAATATGGGAGGACATAGGATTAATCAGGACTGCCCCTGCCAAACCAGGACAGTTGGACAGTATGCTGTCTGTCAGCTGACCAACATAAGAACAGAACTTAAAATAATGTTCAATCGTATGCTTGCTTGCCATTGCAAAAGGTCCAGACAACAAAGGTTTCTTTCCTTCTGCTTCCTTCTGTGGGGGAAAATGAGACTGAACCTGTCAGGATCCAATCTTCATTTAGCAAAGTCACACAGAGAAGCGGTAGAAGTTTTATCTAATGACTTGTGGCTTCAGACTGGTACTTGGAATAAACACAGACGCAGGTAGCTATGAATAAAAGACTAAATACTTTACTAATGACTCTTCATTTACATCTGTATTGAGAGAGCCTGCTACCTGTCTAATCTAGTGAATAGGAGATTCTTCAGTTTAACTCACCATCCTCCTTGATGGGACTCAAACTCGGAGCATGCGAAGAGTTCAGGGAAAGCAGCCATTGAGAACAAAGAGAGAGAGAGATCTCTTTTGAGAGAGAGGGAGGTCTTAACTTTTATAAGACCGATGACCCAAGCAACTGTCCTGGGTCACATGATCTGAGCACCAAAGGTATTTATGATCATTCAATAAAAGACAGAGAAAGGCAAATGGAGAAGATCTGGCATGCAACAGAAAGGGAGGCCCTATCTTGCTGTTGCCCATCTGTTCTAATAACAAGATGGAGCGGGGAGAGAGCATGCTGGTAATTTTTCCAACACCTTCTTCTTATATGAGGATTGTTTAGTCTGTTTTTGGTAAACACATTTGAACAGCATTTTTAATACCATGTTCTACATTCACCTAGTGCTATGCATTAGCAATTAAGAACAATACATAATTAACTGTATTTATAGTGCTACAGTATTATTATTATTTTGTTTCGTTTAAAGAATTCTAGATCATTATTAAAAAAATCTGGGTAGTGGACAAAGTGAGCATGAAATAGAATAAAACCATAAAACATATCATGACAGAGTCCTGAGTCATGCACAGGGAATTGCCTGAGCCAAAATATATTTCTTCGGAATATGTCAGAAGCAAATGAAGATGTTGTGGTAAAGTATTTCCTGTTTAACTCTCTGCGTGTTAGACTGATAGACAGTGGGGAAAAACATTTTAAACTAGAAGTCAACTTCCAGTCACTTTTAGTGTAGTAAAGGAAAAGATAAAACAACTGGGCAGTGGAGGGGATGGCACATTTTTGGTGGAGGTCTGCAGGGCATCCTGGGGATTTTGTCAACCCCTTTGTTAACAAAACTATATATAAATGGCACTGAAAGCCTAGGAAGTGGTTGGATAAGGTGACTCAGTGTCATTTTTCTCCTGTAGCTTAGGGGGAGGGGACAGGGAGCAGGGAGTATGTAGAAAAAAACTCCACAGATATAATAACCTTGAGCCCTTTCACACTACATTACACAGCCATGGCTGTATCCTATGGAATCCTGAAGGTTATAGCTTGGTTCACTATTGCTCTCTAGCAGAAATTTCTAAGTGATTCCTTAGGATGTTGCCATGGCAATTAAAGTGGATTCATATACTGTAATTCTATAATTGTGTACTGTGAAGGGCCTCTTTGAGCCACAGATTACAGTCAGTGTTTTGGGGAAAGATGCAAGAGAGAAGGGGGTAAAGTTCAGCCTCTGGAATATGTCTGGGAGCAGGACTGCCTATTTCTCTGGAGAGTGGCTTTTGCTGTTAAGAGTGTTCAAGCTGTTACTTCCACCCACGTTCTGTCTATTTGTAAACTTACTCAAATTTTGCACCACTATAATCTTTCTGTGACTTTCATCCAAGTAAAATAACACCAAGTAGTGTTCACGGACCTTGGAATCTCTCACCACTTGGAGAAGTGGCTGAATCATGTAATTTGGGTATTGCTTATTTGCTGTTTTCCTGAAAAGATCTTCTCCTCCTTAATGTCATCTTTTTCTGTTTTAGGGTGAATACAGAACTCAGAAGAGCAACCGGAACCCAGGTAAGAATATACTAAACACCTGTACACTCTCCTGCATCCAAATAGAAACTCATAATAACTCACCATTCCATCAAGGCTGTCTGATAACTACTGAGTCTTCTATCTTTAGGAAATGCTAGACATTTTTCACAAGGTATTCTCTTCACATTGAGTCGACACTGACAGCCTCCTGTGATGAGCACATTGAAAATGTATTTTCCTTCCTTATATTCTTTTGATTACAGTTACATCAGCTTTCCTTCAGGTTAATCTACACAAGATAGGTTAGACTACAAGAAAGACAATTGACCTATGTAATAGGGGGAAAATACATTATTAGATCTTAAAGAGTTTTAAGAAAATATGTATTAAAGTATCAAAGTTATTCAATAGAATATCTAGAATATAAGGACCAGGAACAAATGATATTAAAGGACGATTGTAGAAGTACATAAACAATTGGTAACATTCATGAAAATACTAAGATTTTAGGTAGAATCGCAGGAAGATAAGAAAATATAGTAAACCTTCATGTATATATATAAAACTATGATGGAGAAATTGTTTTAAACTTATGTTTTGTATAAAAATGATAAATAAATAATAATAAAAAAGATAATTGACCTAAGCCACCCATTAGCTGAGAAGGGGTTTGAAGCTACAGTAGTTCTTTCTGATCTATTCACCACAACATGTCAGTTCTCTTTCTTTCATACCAGTCTGCTGACTCCAGACTTAAGGTCATCATCTGAAGACCTTCTGCAGGTGCCCTCACTGAATAAGGGAAGGTGAATGTCCACAAGACAAAGGTCCTTTTCAGCGGTGGCCCATTGTTTTGGAATCCTCTCCCAAGTGAAACTTGCCTGATCCTTTATCCTATTGCCTTTTCTGTACCAGGGTTTTTTAATATTTTTAAAATCCTTTTCTTATTCTTTATTATTATTTCTCTAGGCGTTTTAGTTGATGTGTGCTTTCCAGTCATTTGTTACTTTTGGCAACCCTAGGGAGAACCTCAAGACCCAGTGTGGTGTAGTGGTTTGAACATAGACTATGCCCATTTCCGCACTAGCCTGTTCTAACGCTATGATTCCACTTTCAACATCCTATGGAATCCTGGGGTTTGCAGCTTCGGGAGGGGCCAGCTGGCCCCTCCCGAAGCTGCAAACCCCAGGATTCCATAGGATGTTGAAAGTGGAATCATAGTGCCAGAACAGGCTAGTGTGGAAACGGGCTATGACTCTGGAGGCCAAGAGTTCAAATCCTCACTCAGCCATGGAAACCCATTGAGTGACCTTGGGCATGTCACGTTCTCTTGGCCTCAGAGGGAGGCAAAGACAAACTCCTTCTGAACAAATCTCGCCAAGAAAATCCCCTGACAGTTTTGCCTTAGAGTCACCATGAGTCAGAGATAACTCAAAGGCACACAACAACAAGGTAGTTAAGCATGTTTTATTACCTTCAGATCTCCCTGCTGTTTTATCCCTGCTATTGGTTTTACCTTGGTTTTATTTAAATAGTTTTATTACTGGCGTTTTGTTGTATTTAGTATCTATAAACTGTACAGTGGCTATAGAACAGCAGTTACTGAGCAAAATTTAAAATATGAAACAAATTAACTAATAAATACTTATCCTAAACATAAACATGTCTATAAACAGTTAGTGTTGTATTTTTTATGGAACCTAGAATGTTTGACAGTACTTCCAAAGTTAATGATTTTATAAACGTTAGGGTCTCTGTGTATTGAAAACAGGTGCTACCAGGGATTTTAATGTTTAGTGGGTGGAATTTCTGGTTTCGCCATGTGAGGGCGCATTTATATAATAATTAACGGAAGACGTGCAAGAGAACTCTCTTAATGGACCATCTGTGACTGACCTGCTAGGGCAGGTGAATTACCGCGAAAATTCTGTCTTAAATCTCAAAAACAAAAACCATACAGGGTTTCCCTTCATGGCGATTGCTTTGTGCTCAGTCAAGTCATTCAGCAGAGCTCAGGCACTGAGCACACTACACAGGAATAAGCCTATCCAAGCCACTCCCTCTCCACAAACACTTAGAATAAAACTCTCCCCAGTTTGGTACTGGAATAATTTAGGATCATGGAGAAACTCTGCAAAGGAACTTTCTAGGCACTGAGCCTAAGAAAGCAAAATGAGAAATTCCAAGGAATTTCCCAGCTGCTGCAGAACACTGGCTCCTGAGCTATATTGCAGAAGGGCTTTCTTATCACGCTATTATGTTCCAGAAGGAGACAGCAGAAGCTTTGAGCATGGCACATATCAGGCTTCTGAAAGCCACAGAAATCTCATTGAACCTAAGAAGCTGCCAAACCCAGTGAGGGAGTCTAGGCACCACCGGGAGCTGCACCGAGAGCTGCTCTTCACGCAGAGGAGGTGAGTGGGTCTATAATTCAGGGAGCGCTTTGGTGAGCGCTGGTTGTTTATGGGAGTTGGCAGTCTTTTTCTACATGTACAATCAGAAGTGATAGGCCTCCCAGAGGGAACCACAAGCCAGTGATGCAATAAGGCCCCCCCCTTCGAATAAAAGTGAGACTATGATCTCTGTACTAGGTATGGTACAAAATATAAGCAGTGCTCTTGTTTCATACACCTGTGGCCTTGTGTTTTTCTTTGTTGTATCACTCCTGTCCCTAAAGCCATTCTAAGAAAATGTACTTCTGTACATGCATGGCCTTGGTATAAGCCTTCTGGTTGCAAGGCTTCTGGTCACACGATACACAGGATTTTGATTGAGCAAGATAAAATAGGGAGGCCTATCTAGTTCAGCCTGATATGCAGAGAATATTGAAGTGTCAGACTCGACTGGGCACTGGTTAAGAGGGTATCTTGAAAGGGCAGAAACTGAACATAAAGAGCCCTAGTTTATTTTCCAGCTGATCAGATAACCGTCCCAAATAGACAGAGTGGTGTAAAGAAGCATGAGTTCTTGTGATACAGCTCCACGGGTTTTGTAATTTTTTTTTCTCCAGTTGTTGTTGCCTCTGTGTCCACTTCTTCCATTCTGTTTGGGACCAGTTTGTAGCAAGTCCTTGGTTCTGCACTAGGACTCTTTCTTACAAAGTTAAAAAAAAACTAAAAAAAAAACTGAGGAGATGATTTGCTGAGGTGGTCCTTGGGTAGAAGGGCAAATTTTCTCCTCTCTGATTTTTTAATTTTTTTTTAAGTCATAGAAGTATAGTGTCAAAGGGATATTTCAGTGATGCACTATACCACTACAACTCTAAATAAACAAATGAATAAATAAAAGGAGAGGTAAACATATTGTGTCAATTTGTCTCAGAATTGAAAAAAACCACTTGAGGATGGGAATAAAATGTTGCAGGTGGTGCCAGGAATTGCTAGAAAATAGTCTGGAGAAGCCTTAACATGAACTGAGTACCGAAATATAGCACATTTAAATTCTGATGCCACTAGAGTCCTGGGTTTTTATACAACCTGGCAGGAAACAAAAAAAAAAGAAATGAGGAAAAATAGCAAGAGTCGTGGGAGGAAAGAAAAAAGAAAAGAGTTTGAGCTTACACTGTCTTATTATTACTGTAGGGGATTGCTTCCAGAACACAAGCCTGAGCTTCAGAGAGTACTAGAAGCCAGGAGAATTAAACTACTGAAACAGCAAGAAGAGAACCAAAAGCCCTTGACAGATCTGGAAGAAGAGCTCAGAAAACGACAGCAGAAGCTTGACCAGGTCTGTTCTTTACCATTGCACAATTGGTGACTTTTGATTTCTCACAGGAGCTTCACATTGTCTCATCTATCTCAAAATGTAGCAGTATCTCATCTTACTGTAATAGGTCCACAATCATCCAGATGTGAAGGCTGGTTCTGCCAAGATTTGCTTTCCTAGCAAAACACCGATGTAACTAACCCCAGTGACAATTCTCCCTAAGTTCCTTTTTTAAAAAAAATCAGACTGAAGGCTGAATCCATACATAGCCAGGAAGTGGTGTCCCTTCCTATTCCTTACCAGATTTTTAAAATGTATTATTTATTTTAAACATTTATATCCTGCTTTTCCATTGTATGAGCAGTTTGACTCAATATGATCTTTGCCGTAAACTGTTTAGACACAGTTACTTGAAAGATCACCATCTTCTACCATAGGTATATAGCTATACCTAAAGGTTTCCTTCAGAGACCAAATAAAAGGAGATGCATGGCTAGCAGGGAGAGGACCATTTCACTAGTGGCATCCCAGTAATGGAACAGCTATAATCAAAAGATTCACATGGTACCATCTTTGTGGGAGAAGGACTATGTGAGATAAAGACCCTTTTGCTCGTTTGGGTCTTTTGAATAAGCAAAGTTCTCTAGCATGGGCCTCTCAGTGTTAAAATATGTGTTCAGACTGCATTTTTATTTTCAGTACACCATTCTACATCATTATTATATTTTAGCTGTTGCCTTTTTTTGAACCATCCAGAGAACTTGTATTATGATGTATAGGAAGGGGAACAATATTCGTTACATAGTGGCCCCATTTGTGAGGGTAAAGGGCACAGAACCCTTGCGAAAGTGAAAAAACAGCAAATAACTCCCCCCGCTCCACAATCTCATTCCCATTCCCCTCTGGAGCCCCCCCCATTCCTTTGCCTCTATCCCCAGCACTCTTGGGGGAAAGAAAAAAAGACAAGTAAAGGGTTTACCTGTAGTTTCCCCTCAGATGGAGAAGAGAAACTCCTGAGTTCTGGCATTCCAGCTACTTCTGGTCACCATATTGAGAAAGGAGATTCCTCCCAGAGGAGGTGGGGTTGGAGCAAAGCACCTGATCAGTCAGCGGTCATTGCACAGCAGAATGTGCAGCCACATGGCAGAGAGGACATGCTTCTAGCAGTGGGGTGCTTTGCCCCAAAAGGAAAAAAAAATCCATTTTAAACACAAACCTCACAAGCCTGGAGTGATGAATGCAAGGGAATGGGAGGACGAGAATGGCGGGGAGGCAAGCACGTGCCTTGCAAATAATCAAACTCGTGAATCCCAAACCCACGAATGTGGAGGAAGGACTATAATTTGTTCCAGAGCAAAAAACCTGGTTTCCTAACAGACTAGAAAGTCCATGGGGAAGAATAATAGAAAAGCAAGAATCTAGTGCAATTTTCTTCCAGTTTTCAAACATCTCAAAATGCTATGGCGAAATTATTCTGTGTAGAAAAACATGCACAGGGCTTTTTTGTGCAAAAATCCTGTTTTCCACCCATAAAAAAAAATCTGTGCAAAAGATCTGGTTTTCTGCACAGAAAACACTTTCCTGTATAAGAAATAGTTTGTACAAGGCACTAAGACTGGATATTTATACAATAAATCCACATGTTTTTCTATGCAGAGCAATTCCCCCACACTTTGGGATGTTTGAGTACTGGACATACTGCAAACGATATTAGTTTTCTCTAGCATTGGAAAGAAAGCTTGCTTAATTCTTGGATGCAAAGATCAAATAGTCAAGGATTTACATTTCTCGGATATAGTCATGTATATTTAATACATAAATAAAATAAATATAGAGAACTAAATACAGTGCTAGTCCCAAATAGTTTAACTCACTGAAATCAATGGTACTCATGTTAATTGTGACTAACAAGTCCCATCACGTTGATGGGTCTACTTTAGTTGGGACCATTTTCCCTCCACAAAGGGTGGATAGTCATGTTGTAAACATTCATCTTATACTTGTGGGAAGTATTTCTTTCAGGGGTTGTTTTTTTTTGATAGTTTCAAAAACATATAAAAGCAACTTAACCCAACCTAACAGGAAGTAGAACAAAAGCAATTTGTATGAATTATTGGAAACAATGCCTTCTCAAACCACTTTAGTCCTCTTTAGAAAACTATTATCAAATCAGTGTTAGTGAAGTTTGAGAGTGTGATAGTGTATGGAATCAGGTGCTTTATGGGAGATGGTTTTAGAGAGAGGGTTGTGGCCTGACGTTGACATGGAATTTCTGCACTTGCTACGAGGAATAGTGAGGTGCTAACTTATTTCCCTCTTCCTCTTTTTGTTTACAGTATGAGCGAGAGATGGTCCTGAAAGGGGAGCAAGATGGCAGGCCCGAGTTCATCCTTGTCAAAGAGAGCCTGAAAAAAATTAAGCTTTCTACAGAAACAGACATAAGGCAGACGTGAGAGATCAGCTGCAAGTACTGTTTCTGTCATAATGACTCCTTGACAGAAGTATATGCGAAGAAATTCAAAAATGAGCCAAGAGCCACCTCAGTCAGCTTCTTCTCTGTGGCCTGCAGAATCTGTGCTCTGGCTAATCTCAGAACAGCAGGGTGAAGTCAGAAGAAAGGACTACCCATTTGATAAATGGAGTAGAGATGGAAGTTAACTGTCATTCAGCTGTGATCCCTAAAGTGACGGACATTTGGGAACAGATGGGGGGAATTGGAACTTGTCCTGCAGCCTATGAATGGGAGATGGCTTTCTCTACATACCCTCATCCAGCAATCCATTTTTATGAAGAAAATGCTGATACTCTTGAGTGCATCCCAACTCTTAGTAGGTTCATACTCACTCTAGCTGGGTCTCTGTGAAAAAAGAGAAATACTGCTGGTAATGTACCAGCTAGCTCCATTGTCAACATTTTGCAGCAGCTTAAATAAGGGGCACTTAAGGCACAAGACCACCATTAATGCTAAGGTTATTGTGGAAGATCATGGTGAAGAGATATATGCATGCTGCCAGGAAATTCTGTTTAGATTTCATTTACATTTTCAGGATTTCTCTTAACAGTCTATCTTTTCCCCAAGAACGATTACAGGACATGGCTTTCCCAACAAGTATTACCAACCATCTATCATTTTATTTATTGTTTTTGTGTGCCTTCCAGTAATTTCCAACTATCAGTGATGCTAAATGGAACCTATTACAGAGTTTTCTTGGTAACATTTCTTCAGAAGGTCTTTGCCTTTGCCTTTCTCTGAGGCTTAGAGAGTGTGATTTACCCAAAAATAACCTAGTGGGTTTCCATGACTGAGCAGGAATTCAAATCCTGGTCTCCAGAATCATAGTCAAACCAATACATGACAGTGGCTCTCCATATTATTTATATCCTGTCTTTTTTCCAGACTGAGACTCAAGACAACTTACAAAAGACAGAAAATTACAATCAAAACACTTTTAGTTGAAAACATACAAAAGCAGAAATTAAACAAATATTTAATAATGGCAGAATTAAAACCATTGAAAATATTATTTTAAAACAAAGTCTAAAAATATTAAAGCACCATAGAAAGCTCTTCACTTGTTGACATTCCCAGAGGCTTGCTAGAATAGAAAGATCTTTGCCTGAGGTCAAAAAGACGGCAGAAATTGAGCCATCCTAACCTCCCTAGGAAGGACTGGGAAAAGCCACAGAGAAGGTCCTCTGCCACATACCCACCAAACATGCCTGCGAAGATGGTTGGATAAAGAGAAGTGCCTCGCCTGAAGATATAAGAGGTTGGGCAGGCTCATCTGGGAAGATCTAGTCCTTCTGGTAGCCTAGATCTCAGCTAAACTTTTTAACCATCATAAGCAGGAGCTAGTAGATTTCAAGCCTGGAGGATTTACTTATTTTTTACCAGAAACCCAGGATCTACTAATCTCATCCTGATGCAAAGGATGTACACTTACTAAAGAATTCTAAACCTGGGAATCTGTTTTGAATACCATAATTGGATAGAGCTCATACAACAAACTTTTTGTTATAGAAAGCATTCTTCATTTCAGCAGTATAATTTAGGGTTGGGGGTGCAGTCATTTTGTTCTTTGGTCACTATTGGCAGATAGGCATCTGTCGCTGATCTACAGCAAATCTAACACTTCTGTCAGAAAACCCAGATGCACCTTTGGCCCACTCCCGATCTATAGGTATGAACTTGAGCATCTTTAGGGGATTAAAAAGTCAAAAACAGGAAAAAGATAGTGGAGTGTACTTAACTGCAAAAAAATAGCACTGGCAGCCGGGTCAAGCCCTTTATGAATTACCGCGATTCCTCAGCAGGATTATTTTTTTCGCAGTTTCCTGGTATTAGATGGTTCAGCAGAGCCTGAAGCAACTATATCCACCTGTCTGTAAACAGTTTTAAATAAAATTAACATTATAAGGGTGTCTACCATTTGTCTGAGTGCACATTTCTTGGACCTGTAATTTGCTAGGATAGTTTTTCATTCCTTCTTTAACATGCCATCATCTTCCTATCTGAAGCATTTTGAAGCACTTTAATATGAGCAAACAGGACATAGTTCCAGTGTCTAGAACAGTCCTTTTTGTTTCTTTTTAAAATCTGTTTTACACCAAATGACTTGAAAGCAAGCCCAGTTGAACTCAGAGAGACTTAGCGTGCCCTAGCTATCATGCGTAGGACTGTGTTACTCGTTTTAAAAAGGTTTTGCTCAGATCCACAGAGATCTCTCCTGCTGTGTTCACCCTCCTCCCATTTCTCCTAGTTACTAATTTTATGAATTCTTATTACATATTTCAAATGAACTGAATCTGTATTTTAATTGTAAGGTATCTTGACTGCTACTGCTGGAAATAAGCATTTTCAAAATAAATAATAAATAAATACAATAAAGCATCGTAAGATTTTTAAAATAGAGAATCACCAAATTGGTAGACATTGAAAGAAGGGATTGTCCAGTATCATTCCTAATTGATGAATTAGTCACTTACCAGCCAAGCTTCACTAACAGCAAAATGAGAAGCATATTCTAATGAGATACTGACTCTTGACTATAGAAATGAAGCATCTTCAACATCCTAAACAGTATCTTCTTGGGAACAGATAGAGAAACAACAGACATATTGAACTGGCCAATATCAATGAGAGTGTTGAGGGAGAATAATGTGAACAATAAACCATCACCATGGCAAATAAACAAAGAGCTACAGGTAAGAAAATAAAATGTCAGTGTAAATAGACTGCGTGGTTCTTTATGAAATGGACTGGGAAGCAGTGAGAGAAGTAGAGTAATCATAAACTTACCTTATGCTGAGTCAGGACAGGGAAAAAAAACATACTAGAAGTAAATCCAAACTTGACAGACCCCTCCCTGCTAGTAACCCTGAAAACACCACCTGTGCCTACATTATCACAAACCATGCCAGCAATAACATGCATGGATGGATCTCAGTTATTCACAACAAATGGACATGCACACACTCAGCACTCTCTCTGTAGCATCCAACATGCACAATGACACACTATTATCCCCACTCCAGCCAGCCTCAAAGGCTCAGCCAGCAGTGGCCTCCTACTACAGCCAGTTCCTAGGCGTTTGTATAGATACGACTTCAGATTTGTTTATGGTCCTTACAAACACTGCTTTTGAGCACAACATGCAAAGAAGAGGTAATGTCCATGCAGCTCATCACAGCAGCCATAATGTTTCTTGGACAAGGAGCCTGAATGAAGCACATACAGTCTTACTGAAAACAGTGTTCAAAACTTAGCTAGGAAGGAAGAGGCTCTTTTGCCAAGCAAACAGAGCTAAGTGCTGGGTACACAATAATGGCAACGACAGACTTGCAGCAGCAGCAAATTCTAGGGGGCCACTGCCTAAGGCTTGTTTGGACAGACCAACATTTAAAGCAACCACAGTCTGTTCTGGTTGGATGACAGAACAAACTTTGGTTAATTTAAAATGGAACCAGACGGTTCGATCGCACAGCCAGAGTGGGGAGAGGACAGGTCCTGAATGCATATGTTTAGTTAATTTAAAAATGACAATATTCTTTAGATATTGATCTTTCTGAGCTGATATTTAGCAAACAAATGTACCCGTTCTGCTATCTAGTAATGAAACTCCCTCAGAGACAAGAGAAGTGGGAGCAAATGAGCAAAGGCCCCTGTATTAAACCTGTATCCAATATTTTATGTCCAGGTCCTCTTGAAATATCTTTTTTTTTTCTTTGTACACCTCCCATGTGATCTTTTAAAGTTTAGTTTTAAAAGTCTGTCCAAATCTTGAAAGGAGCTATTAATGCAACAAAAGAAACAATAGGTATTTTACCTAAGAAAAACAAAAATGCTGATGGTATAATAAGAGACAGAAAATAAAACTTCTGATTTGCCATAACCTGGCAAATATGCTGGAAGGAAGGCAAGATTGTTTAAAATATTTATCTTATCTGGAACTACTGGTCATAACCACAGTGCAACTGCTGAATAACATGCAGTTCATGAACTGCCCCATATTTGTTGTTTATACAACTATATTGCCTCAATCTGGTTTCAGAAACATCTCACACACCTACTATTCTCATTCACTATTTATAGAAGCCCTCTTCTTGACTAGTTCAAAAAATCATGGGTCCATCAGGGTGCATGCAGGACTGGACAGGACAGGAAGAGGAATGAAAACCTCCACCATGTAAGGATGAGAACGATGTGCACACACACTAGATGTCTTGCTGGAATAGAGTTTTCAACTAGCCCTTTAGTTATGGGAACAACAGTTCTCTCTCTTCAAGAAGAGAGCTCACATACACGGCCAGATGCCCTGTCTGGGCATTGCTGGTTCGGGAACTAGTGAGCCTGGTGTCCCTTCAGCCTAACCTTACCTGCACCAACAGTGAAATGTGAATATAAATATCAATGTAGCTACAGCTAATTGCAGATTGTTATATTTTGTAGTACCTCAATTTCAGTTCAGCACCCATTGGACCACTCTGTCTGCAGCTTAAATTATGGTGGAATGTTATCTGAAACAAATGAAAGCTACCTTGATGAGTTCCATAAACCACCTTGAGTCCCAGACTGGGAAAAAGGAGGGAGGGTAAGTAAGCAATATTACCCGACAGACTTGAGGGATTTAAGCTGCTTCCTGATCCTCTTTGTGATCTCCTGATTCCATTTCTAATTTAACTGTAATTATGACTCATTGAATGCAATATGTAACCAGTGTAATAATGGTTCATTGTTATTATTCTCTTTGATTAGTTCCCTGTGTACAGTGCTGAAGAAAACTGTAAAAAAATTAAAAACCTTCTATGAACATTTCTTAAACATTTGTCATTTTCACTGCAATCTCTATCTAGGAAATCTGTTTGCCAATACATATGGACAGATTTTTTTTCTCTTTCTGTATTTTGACATTCCCTTAATTTTATATTATCTGAAGAATTTCAGAAAACTCTAAAGCTTGTTACAGTTGTGACACGTTACTGATGCTAAAAAAAAGTATTGCACAACTCTCAATTTTACTTTTACAGATGCATTACACAACTGTCCTGTGTCCTGACCTCCTATCTGTGCGAGAATAAGAATTCATCTTTACCATACCTCTTTCTAGGAAGAAAGTGGAAAGGCAGTTTTCGACAGTTGCAAAGGCTTTCAAAACCCTGGAATAGAACCTTCGTCATCCCTTAAAATTTCCTTGTCTACCTTCTTTTCTGGCCATTAGTTCTATCCTTCTCTGCACTAGTTCCTTCAGAGCTTACACTTTTGTAATTCATTCTATACTGTTTAGTTCCTACTCCATAGATTTCAGTTTCTAAAGTATTTTAAAAAATTGAATCCAATGTAATTTTGAAGTAACTGCACCAAAATTTAACGGGTGAGGAGAGAGAAAAGAGGGGAAGCCTCAAAATAATACTGGAAAGTTACATTTATAAAAAAAAGTAAAATGGTTGACATTTTAGATCCTTCAAGATTTCTGAAGTAGCATAAGAATGCAGTTTTCTAAAAATAATGTCGCCTGAAGAAAAGCATATTATTGTTCTTCTAGATAAAGTATGCCAGAGCACATTTGGCATTTTATAAGAGCATTTTACAATATTTACAATATAAATTCAATTTTCTAATGCTATTTTAATGTTTTACTTCTAGTAAAGGGTAGTACATTTGAAATTTTTATGTTAATTACTTGCTGAAGAATAGTTTCTTAGTCATGGAAAATGGAACTTTTAGCAGAAAGTGTAAAAATTAGGAGAGTCTTGCTTAAGAATGGATTCTTTCCCCTGATGATTGTAGGGCTTAAAAGCTATGAGAGTTCAGGCAGATATCATACTGGTAGATAAGCAGATATTGACCAGTATTGTAGCAGAGGCCAAACATTTTCTTTGATGCATGCTTTAGAGACAGTGATATGTATTTTCTGTTGTTTTAAAAATCTGCAGTGAAACAAGTGGTTGTCATTGATCTGCAAATATCCTGCTACAACCATTGTAGCAGGTTTCACCTTGACCATAAATGCACATACCCTTCAGGCATATCCCAGGATCCTGACACCTACATTCTGCAGTCTTACAAGATTTCCAAAATTAGGTTGATCTCAGGCATTCTAGTTGTTGTTATTTGATTGAAACAAATCTCTACCTCTTCATGAAAATAAGAGGAAGTTACCACAAGAAAAACAAGAAAACCACACCTTAGACAATACCCACCCACTATAGATCAAATGTGCTTTGGCATGCTCTTGCAACAATAGTGCTGAAGACTCTTCAGTGAATCCTTGGTAAGAGGTGGACACTCCTCAGTTGGCCACTAAAGCAGCAATGACAGAAAACTGGAACAAGAGCTTTGAAACATACACTATTGACTACTATGGATCAGGTTCTATGAATTATGACATCTGCCTCCTAGAAGAATGGACATTTGCTTATATCTTTATCCCTGCTCTCTACTTCCTTTGTTTCCTCATTGGTTTCTTTGGGAACCTATTTGTGATTCTTCTGATGGCACGAAAACAAGGCAGCAAAAGGCTTGTGGACACCTTCATCCTCAATCTGGCCATAGCTGACCTGGTCTTTGTATTTACTTTGCCCTTCTGGGCTTTGTCAGAAGCTCTTGGTTATTGGAGCTTTGGTGAAGAGCTATGCAAGCTCAGCAGCTATACAATCTCTGTCAACCGCTGCTCTAGTATCTTGTTCCTGGCAGGCATGAGTGTGGAACGTTTCCTTGTGATGACCAAGCGCTGGGATGCCAGAGCCATTGCAACCAGGAAGAACATCATCATGAGCTGTGGGTGCATCTGGGTAATCTCACTACTGCTGGGAATACCATCTCTGGTCTACAGAAAGCTGGTACCAAAAGCTGGAGATAACAAGTCTTCATGCCAGGGTGACCCCTCTGCTTCCTTCAGTTTGATTGTGCTTATCTTGACCTTCCTGTTACCTTTAGGAGTCATCATGTTCTGCTACTGCTCTATCTTCTCCAAGCTTCAGAGCCATGCCAGCTTAGGCAAAAGAAGAAACAATGCCCTTAAAATCATCTTTGCCATCATTGGGGCATTTGTCTGTTCTTGGCTGCCTTTCAACATCTTCAAGATACTCTTTGTCTTCGTTCAGAACATTGATCTCTCTTGCCAGGCCCTGAAAACAATCATCTGGGGGCTTAACATCACTGCTTGCCTGGCTTTCATAAACAGCTGTATCAACCCTATCATCTATGTCTTTATGGATCAGCATTTTCGACAGCAAGTCCTGATGTATGTCCCTGGATTTTGTAAGGCAAGGGGAAATATGCAAACCTCCACTATGTCTTTTTCATCTACAGAATCAAGTGTTCTGTTTGCCAGCAGAAAGAAGCTCCCACCAGCCACATCTGTTCAGATATGAGACACAAATAATAGAGGATAGGTAGGTTATAAGCCTTCAAGATTTGGTACATTTTTGGCTCAGACTGCTGAGAGTATCCACAGGATTTCTGAGTTATGTTTATTATGAAAAAGTGGGGAGAGAGATGGTCTGAAGATTGTATTAAGTATGGCTGGGAAATGGATATATTTTGATTATCTGATGTAAATTATAATATGAAAAGAATATATTTTATCATTATTCTTAATGTGTATACATAAAATCAACTCTCACTTATATAGTGTGACCCCTGTTGCACGATAAGAATAGAGATTTAACATATGCTAGGCTTTATAAAGCTATTTCAGCTGGCTAAAATTGAAGTATTCCAGAACTGAATAGGAGTGACTTGTAATTACAATTGTATCTGCTGCTGAAATATTAATTATTCTGCTTTATGTCCAGTTACATATGTTCTCCCTCCCATTTTTGGATTTTTGTGCAGTTTTTGTAGATTTGATGAATAGGTCTTGATTGTTGATTGAAAATGTTTAAATTAGTATGAAAGAAAAATAAATGATCATGTAATTCTATAGCAGATATTCTTTAAAGCAGTAAGACAAGTAGGAAAAAAATCTCTACCAAATCCTGTATGTTTAATTAAAGATGAATAGATAATTAAAAACTGTTCTATTTTTGTGAAATTGTTCAAAAATTCTTTACAGACAATTTCCTTTATATCTTATTTCCCTTATTATAACAATATGCTTTCTGAATTTCAATTAAAAATGTTAATCTAAAACTCTTTGTGCGTGTGTGTGTGAGAGAGAGAGATCTGATTTTTATGCCATTAACAAAGCAATAAATCTGCAAACATAGTGACAGTGAATTCACAAATAACTCAGGTAATATGTGAGATTGTAGTAGATGTACAGTTTCAGCCATTTTACATCTTCAAATCTAAATTGGTCATTGCTCACAAATGAACTTTTATCTATTCGTTAAATCACAACATGTCAGTCTGATTGTATCTGTTCTTCCAAATAAGCTGTAGGAAAGTTTTAGTCTTGAGAGGTTTATTTCATTTATCTTAGAACCTTGAGGTCCACCAGCAACAAACAGGTGAAAATTACTGGCTTAGGAAGGTGGACACAGAATTCCAGAAGAAGATGCCTCTGAGCCCATACTCCTTATTAAAGAATTCCAAGTACCTTGCCACACTTTGAACCCCAGGCTTCTGTATGGTCGAGCCATAACAATTAAAGTGGAATCAAACTGCATTTATAATCCATTTTACAGTTTATCACAGTCATTAAAAAGAATAATCAATGCTGTTTTGCTACAGACAAGATAAAGAGCATTGCTTTGTTCTTAACTGATCCCACTGTCAAAAAAAAAAAAAAAGTGTGTCTGAAATGTGACTAAATTAAAACCAGAGCTGAGTAATTATGAAATGCAATCTGTTAAAAGTGGGACTTTAATTTACAGCCTTGTCTAAGTTTCGATGAACCTTAGTAAACCTTGCCAAGAAGACCCTATGATATGATTGCTATATGCCAGTGTCAACCTGAAAGCACAAGATCAAAAAAATTCAGTGCCCAGTAGCAGGTGTGCCAACAGGTTCAACAACAGTATCACAAAACAAAATTGATCTGAAGACCAAAAGCATTACAATGTCTGTACGGTATGCATTTTCACTTCCCTGGAGACAAAATTACAAACCTCAGAGTAGCCTCTCTCACAGGGGACAAACAGAATACAAATAGCAGAGCAGGAACTCATGTTATCGTCTGATCCCGTCTATGTGACTTTTAGTGGGAATTACAGGTTTGATGCACATCTGACACATACTTTGTAGCTGTCTTCCATTCTTGCTTGCTATATTTAATACCACTTATATTCTTTACCTCAAAATGGAATGTACAGTTTCCACTAGCCAGCTGCACCTTGCTTAAATCAGTGCCTCCATCCAATGGAGACTTTTATTTATGAAACTCACAGAAAATCAAAATTAAGCCGTTCATTCTCCTACTAATTTTGATAGAAGTAGATGGAGCACATCACACACACACACACATAGAGAATGCAGCGTTACCCAACCTGGCAGAAATTTTACACCAACATCATAGGTATATTTGCCATCACAAATATTCCCAGGCTTAGGGATACACGGGGAACAAAAGAAAGCATTCCTTAAGAATCTGACCAGTAAGAGGAAGATACTCTTTTTGAAAAAATAGCTTTGACGGCATCTCATTCTCCAGCCATCTCTGCCCATTCTGAAGTTTAAAACAAAATTTCTCCAACTTATTAATGTAAAATATGCCATTATACAATTTTTCCTTCAGAAGCCTACCTCTGAAATGCATTTTGCACCCACTTTGTCTTTCTTCCTCATACATATTCTGGAGATGCTGTGCTGTGATCGGTTGTGACAAAGACTTTTATAACACTGGAATTGAAGACTTCTAGCACACAAAAGTACAGGCAAGATTTTTTTAAAAAAAATGTGTTTATTTGTTTTTTCTGTAACAGCATAGAAAATTCCAGTACAACCTAATTTATTACCATCTTCACTAATTGCCAGAGTTGCCACAATGCCATTTAAAGATGCCAGGGTAGAAATCAGTGTAATTTGGCAGTCAAGACATTTTTTAAAAAATTTGAGGACCAATAGAAAAATAATTTTTAAAATGAATCAACACCAATCCCTCCCAAACCCCAAACCTGCAAAATACATTGGTTGTTATCCTGCAGGAAGATGAGGAAGTCGTCATCAAAAATGGTGTCATGATTTTGCCGTGAGTTCCAAAACAGCAGCACTGATTTTTTTACCGCCAAATCTCAGCACCTGCCCACCCTTAGAGGACCAGAGAATGTAAACATCCAAAGCTGATACCTCCAGTTAAAATTGTTCATGATCCCATCCCTCCCACGCCTTTATAGAGCTCTACACGAAAAAATGGGATGCAAAACACTCCTACTGAGTTGCAGATAATTGCAGCTTCTCTCGCGCTGAGCTGAGCTGTGAGGCAGCAGCCACAAACCAAGGCCATTTCCGCAGTAGCCTGTTATAGCGCGATGATTCCACTTTCAACATCCTCTGGAATCCTGGGGTTTGCAGTTTCGGGAGGGGCCGGCCGGCCCCTCCCGAAACTGCAAACCCCAGGATTCCAGAGGATGTTGAAAGTGGAATCATCGCGCTATAACAGGCTACTGCGGAAATGGCCCAAGTCGCCAAAACAAAGCAGCAGTCGTTTTCTGAGTTACCCAAAGGGTCAGAGAGCAAGCGCGGGATCGCAAAGCGAGGTCACTAAGCGAAAATGCTAATAAGACGCAAAGAGCCATGTAGGCCGAGGTACAGATTCCCCGCCTGTGGCTATTTTCACATTGCTGCCCTGTGGCTCCCCCTCAGACTGGACAAATTGCGAGCCAGCCACGGGGGGGGGGAATAAGAAAGCAGGCCGCTCAACAGACCAGCCCGAGGGCGTGGAGCCGCGCGCGGGGGCGACTTGGAAGAACTGAGAGGAAGACCTAGAGGCCATCTTCCTCCCTTCCCATCCATGCTCCCGGCTTGAGGCGGCACAGTTTATCAGCGCTTCCCCCACAAACCGTCAAAAGCTAATTGTGTTAACGGTGAAATAAATTCTCTCAGTAAAAACTTCCTGATGGCCAGGCGTGTGCAGCTCTGGATTATGCTGCTGAGTGTGGTGGAGTCTCCTTCTTTGGAGGTTTTTAAACGGAGGCTGGATGGTCATCTGTTGCGAGTGCTTTGGTGTGGGTTCCTGCCTAGCAGGGGTTGGACTGGATGGCTCCTCTGATCAATTCCAGCTCCATGATTCTTTCCGCACTAGACTGTTAGAGTGCTATTATTCCACTTTCAACATCCTATGAAATCCTTGGTCCTCAAAGACCCCGCCCTAAACTGCAAACTCCAGGATTCCATAGGATGTTGAAAGTGGAATCATCGCGCTATAACAGTCTAGTGCGGAAATGGCCTATGAAATAGGACCTAACTTCCGAGCCAAAGCCCGAGCCTGAGAGCTTTTCTGGTATTTTATTTTTTGAAAAACAGCAGTTAAGAAGCAATACTAGGAATAATAGGAGTGAGTAAACATTGAAACAGGTAAACATGAATTTGGTTTACATCTCAGGTTCTCCTGTTTTTCATTTATTGTAATAGGCAGTGAAGGATTGTCAAATCCCCCCTCTCCAACTTTCTTTCTGAAAGCAGAATGTTTTGTAAAAGAAATCAGGGCAGCAATGATTAAAAATGTGAGTTCATCTTTTAAAATACTAGTTTCAAAAGTCAACACAGTGAGACAGCAGGGTGTGGAACAAAAAGCCACAGAACACGTGATTCAGTTTATTTATAAAGACGGTCATTGGCATGTAACAGTTCTTTCTATTTTATTGATTTTTTAAAATTTTTGTCTGTTAATTAATTTTGTCTGCTAATGAATTTTAAATAAGTTTAGATTATTTAATTGTTTCAAGAACCTTCTGAACTGGGAAACTAAGCAGGATCAGCTGTGCTTAATACTTGGATGGGAGACCACCATCAAATACTGAGTGCTGTAGGCTGTATTTCAGAGAGAACTGTCATAACCACCTCTGAGTATTCCTTGCCAAGAAAACTCTATGAAATTCATGGGATCTCCAAAAGAGGACAGGCGACTTGAGAGCACGTATATATACATACCTTGGTTAACAAAGTAGATGCGTTCCTGGGCACTACTTCTTTAACATAAAATTTGGTACAAGGAGCAGAAATAACATGGGGAAAAGATAGGAGTGTTCTGCATCACCAAAACTAATTCAGCCATTTCCACGCTACACTGTTATAGTGCTATTATTCCACTTCCAACATTCTGTGGAATTTTAAAATTTGTAGTTTACTGAGGCTAAAGAGCTCTTTCTCTGAGAGTTCTAAATGCTCTTTCCTAAAGTGTAAGCCCCAGGATTCCATAGGATATTCAAAGTGAAATAATAGCACTATAAAAGTGTAGTGTGGAAATGGCTGAAAAGTTCAACATGTTTCAGTAAACCTTTTATCCAAAACTTGACAATATGCACATGAAAAATTAAGCAACCCGGCCAGAGAAGCTTTCTATAAGTAAACAATTTTTTTAACCTTCTACAAACTACTTGCATACTTTTTCCAAATGCATGCAAGAATGTTTTTTTTTCTTTGACCATCCTCCACTTTTCTTATGATTTCCATTTTGCTGGCTAAACTTAAGAGATCCATGCTTACTATGTTGGTTGGTAACTGACGAGGCAGGGTTATCTGCTTCCTCCTTTTCTCTCTGTTCTGCTATTCACTTGAGTTTGCAAGAGATTCTGGAGACAGTTGCTGTCCACTTCGCCTTTTACAGGCAGGCAAACAGGGATATGGTAGGATCAGCAAGAATAGAATCCCATTCTTTCCCAGGTCAAGCTTTTCTTGCATTGTTCACTGCAGTCCAACCCTGAAAATGTGTGTTTGTTCAGCCCTCCTACACCAGTGCTGATGCTGCTAAAAAACTTTCCTCAAGACAAAGGACAAAAAGGAAAAAGGGGACTGATGAGTGAAAAATACTTTATTAAAAAGAAGCTTTGTTGTCAGAGACTTTGTTAACTGAGGTGTCCCTGTATGTATTTTTAACTGAGGATTTGATATATTTTTAATCTGTACTGGTTTTAATCATTTGTAAGTTGCCTTGGAGAGCCAGTGTGGTATAGTAGTTTGAGTGTTGGACTGTGACCCTGGAGACCAGAGTTTGTGACCACTCACAGTCATTGAAACCTGCTGGGTGACTTTGGGCATATTGCATTCCCTCAGCCCCAGAGGAGGGCAGTGGCAACCCCCCTCCCACCAAATCACACCAAGAAAACTGCATGATAGGTTTAGTTTATGGTTGCCATAAGTCAGAAATGACTTGAAGGCACACAACAACAGGCCACTATAAGTCTTGGTATTTGGAAGAAGTCAGGATATAAAATAATAATAAGAAGAAAATACAGATGAGACATTAACAAAGATTTATAGACCTATCTCATTACTAAATAACCACTGTGAGATATTTACTACCATTTTGGCAAGTAAATTGAGGAGACATGTTTTTCAAAATATCCATGAGTATCAGAATGGTTCTTCTTGGAAAAAAAGACAAGGAATAATGTGATAACTGTTCTTAATATAATTGAATTTTTGGAGCATCATAATGATAAAAAGACTTTTTTTTAGATGCAGAGAAAGCATTTGATAATATTTTTGGAATTACTTATTTCAAGTAATGAAAAGAATGGATTTTGGTGAAATTATTGCTGTGGTTGTTGATGTGTGCCATCAAGTCATTTCCAGCTTACAGAAATCATATGGCAAGCCTATCATGTTGTTTCCCAGGGGCTGAGTGTGTGTGATGCTCCTAAGGTCACCCAGTGGGCTTCCCTGGCTGAGTGGGGAATCAAACCCTGGTTTCCAGGGTCATAGTCAAATGCTCAAACCACTGTAGCATACTGGCTTTCTACTAAATCATAGGTTCAGTGAAAATATTGTCGAGGCAATAAAGATAATTTATTCAGTTCAAAGGGCTCATATCTTGTAAATGGCAATGCAACAAGACTGACTGAAATACAAAAGGGGACCAGGCAAGGTTATCCTCTTTCACCTTTACTGTTCATTTTGGTGTTGGAGACCCAACTGAGAGTTACCAGAAATGATAGAATTTATGGAGTGAGGGTTAAAAAAAATGAAAAGTACAAACTGAGAGCTTGTGTGAATGATCTTGTGATAATGACATAAACCCCACTGAATTCGGTGAAGGCTTTCCTGGAAAAAATTAAGATGTTTGGGACATGTTCTGCATTTAAAATGAATTGTGGTAAAACAAAACTGCTGACTGAAAATATGACTTAGGAAGAGGAAAATTAATTAACTGTAGTTTCAAATTTTAAATTGAAAAAAAGGGGGGATTAAATGTTTGGGAGTCACAGCTAGGAAGAACAACAGCTTATTATTTCAAAACAGGAGAGAAAATACTTTTTAAAATGATGAAAGTTAAATTTATTCCTTCTACATGGAATTGCAGTAATAAAAGCAAATGTTTTGCCAAGGCTTTTGTTTCTCTTTCAAATGATCCCTGCAATAAGAAATGGAATACCTTTTGTGCAATGGCAGAAATAGATTCCCAGATTTGTCTGTTAGCCAAAGAAACCCAGAATAAAATGGAAAACATTGTATGATACTAAAAAAGGGGCAGCTCAGAAGTTCCTAATGTCAAATTGTATTACAAGACCTGTTGTTTTGTATGGTTGAAGGAATGAATATTGCTTAGAGATGAGAAACTTGGAACTTGAAGGTCATGCTTTGATTTGAGTGGCACAGTTGTCCTTAGTATGATAAAATTATGGTATGTGCTGAATTTAGAAATCATTTTATTAGAAAGGCTGTTCTACCATTTTGGTATACATATAAGCAGAGACTTTTTCCAAATAATATGAGCCACCTCACCGTAGGAAGCTTTCTTTAAAGAATGGGTTAAAAATTAGAAGTGGTTATTTTATGAAGATCTTGCATATTTTGAACAAGATAGCAGGGAGTTCAAATCAAGAGAGATGATTTCTTAAGAAAGATAAAGATCTTAATTAGTTTGCTTATACACAATTTAAGGACAGATTTGATCAAGTAAAGAGAAATGTAGCTATAGAAGTTAAAGAAAATGAACTTTACGCAGAATTGTGCAAAGAGGATGTCCATGTAATTTTAAAAAAGTGTATAAACGATTTTTGAAATTAGAGACAAAAGATGAACTTGTAAGAGAGTACATGATAACGTGAGCCCAAAATTTTGGGCATTATGTTTATATGGATGTATGGGGGAAATTTTCTAAAACAAGCAGCATTGATTCATCCCAGCATCAAGGATTATGGTTTGAGTTGAAATTGTTCCAGATTTTCTTACATGTAGAGGGATGGAATGAAACACAGAGCAACATTAAATTGCCAATAACTGTACAGCCTCCCTCCCCTTCACCACACCAGGTTGTTACTTTGAAAGTACAAATGCAGTTAATAGTAAGAAATGTGCAAAATGACTCCGTGATAGCCAGGGAGATCCAAGTTAAAGTCTCAGCTGAACTGTGAAACTCAGTGAGTAATCTTGGACATTCACTTTTTCTCAGTCAGTTACTCTCTTCTCCTTCACAGGGTTGTGAGAATAGAGTGAATTGAGCTCATCTGAGAGAAGGTGTGATATAAACTTAACAAATTGATCAATCAATAAAACACTCAGGGAAGCCCCGTTGAACTCAAGGTAACATTATAAAACACAGACACATAACAAAGGTATCCACATCAGTCAGTATACTGGTAGCCATAATTGGGCAATGTCTTTTTTTTAGAACTAGCAAAATGTCACAAAAGCAGCAGTTCTTCAGAACTTTGCATTGGCAAGGTGGTATGAAAAGCAGAGAATGGGGCAAGAAACAGAAGTACTTATGGTCAGGATTATAGAATTACAGCCTAGTCCCAGTTCTGTTACTCAGAAATAATTCCACTATGTTCAAGGAAGCCATAGGCTATTAAGCAATGGTTGCAGTCTTACAGTGTAGTCCTATAATGCCTATTTAGAATAAGTGTGACTGGGGTCATCGGTCCTTATTCCCAGGTATAGGATTGCAGGTTGAAGCTGACTGATTTTAAGAACTTGAGAACTGAAGGACTTCACAATTGTTTCTTGTCCTTTGCTCAGGTCTGCCTTTCTTCTCACATTAAGCTGAAAAGGATCATCTTACCTTGCCATGCAGTTTTTAAACATATATTGGATTTCCCTAAGACTGCTGTCTTCTGTCTGTGGCAAACCTGATCTGTCTTTATCAGGTAAAACTTCCCTAGCTTGTGGTTGTAGCAAGAAAAAACACAGATCGTTCCTAACTGCTTGTCTTTGCTAAAAGTTCTTGCAACTTTTCAATGTATATTGTGAAAACTCACAAAACAAGGCCAGAAAAAGTCACAAATCTGCATCTTAGTGCCTGCGGGAATTGTCAGGCAGAAAGAGAGAGAGAACGAACTGTGGAAAAAGATTTTTAACTCAGGACTGGTTAGCACACCACTATTTTAAAGAGCATTTTTACAGAATTGTATATGAGCCCTGCATCTTTCAATGTACAAAAATATAATTTTGTATAATCTTCAAATATCTCCATTTCAGCAGATCCAAAATGTGGATTGGCAATGCATGTATGTTAGAATAATACTTTGATCTGATCTTTAGATTTAGATTTAGGTTGAGCAAAAATTTTAGGTTTTCAGAGTTATATTGTGTTCTTCTCTATCTGCATTTTAAAGGAAGAGTCAAATGTAGTGTTGAAATTGCACCAAAGATACAGGCAGTCACCTTGGCTAGTTGAATTATAAGTATTAGAATATGTTGCCACCTTGTGGTTGCATGAGAAGACCTAGTGCTGATTGCTGTTCTGTAATACCAAGACAGGCTGTCCCATGAGGCACAGTGAACTACACACGCCAGGCAGCAGATTTTAGATGTGGTGACAGCAAATTCTTAATTATTTAGTATGTTGTCATTATATTTTTAATACTGTTGCTGAAGAGAAAGAGACTTCTTAGATTTCTTAGATTTTCTGCTTCATGCATGAAATTAATTTTTGTGGATTTGGATACTGTGTGCCTTTACTTTGTGGTGGGGTAGGTTCTATTTGCAGTACCATCTCATGAACAAAATTTATTTGGCCAGCCCTGAATAATATAAACATGTGGAGAGTAGAGGAATGTGTCCCCTACAAAGAGTTCTGCTGCTGTGTTGATCTCAACATGATAGATTGTAAGCCTGAGGGCAGTGAAATGTTTTGTTGTTCCTCTACTGATAAAGCACCGTGTACACTGATGGTGCTATATACATAAATAAGGGATGATGATGATGATGATGATGACCTATTGGACTCATGAAGCCAGTTCTAATCTCACTGTCATTAGAGGGAAATGTGGCACATAGTATACACAAGACAAGAGCTAAAAGAAATTCAGAAAAATGTGAGCACTGAAGAGACAAGGACACATCATATTAAAACAGGATTTTTACATGTTCACAGGCCATACTTTATAAGCACACAGAGCCTTCTGGGTGTTTCATAACTGTTGGTGATGATACAGCATTGCTGTATCATGTACTGGGGACTTTGTGTTTATGCGGCAAAGTGTAGTATCACCCGGAGTTGCTATGCTAATATTTTCCTTACATGTATGGAAGTCTCTGGTCACTGACTCAGGCTTATGGTATCAGGAACTTATGGAGTGCTCCATAGTGAACCATTTCAGGACCATTCTGGATGAAAGGTTAGCAGCACTGAAATACGAGAAAAAAATGTTGGAACACTGTGGAATCTAGAGAAATGTCTTAGGACTCAACTGCTAATACACTTACTAGGCAGAAAGTTCTATTGAACAGAATGGAATTGAGTGGCAAAAATGTATACAGTTGCACTGAAATGAATGTGGTAAGGAATTAAGTGATTCTCCCTGTTTTTACAGAGAAAGATAAATTATTTTTTCAAAATATCAGAATTCACCAAGATCCCCAAGATGGGATTCAAAAAGATCCCAGACCTGATCTTTTTCTTTCTCAGTTAGATTTACCAAAAATGCAGCACTTAATTGCAGAGATAGTGTACCTCACTGGCTGCTCAGTACAATGCTGGCAGTCTTAACCCATAGGTTGGCCATTTCTGAGAACAACCATGCATAGAAATAGTAATGAGAACAGACTTAGGCTCTCAAATGCTATGATGTTAACATATTAGCTACAAAAAGCTACAGTTCTTTGTATAATAAGTGACAAGAAGAAAGCCTCCGAAACTTACCATCTTGCAGTCAGGGTATACATCCTCTTTTCCCTGATCTCTTTTACTATAGAATTAATGTTGAAACAACTGCAGAATGTTGCAGGTAGTCTTCATTAGTCTTCTGATTTGCAAGGGATGGGGGTCTGTTAAATTTGTGGCTTCAGTAACGGAACTATGCTTACCCAGATGACCGAGAGAAAAATTCTCTACTGCCTACTCTGCCAACCGTTCAAAGAGGATGTGGTCAACTCAGTAAAAGGTCACATTTGATTTGTGATTCATCTCAGGCACCTTGTGGGCACCTAGGAGAGCATTTTCTCATGGGGTATACAGACAGGGCAACCTAGATGAGTATTTTCTCATGGGGTATACAGACAGGGTGCCCCAGATGTGCCCTGATATCTCAGCCACTTGCCTTGTCTGCTGCTCAGAGTGAGAACAGCAAGTGCTTGATGTGGCCAACTTGAATCCAACTACGAACTTGCAGTTTGGGACTGAACCAGACCAGAATGTGGACATAATGGAACCTGGCTGATTCAGACCTTCCTGAGGAACTTTGAGAAGCATTGCCAGAAGTCATTCTATTAACAGAAGAAAGTCAATTAGAATTTGTGACAGATGTGTGAATGTATGTGCGTGCACGTGCACATGTAACTTCAGCAGACTTCCCAGGGATATCTGAGGCCTGCTGGGTCTGGTAAGACACATGATGGGATCACTAGAGGTGTCACCGGCTACATTTAGGTAGCTCCCAACATTCTTACATGCAAGAACTCAGAATACCTAGGGCCTCAGGTATCCAAACAGTAGGGCCAACCCTGGTTCTGCCACAGTTTTGTAGAGTTGATCTACCATTTGCTGTTCTTAACAGTGGTGATCTGCAGGCAGCATCTGCAAAAGGGAGAGCAGCTCCATATGGATATCATCTTGGCTTTTGGATGGAGCATAGAGGGAAGGAGGGTTAGGGAATTCCTCTGATGCAAGTACTCCATTGAATAACCTTCTGTGTAGACAGTGCTGCATGCTCACCCTCTATTTTTGCTCCATGCTTTAGTTCATGGGCTCTGTATAGAAAAACAATGTTGATAGATGGATTACCCAGAGATGATAGAAACTGGAGTATCTTTTATAGCATCTTGCTTAAGGCCAACAAGAGAGAAAATGGGGTGAGTGCTGTATTTATGAGTAAACAAGTAGATATAGGGTTGGCCTTTGTACCCATTTCGCTCTGTTTAAAATGCGTTAATTAAATGCACAGAATGCACAAGCAGAACAAGGTTTAAGTCTATTGCTGTGATAAGCCTGAATAGCGACTTTGCTGGCTTGACTTTTGGTTAAATATATAGAAGATTTAACTCAGCCTTTTAAGAGATAAGCTTGGAAAAAGGTTCATTGTCCAAGTTAAAAGTTAAGAGTTTACAACCACATGAGATGAGCAGGCATATTATAGGGACCCAAACATGAGATAATCTTAGATCTTAGAAATACTCCTTCTCGAATGACAATTCCCATAATCCCTCAGCCAGCTGTTTGGAGGATTCTGGGGACGTATTCCAAAAAGAAACTTTGCCAAGTATGGTTTAGCTACGCAGTTCATTGTCAGAAGTAAGAGCTTGTAGTTTAAAACCATGTATCACAGTCTATGACATAACACTAATTTTTTCTTCAGCATTGCTCCCAACTTGCAGAGAAAGATGACTGAAGGGAAGCATGGAGGGTCTAGCACTGGTGACTTCCATGTTAGTGCAGCAGTTAATTTGTTCTGGGTTTTAGTTTGAAGTTCAAAGGAGTGATCCAAGATGCTGAACTCTAATTCCAAAATATTATTGACACCTTGGAAAACTCTTTTAAAGTTTGGACTGAAACTCAGATTGGATTCACCACCCAACTGAAGTGGAAGCCGTTGAAGGGTAATTATGGGCAAAGACAAAATGCGCAATACCATAGAACATGTCTGCTCAGTTGACTGCTCATAAGGGATGGAAGTTAAGATAGGGAACATAACATACAGTTCCTGTGTGTGTTTAGGGTGCTTATCACATGACACTGTTACACCATTATAGCAGTGAATTAATCCTGCTTTTGCCCCATACTCATCTCATGACATAATGGCTCTCCTGGCATTCTTGTGCTGTGCAGTAATTGGAGAATCTATTGTTTTTCATCCTGGAAATAATCCATTAATGACCCAATTTCCCAATATAGTTCAATAATCAATTTGATAAGTCTCATTCTACTTCATAGCAAGAATGATTGTATAGTGAGCGTGGTGCGGCTGTTTTCTATGCTTTTGAAGCTCTTTTTAGATTTCTTGTGAGATATATACATATATATATATATACACACACATATATATATATAGAAAGAGAGAGAGAGAGGGAGGGAGCACGAGCAAGAGAGAGAGTGAGTGAGTGAGTTTGGTGTTATAGTGCAAGAACATTGCAATCCTGACCTTAACCTTTGGAAACCACTGTTCAGACCCCTTTACTCTTTATGTTTTTGAAAGATCTCTCCTCTGCTTTTCTGCAGTACCATGTACCACAGTATTACTCCTTAAAAAATTATTAATTATTATTAATTTGCAATGTTCTAAGGCAGTGCTATGACATCATTCCATAATCATGTTATTATAGCTTAATTTAAAAATAAGAGGAAAGCAATCATGATGCAGAGGGCAAGGCAAAACCAAGAAGTGTGAATAGCACTGTCAGTATTGAGGAGAAGAAAACAGTGGAAGCTACACTAATAAAGTGCCAATGTGTTGAGAATACAATAAACACTGTCAGCATTCAGTTATCTTCATGAGTACAGATGAAGCTGTTTTTGAGTGGGATGACCTAAAACTACTAACTAGTATGATAGTCCTCTTCATTATGCATAGTAATTATTGCAGTAGTAGATGCAATGGCATAGTGACTGGTGTTGAATTGGGACCTAGGAAATCCAGATTCCAGTGCCCAGTGAGTCATGAAACACACTGTGTGATCTTGGGCTGGTCAGTGCCTTTCAGCCTGACATACCTATCACATAGGGTTGTCGTGAGAGTAATATGGGGAGAATTATTCTCAACATCCAATTGGCCAGTCTCCTCTGGCAGCTTTAGTTAGCCAAGATAGATACTGGTCTAACAGACAAGTGATTGGGCTTACCTCTCCAAGCAACTTATTTGTACCCTCATATTGAACAACCTGAAATTCATCTATCAGCATTGGACAAGGATGTGCCTCACTTTCTGTCCTGTCTCATTCCAGGCAGCCAGCCAAAGGTTTGTGGCTGCACAGAAACAACACAGCCAAACTAGCAAACAATGAAACAGAGCAGCTTAAGGTCCAACACTTGCTGTACTTAGTAAGCAAAACATTGTAGTCACAGAGTTCAACAGTATTGTCATCTGCTGGCAGCTGTCAAGGTTTCCCAACTGTGTAATCAGGCAGATAGCAGCAACTAGTAAACAGCATTTGTTAAAGCAATCCAAGTTCACAGTAAGCTTATAGCAACCAACTCTAAATTTACCAAGAGTCCAGAGATGGAGTGTCCAACAGCAGAATCTATAGTCCAAGCAAGGTCTAAAGTACATGAATAAAGAATGCAGGAGTCAGCAAGGCTGTCACCACCAATAGAATCAGTAGGTTCCCATAGCTTTGTGCCTTCCTGACCTCTGGTTATATAGTCTCAACTTCCTACCCAGCTGTGGCCTAATTAACAAACTCTTCCTATACATACAAACTCTTCCTATATAAACACTGCCAGAAACCTGGGCTCTCCTTTTTCCACCTGCACTGACTGTCATAAGTTTTGTCCCTCTCATGTCTCTAGGGTGTGGCTTTTGGGAAGAGTCCTGTCTGGGTCCTGGGGCATGGCAAATATCCAAATCAGGGCAAATGAATCCAGAGTCAGTCAACACAATCCAGATCAAGGCACTGAGTTCAGAAATGCTCTGGGTAGACAGGTAGGTCAGATAATCTCTAATAACTCCTGGAGTGAAGGGCTGTGTATATATAGATCAGCAGCAAATGCAGCTGCTTCTTAACTAATTACTGCTTCCTATAAATCCTCTGGGACTGCCTCAAGCTCTCCCTTTGTTGTCTTTGCTTGGCAAAGATAAATACAGGTAAATTGTCTTCTGTATCTGAAAGAGCAAGGTTCTCTGCCAGTACTGGCACTGCACTCTGGTTTAACGTGCTTCCAACAGGCTTGTGGCTCTGTAACCTCCTCCTGTTTGGCCACAGACCCAGGCATCCCACTTGCTTCCATTTCTGAGTCAGAGTCCATTTCCAGGTTCTGGAAGCAGGGCATGATAGTTACCTTCTCAGACACTACCTTCAATGTGGATTCAAAATCAGAAGATTTCAAGCAATTTTCTTTGCAAAATATTTAGTATATTCATCACAGTGCTTTTCTGGTGGTTTCTCCTCAGCAGTCTGAAGTCTAGGATGTAATAGCCCTTTAACCATCCAGAACAGCTGAATGGACAAGACTGAGCCGATGTAAAGTAGATTCTAAAATGGACCTTAACCATGCTTGATCAGAGTCATCCTGAGTGTTTCTCCACCATTGTTCCAGTTGTCTGCTGAAGCACTTCATTGCCCTGAGCTCCTCAGAAAACCAAGGAGCCTGTCCTCTGCACTCAAGTAAAGGATGCTTGAAAGCCACTGTCTCAATTGCCCAGGTCATCTCTCTACTCCATATATCAACTAGAGCATCAACAAAATCACCAACTCTAGCAATTGGAAAATCTCCCAGAGCATCAGAAATCCTTTGGGACCCATTAGTCTCGTGGTGGTGGTGGTGGTTGATTTTAATGCGTCCACCGTCCCTGCAGAGGTTAGGAGTCCCAGCAAATCTTGACCCTAGCAGGTAGTGATCTGACCATGACAACAGGGTTTTTTTTCAGACCCCCTATCTCCAGATCACTATCTTTTTGAACAGCAAAAACCTAATCAAAAGTGTGGCCTACTATATGTGTAGGGCCAGATATCAATGGAGTCAGGCCCACTGTTGTCATGGGAGCCATGAAATCTTGAGCTGGCTCTGATGAAGGTGCCTCAGGATGGATGTTAAAATCCCCAAAACAATAAGGTTTGGGGAGATTAACATCACTTCCTAGATCACCTTTAACAGCTGGGACAAGGAGACAGTTGGGCAGCAGGATGGGCAGTATACCAACAGGATACCTGTCCTGTTTCATTGCCCTGTTGCCAAGTATATACAATCATACCTTGATTGTACTTTCTACTGAGGCTCAGGCCTGGATTTTTACATGCAATTATTGGATGAAACTCATGTTTATTCCTTGCGGGTTGGCCCAATGGACAATTGTAGATACTTTTCATTCTTTTTGGAAACAGACAATAAATAAAAAACTACTGTTATGTGGTTTTTCCCAGAATGCTTTATTACAAATGGGATACACAAGGGCCAAATCAGCCTTGAGATAGTTTATTTGGAATACTGAATTGCAAAAAACATCAGTTTAACTAGAAGTATCCTGGTTCTGGGTAGTATGGAGTTATCATTTCATTGCCCTAACTGTCTCACTAATTTAACAGTTCCCAAATTTACAACTGCTTTCACTGTGGCACATTTTAATGTGCTTCCAACAGCCATTCTGGAAGGCAAGTATAAAAAAGATTCCGATTGAGAAGTGTTCTTGCCCATGTTCAAATGAATCAATAAAATCTCTTAACCATGTTCTGCTGTATTGTCCGTTTTACCAAGGTGCTCATTCTATTTTAATAGCCCCAGTTTTACAAAAATCCCTGGGGAGATCAGGAAAAAATTATGTATTTCTCTTGCTTGCAGATTCAGACTCACAAATCACAGAGATGGTGGGTAGGTTATGTGCCTCTGCCATTATGAGCCGTCGACAAATAATACAGGGACATATATAAATTAGTCACTTTTTGTTTTATTAAATTTATAACATTTTACCTATGTTAAATTTTATCTTTAGGCTTGTGTTATAAATGTAATGCACTTAATGCATTTGTATCCAATCTAACTACGTATGATGTGAATTTCACCATAACTGTAATTGTGTATTACTATTTTTTATTATTTTATAGCAACTTTTTTATCTACTTTCATTTGGTCAGTGACTGTAAATAAATGATTAATTGAGTGATTTGAGATTGTCAGAGAGGGTGTCCAAGTAGGGAAATGGACTCACCAAACAATCCCTATAATAAATGGAATACCCTTTGTACAGTGGCAGAAAGAAATTTCCAGATTTCCTTGGCAGGTAAGAAAACCCAGAATAAAATTTAAAAATTTTCATGATGCTAAAGAAAGGGGTTATCTGGGAATTTTTAGCATTAAATTGTATTATGAGGCCTGTTGTTTTGTATGGTTGAAGGAATGGATATTGCTTAGAGATGAGAAACTTTTGGAACTTGAAAGTCATGCTTTAAGATTTGAGTGGTATGATTAACTTTGGCATGATAAAAGTTAAAGCACATTGTGAATTTATAAATCATTGTATTAGAAGGCTCTTCCATGAGTTTGGTATAAATACAAGTAGACACTTTTTCCTAAGATAATATTGGCTACCTCATTGCAGGAAGCTTTTTTAAAGGAAAGAATGAGTTACATTGGAGATGGTTGTTTTATGATGACTTCTTATACTTTGAAGAAGATAGCAGGGAGTTAAGTGACATGCTTCTTAAGGAAGGCAAAAATCTTAATTGCTTTGCTCATATGCAACACAGGGATAGATTTAGCCATAGAAGCTGGAGAACATGAGTTTTATTTAGAGTTGATGATGATGTAATTAAAAAAAATATACAAATACGTTTTGAAACTAGAGACAGAAAATGACCCTATAAAACAGTATATGATTAAAGTGGGTCAAGCGTTGGGTACAATGTTCATATGGATGTATGGGGAAAATGTGGTCTAAAGACATAACATTTACTTTGGGTAGTAATTAGAACATGTACAAGATAATGAAGAGATGATATCTAACCCTAAATAAGCTGTCAAAAATGTCTAAGAATGTTTCAAATCAGTGTTGGGAATGTGAAGATATAGAGGGCTCCTTTTTCCATATGTGGTGGCCTTGTAAGAAAGTTAAAAGTTATTGGTCTAATATTTACATATTAATCCAAAAAATTTCAAGGTGGATTTGGTAACATCACCAGAAATGTTTTTGTTGGGTATCATGGATAAAGAATTGGATAGTAAATATGGATTACTTCTTTGATATATGATAATAGCAACAAGAGCATTGTCTGCTCAAATCTGGCAATGGACTGAAGCACTGACAATGGAAGAATAGATTTTCAAGTTTACTTAGTTAGCCTGAATTGCCAGACTAAAGTGGGTTTTAAAGGATAAGTCATTTGAAGATTTTTTTTTGAAAGACTGGAAACCATTTATGGATTTTTTGAGCAATAAGAAATCTAACAATGCAATAATTACTGGCTGTGCTTTCTAGTAAATCTAATGGATCTGTAATGGTAGAATGATATTTTATTTTTTCTCTTTCATTACAATTTAGCTTGGGGAATCATAGCCTTTTTGTATTTCAGTTAATGATTTTATTTTAGTTTCATTTTAGTGTTCAGCATTTTAGTTTAGTATTTTAGTTTTAGTTTAATTTATTTGTGAATAAGATTGTTTGTATTTGTGTTGTTGTTGTTGTTGTTGTTATTGTTACCATTATTATTTAAAAAGGGGGAGTGGGCTCATGATAGATTACTGTGATTCCTGCTCCCCACCCAACAGATCTTGCCTGCTGCTATACCCAGAAACCTGGCAGGCATAATTGGAACAAGTTCATACCACTCCCTTGAGTTAACCAGATTTCACTTACACAGCAATCCCTTCACATTTGCTAGGGTTAGGGGCACATGACCCCTGTGAAAGTGGAAAAACTGTGAATAACTCTAGGTTCTTCCAAACCATATTTAACACACAAAAAGCATGATCACCATATTCAACCCACCATGGTTTCCTTTTAGGCATCAGGGTTCCTTCACAAGACAGAGGTGGGTGGCTGGTGGGGCTTCCTGCCACCTCCACTGCTGCCCTACACCATTTTTAATAGGGACTTACAAACCTCGTTTGCAGTTTCTCAGTCTCACAAGGCTTGCAGTCTCTATTAAAAATGGCATAGGGAGGCAGTAGAGATGACAGCAAATAATCCATGAATAATCAAATCAGCAAAAGTGAAACCTGCAAATGTAGAGGGCTGACTATACACGCAAGGTCAGTTTGTTTGTCCAGGATCAAGTCCTGGATCATGCAGCTTTTCCCAGTCACTGACCAGCAGTGCTAAAGTATCCTTGACAGATAGCCATCAAACTTCTCGTTAAACCCTCCCGTCCATCATTTTCTGAGGCAGCCTGCTCCAGTGCTGAATAGCTATTACCATCAGAAACCTCTTGCTAATTAAATAGAATCTATCTTCTTGTAATCTGAATCTGTTGGTCATGTCCTAGTCCCTGGTGCAACCTTTCCTCTTCTTCTAACTGGAATCCCATCAGATATTTAATGATGACTGTCATATCACCTCTCAGTCTTCTCTTCTCCAGGCTAAACATTCCTTACTCCTGAACTGTTCCTCACAGGGGCTTGGTTTTCAGACCCAATACCGTCTTGATCATATTCCTCTGGATTTATTTCAGCTTCTTATCTTTCTTAATCTGTGCTGCTCAGAATAAGAATCCAGGTGAGGTATTTATCCTTACGCATAACAATACCCAAATCTAGGCATATTATTTTGGCAGAAAATTGTGAACACACCTCTCCTCATTCTTTGCAGCAAAATACAGGAATAACAAAGTAACTGAACAAAGTAAGTAACTTAGGAGAGCCAGCATGGTGCAGTGGTGTGAGTGTTGGACTGTGGCTCTGGAGGCCAGGGTTCAAATCCCTGCTTGGCCATGAGATTTGCTTTGGGCAAATCACACTCTCTGAGCGTCAGGGGAAGGCAGAGGCAAAACCCACTCTGAACAAAGCTTGCTGAGAAAACTCAGTGATAACATTTGCCTTAGGGTCACCATGTTAGAAACGACTTGAAGGCACATAACAACAAGTAGTAAATTAAGAATTTGCTACAGTTTCATGACATCCCAAATCTGCTGCCTGAATCAGACACCTTTCTTTGCTTCAAGGTAGCACTAGGTCTGACCTGTTGACCCCTATGGAATCTGTAATGACTGGCTATCTTGACCAACAGTGGTGCACAAAACTGGGGGAGATGAGACTGACCATTTGATGTGGTTCTTGTACCTAGAGAAGTATAGTTTTGTCACAACTGAGGTTCCACCTTTTATTCAAGCAGGACTCCTTTGTGGTTGGTAGGCACAGATGGGAGAACATTTCATCTGCTGACATCTCCTTGTTGCATTGCTGGTCTGTGCCTGGTCCACAGTTAGATCTGTGATGTTTAAGCTGCACCCCAGATAGCTTTGTTGCCACCAACACATGACTTGGCTGCTTGGAAAGCACGGAAGGTTATTCCATTCCAAGTGAGAAAGCTGCTTCTTACATTTATATCCTGCCTTTTTGCATAAGAGCTCAAGGAGAAGTACATGGTTTTTCTATTTCATCCTCACACACCCCTGTTAAGTAGGTTAGAGAGAGGCCCTTTCCACACGGGGTAAAAAAAACGGCTTAGGGCGACCTCATCCGGAGGTCGTCCACACCGTGGAGCGCGCTAGAGCGGTTTGAATAGTGGAGGTTCCACACCTCAAACCGCGCTAGCGCGGCTGCAAGGGGTGGTGCAGCGCGTTTTTTAAAAACCACATTTTATGTGGTTTTTACGAAACGCGAGCGCGCTAACCTGTTGCAGCGCCCCGTGCGCGTCCCTGCAGAGCTGCCCGGGGGCGGGCTTCCGGCTGGCGCGCTGCCCTGATTGGAGGAGCGCCGCCGGAAGTCGCCGGCCGCCATTTTGGGCGCTGCCGAACGCCGCTGAAACTCGCCAGCGTGTGGAGCGGCGAACGCGCGCTCCCCGCAGGGACGGAGCAACCCGTTTTCAGGTAAGATCCATCCCTGCGTGCGCTGCCCCGTTCCCCCGTCCCCCGTGTGGAAAGGGCCAGAGAATGACTGGCAAAAGGTCACTTAGTGAGTTTAGAACCCAGAGTTGAAAACTAATCCATCACTATACTACTCCAACCAATACAGTACATTGCTAGCTTCACCTACATTTTTTCTTCTGTTTATCAAGATCTGAATTCTGTTATATCCTCACAATCTTTTCCAAATAACTTTGCAGCGTGGAGGCATTCCTCACCCCTGCTGTCCACTAGCTTATTAGTTTTGCCATGGTACGTTTGGCCTATCTGGCAAAGAGCTCTGCTAATCCATCACTAATACGACATTAATAGCCAGCTGCCGTGCACACTTTCCTTCTGAGCTAATCTGAGAAAAAAACACCACCCTCTCTGTGATTCCATTCTTTCACACGTTCTCGTAGCAGAAAAATGCCACAGGGTGGGGGGGCTTTGTATTGGCTGGATGAAGTTCTTTGATTCAACAAATGACTCTTTCCTACCATGAGGGCTGAAGCAAGCGAGGCTGGAAACAGGGATGGAAAGGGGAGGCTGTTATTCCCTTACAAACTGGAAAATAACATAAAGGAACAACATCTCTAAACAAAAAAGGGGAGAATCTTGTAAGAAGAAGAGTTTTTACACCACATTTCACATGGAATTCTAGGAAATTTCCCATCCCTTTTTAAAACAAATTTTTGTAAGAGATTCCCCCGTTTTCTTTCAGGGAGTGGTATGCCCCAGGGACAGATGTCTTCAGGTCTTTTAACATTTGGGATGTCGCTAATGCCCAAATTAAATGAAATGCTCCAAGGGGGCTGGTGAAGCAAGCACTAAGAACAGGAGAAGCATGGAAGGAGGAGCAAGCAGCAGCACCAGCAGCAAACCGCCCCTCCACCTCTCACTCCCTGGGGATAGTTGAGAAATTCAAGTAAATGGAACGACTTAGTTTTTAATAGGTAAGTGAAAAACAGGGCAGAACTTTGGCGTGGGTATAATGAAATTTTCTGGCCATTCAGATGAAATATGTATAAGCACAGATGTAATAAAATCAAGACATTCTTATGAGGCACGGAGCCCTTTTGAATTAGCTTGTTCCTAGAGGTTTTCTTTGATTATGAGCTGGCATTTCACCCTTAAATCCTTTGATGAGCACCAAGAGTTAAAGGAAAATGCAGACAAAAGCTGCATCTTCTTCCAGTAGTTCTGCTGCAGCAAATTAGTAGAGTCCCCGCCACTACCAGGGGTTTAAGATCTCAACAAATCGCTGAGCAGGAAACAGTGTTTTTGGGTCACTGCGTCTTGAAGAAAGAGACTGGTGAGCAAAGTTTTGGAGAAGTTACTCTTGGAGTACAACTCCCAGAATCCCCCAGCAGTGGGTCTCAGAGTTGAGGTCTAAAAATGTTATTTCTCTAATCTCTGGTTATGAAGTATAAACGTACGAAGCAATTTATTGGAAAAGATTTTCCCCCTCTTAGTCCATCTATTCTGTTTCTCTTTTTCTGAACCAGGAGGAGGGCATGGGCCAGCATCTGCTTGCTTCTTTGCTTGGATCATTTGTTTTAAGAATATGAACAGAGTAAATGTTTTGGACACAGACATCTTCACCAAATTAATTCTTCTCAATTCTCATTGGTTAATATTTGTCATTTTCATTTTTTCCCAAATGAACTAAATTTCTTAGGGATAGATCTTTAGGTAGGCATCATTGAAAGAAACTCTGGGCTAATGGCAGCAAGTGCCCAGATTAAGACCTGTGATAAGGAAGTATGAGTGGGGTCAATTTTGCTCCATAGTGAAATGCCAGAACTGGAATAGATTTTGTACATGTATAATCACAATTTAAAATTGTTTGTAAGTCTGTGCAGAGTACCGCTTTATTAACACAAAGTTTTTGTCTACAAGAATACCCCAGTTAGTGATTATGTGCTGCTTGGGGAATTCTTGGACCTCTAGTAACTTTTCTGCCTCTGGCACAGAATCGCCCCCCAAAAGCCTTTACATATGTGGGAGCAGAGGTGAAAAAGCTTATCAGCAGGCATGAACTGTCAGAGCTCTCACAGTCACCACACACAATATTTTTATGTCCTTGTATGACATGGTCTCATTATATAGTTAGGCAGAGTAGAATCATTTAGAACTTTTACTACAAATGTAATGTACCCCCAAAATTAAAAGGAAATTGGCCGTAAGACTGGTCAGTTGATCATAAGGCTGCTTTCCCTCCTGTATTGTGGTTTCAAGCCACAGTGTGAAAGGAAATGTGTTTACAGCTTCATAATGGGTATGAAATAATCCAGAAATTTTGATTTGCAAGAGTTGATTGCTTCATTTACTATAGACAAAGCACAGGCCACATTAATGTAAACACAGCATAAGCAATAGTATATTTCTAATGCACCTGTTCATAAAAAGATTTAAGGAAACTAAACAATAGATTCCAAGCATGTTCCGTTTTTGTTTGCCATCAAATCAACTTCAACCTATGCTGTTGTTGTTGATCCTACAAATAAAGGACATCTAAGAGACGCAGTCCTCAGCTGTTCTGCTTAGGTCTTGTGAACTCAGGGCTATGGTTTCCTTGATTGAATCAATCCTCCAGTGGCCATGCCAGCTGGGGCATTCTGGAAGTTGTAATCCAAAAGGTAACATTTTCAAGGTCTATTTAAGATCCACCATCCAGTACCCTCTTCTCAGAGTCACCATCCCCTTTCACTTTTTACCATTTTCACAATCTATGGCAGCTTTTCTGGTGAGTACCAAGCATTCTAAAGCCTTTCTCTGCAAAACAATGATGCATCATTACTTGAGGGAAGTGTTGTGGCAGTGTATGGTAGATCCTTTTAGAATGATCCATCTAATCATCAGTATACAGAGTGGGACTTTTCTCTCTTTGCTGGAAATTCCTCCTGTCATTTTTTAAAACGCATACACACACATCAAGGCCCTGGAGCTTTGAAACTGACTTGGGTAGTAGTTGGAATGCATCAAGTTCCATATAGGCAGGGAAGTGGGGCAGATACAACAGCTGTGATAGGCTTTATCTTTCCGGAGCAAAGGAGTTGGCCTCTCCTCCTGCCCTTGATGGGATGATGGATGACCTGCATGCAGGGGGCACTAAAAGGGCATTTTTCCTTCAGTACTCTTTATTTGCAGAGGGCACGTCTGGCAGCCAGTAGAGAGAGTGAGATGAATCCCTTCAGTGTTATAAATTTCCCTCCTGTGAGGCTGCCTGAGATGACAGAGCCTGGGAGAAGAGAGATAGGACGTGATTCTTTGGGAGGGAAGCCAAATGGGATGATTGGAGTGTTTATGATATGCTTCCTCCTCATAGCAGGGCTGAGAAGGCTTTCCGGAGACACAGTGTGACACAAGTTATTTTGTACAGTGCTTCCATTGGCAAGGGGACAGCTGAAAGAGGAGGGAGAAAGAGTTAGCTGAGAAGCCAAACCAATTCCCAGAGGCAAGGATACAGTACTCAAAAGGCTGCTGTTTGCAGATCAACGGATTCTTTATCTGGCAGTGCCTTTCTGCAGTCTTCAAACCTGAATATCTCACATGCAGCATCCAATGCTCAGTTGTCTTTGCTCTGGAAAATCTCAGCAAAAAGGCAAGGAAGTTAGGTGGCACATTGATCATATAGGCCCAGTTGAAATACATGGTTTCCTGTATGTGTCTTGGGTATGCTGTTTTTTATACCTCTGTACCAAGGTGAGCCCCTTCATCTTATTGAAAGAGGTACAGTGTAATATTTTAAAAGGCTTTTCCAGAAAGGACAAATGTGTCAGAAGGTTGTAGTATTTGTTGCTGCAGTTCTTGGCCCTCTGCACACCCGAAAGCACTGATCTTGAACACTGCAATGAGGAGAGAAGGGGAGAAAGGTCCTGTTGTACTAGTGACCAGGTACTGGTTGTGTGCAATGCTGGATTTAGGCTGGAGTTGATGATCCATTATTTTGTCAGTATGGGTAGTTCCTCCACTGATGCAGATTCCATACCATTTTTATATTAATATTTCAGATATTCATTACCTGTGGCTATCCTACTGGTGATGAACTTTAAGTAACCTAGTTACTTAGTAGTTACTTAGCTATTTAATAACAGAGATGAATCAGTGTGGTGCAATGGCCTGAGCTCTAACTAAGCCCACCAGTGCAAGTGTGATGGCATTATGCACAACTGATAGTGAGACCACAAGCCTGTGTGGTCTTTCAGAAGAGGTAGACTGTCCATCAGAGTGGTGTAACGGTTTGAGTGCTAAACTATGACTTTGGACACCAGGGTTCAAATCTCGGCTCAGCCATGGAAATCCACTGAGTGACTTTGGGCAAGTCACACTCTCCCAGCCTTCGAGGCAATAATAAACTTCCTCTGAATACATCTTTTCAAGAGAAACTTATTAATAGGCTAACTGTAAGTTTGAGTCAACTTGAAACTACATAATTACAACAATACGTTTAAACGATCTCTGTTAATCTCATCCTCAGATGGCTGTCTTCTACCAAAGCTGAATCCTGATATGTCAATTCCATATCTTGGTGAGGGACCAAAGCAGGACTTTGTGGACACAGCTAAAATTATCAAGTTCAGTTTCTATGTCTGTTAACTGTCCTGCCCAAAAGCTGTCACAGAGGCCAAACTACACATTATGTTAAATATGTGAGTATATTTGGTCTAGTTGTTGGGGGGTTTTGTATAGCTACAGTGTGGAGGCTTGATCAGGAAGTGGACCATGACACATAGGAAGATTTAACATTCCAGCTACTTCCTCCAATGACAATTATTTCTGGAGGAGGGAAGCTGCTAAGGAAGCACTAGTTGGGGTTGGGGATGATTGACCCTTCCCATATTTTGTAAGATTGACCTTGAATTGGGGCACCCTGAGGCTGTTATTAAAACAAACACACGCTCACACATTTAACATAAGATGTAGTTTGGCCCACAGCTTACCAAGATTCTGCTGTCGTAATACAACAGGAATGAATATGTGATAAAAGTCTCCAGTTTTTGAATGGCTGTAGTTGCTCCCTCACTCAATTTTGACAGGTTTTTTTCAATTGTGGTACTGACCATTTGCTACAGGAAATTCCTTCTGTAGCAATAACACTTGGAAAAAAAGATTTTTAGGACTATAACTCCCAGAATCCCCAGCTGGTATTTTTCACAGCTATGGAAACTCAAGTTGGTAATTGTAGCCTTTGCAGTCTTATCTTGTTGCCTCTTTGTGGCGTGCAATTTACCTTAGGCTGTCACAGGTAGTGTCAGCAGAATCATTGTGGCACTGTGCTGTCCCTTCTCTTTATTTCCATTTGGTTAGCAGGAGCAGCAGCACTGTCAACATTTCCTGTTGTCTGTAAGTTAAGGAGCAAATAATCCCGCTTGCACTGCTTTCTTACTATGTTTCATGGGGGCTTATTATGGTACACATAGGTCCTTTTCGCACCTTACCTTTTAATGCTGCTGGGGTGTGGGGCTTGTACAAGAAGCCTGGGCAGGAAGGCTCTCGCAAGCCTCCTGCTTCAGCTCCGCAGCCCCTTCCCGCTCGCCCATGCCCCTTCCTTCCTTCCTTCCTTCCTTCCTTCCTTCCTTCCTTCCTTCCTTCCTTCCTTCCTTCCTTCCTTCCACAGTGCAGTCTGGGAGTTGAAGGCTGCACTGAGGAGAGGACACGCAACCGGCCCGGCTCCAGAGGCTCCACACGGCAGGTAAGTGCACGTGGGGCCCCTGACCGGTGTGCAAGCGCGGGTCATTTTCGGCTAAAAGCCAAAAATAAAAAGATAGATGTGCACTGCGTGTGAGGCCCTTGAGCATCATGTAAATGGGAGTGCGTCATGCAGACCACTCCTCACATTTACGCGACGCTCAAGGGGCCTTTCGCTTGCAAACTGCTGTGCGAAAAGGGCCTTAGAAACATCTGGCTTGTATCAGAAGGAACTGACCACCTGTTCAGGTATCAAAGTTTGGAAACATTACATTTTTGGACTCCCAGACACTGGTCCGATTCTAGAGAGTTGCAGTCCAAAAAATAACTTTCCAGTTTGTGAGATTAAACATATTTCCAGGAATAATAACTTTAAAAAGCATATAAGGCCTATTCTCTTCTTGCTGTCTTCCAAAGGGGATACTAGCACTGTGTAGAGAATGCCTCATACTAGCGCCCTCTGGTGACCACATCTTTTTTTAATTAATTTTTTTGATTAATTTCATCTCTCTGGATGTTTTTGACCCATGGTTCCTAGAAGACCTCCTTTGCTCAGCCAGTGTTGAGGCATTTTGGGAACTGTAGTGCAGTCCTCTGGAGGGCCAAAAGTTCCCCACAATTGCTATATGGTGTCCAGCAAAACCTCACTAACTTTATTTAGGAAGCAGATTCTGTGAGAATATTATATGACTGCTACTGGAAAACCCCAGAGTTATAAGAAGAGTTTCACATATAAACTTGGTTAGCTTGTCTAGGATGTCTGCACTGTGTATAAGATGTTTTCCAGATGGTCAAGATGCTAGTCACCGGGACTTGGGAAAGGAAATAACCATTCTGGCTGGGGGTGATATATGGGGTTTGTAGTCGAAAAGGTAATTTTGCAAGCTCTGGACCTTGCTCCAGCTCTCAGCATCCAGAAATACATATTTTGAGAGAAACCTAGAAGAGCTGTCAATGGAATTCCTGTTGTTTTTGTTTTTGTTGTTGTTAATTCTTCTTCTTCTTCTTCATCCTCCTCCTCCTCTTCTGTAGGGTACAAATTAAATTAAAAACAAACAAAGTTTAAAAAATAAGCAGAAACGGATTAATCCATCACTACTAAACACACTGGACTTCTGAATTGATATTTGTCATGGCTAAATATACTTCTCTGGCTTATTCGTTATGTAAACTATTGCTTTTCTTCTCGGACAAGGCACAAAGAAGAGTCCCTTTAGAGTAGAAGGTTATCTAAACCATTTTCAAAAGACCTTGACTTGCTTTCATCAGGAGGTAAGTTAGATCCCAGGCATTGTTCCTAAATATTCCATGAAGTACTTGGGAAGTGGGGAATTGTCAGGGTGGATAATCTTATCATGGATTATTAGACAAACATTTACTTCTGAGGCTCTAGCTTGCTTGTTCTTCCTGGCAAGACTATGCCTTTAAAACCTGCATTACCAGCAAACATTTTAAGAGAGAGAAGTGTTTCTTGTTGCTCCATACTGGAAATGCTTTGCAATACAGTCAGTCCTTTTTCTTGTCTTTTTTTCTGAACATCACCACAAAACAGTGGTGGAGCTGCTTGGCAGCATGTGAAAGAACTTGCTCATCTGTGTCCCCTTTTAATATTTTTATTGGCATTAAAGACCAAATACAAAGCAGTAGATCAAGGGCTGTGAGTGCTGTTCTTGCTCTATGTTTATTAGGATACTACTGCAGGGCTGATTTGTGTAGCATTCCCAAAAACCAAACACACATGATCCAAAGTGGTTCATTTTAAACATTTTATCGGGCTAACAACATCTGCAAAGTGGCCAAGATTTCAAAATGCAGAGAATTATTTTTGAGGGGTAAATATGTGTTAAATCTGTTACACAGTGCATATGATTCTCACCATAGAGCAATTGATAAAACAGAGCCTTGTGCTAGGAGAAAAAGGTTTGCTTGTACAAATTCTCTGCTCTTTGCTTCAGCAGCCTGTAAATTTGTTAGACCCATTCCGTATCTTATGCAGAGGTTTGACACAGTGACTAGGGCACGGAGCAATGGCTTTAAATTTCAGGAAAAGAGATTTCACCCATACATTGGAAAGAACTTTCTGGTGGTAAAAGCAGTTCGACAATGGAATGCACTGCCTCAGAGTGTATTGGAGTCTCCTTCTTTGGAGGCTTTTAAACAGAGGCTGTATGGCCATCTGTCGGGAATGCTTTGATGGTGTATTTCTGTACGGCAGGGGATTGGACTTGATGGCTCTTGTGGTCTCCCAACTTTATGAATCTCTGATTTTGTTCATACAGCAGGAAGTTGTAAATGATTTTTGGGTAAGATTTGTGAACTTGGTTAAGGCAGAGATGGAATGACAGTAGCAGTTATCAAAAGAGAAGGGAGGATAGAGCACACCACTGAAAAAGTATTGCAGCACTTTTCAGATATCATTTCCCCTCTTTATCTATTCTCGCTACTATACTGCCCCCAAAGCAGAGTGCTTAACCCTGCTTCATGTCAAAAACCAATTTTGAACTTGCTGAAACTTTCAGACGTTGGAGAAAACATGATTTTGTATTACCATGGACGCAGTCTAAGCCCATTGTTGCCTCAAATGGTATATCTGCATTGCACAGATATAGTGATCTGATACAACTTTAACTTCCATCACTTCATCCTATAGAACCCTAGGATTTGTAGTTTGGGAAGGTACTTAGAATTCTCTGCTAAAGAACTCTACTCCAGTTACTTAAACTACTGCACTAGTGCAGTCTAGCCATGAATACTAAGTCTCTAAGCAAGCCAAAATCCCAGTATGCTGTGGGATGGAGATGTGACAGTTAAAAGAATATTAGACAGCTATAACTGTATAGTATTAATGCTGTCCGTATGTGGTTGATGTAGGGAGCCTTCACACTATGGCTTGAATGACCACAAGTCATGTGTCAGTCATGAGCTTTAAATGAAAAATCAATGCATTATTAGTTGTTGACTTTGAAGGGATATTAAGTGTTGCCACTAACTTGAGAGCTCTCAACAGGAATGGTTGGATGGTAAAGCAGATTTTTTTTTATTGTCTGCTTCCCCCTTGCCTCCTTTTTGTATACATTTTTTGGTATATAATGTCAAAGTCTGGTTAGGCATCCAGGGTTTTCAAAACTATACATAATTTTACATTAAGAAACATTATCAAGACTAGGAATGGAGCTATAATCTGTTGAAAAAAATAGGCAGTGTTAAAGAAACCTTCCAAATACTCTCAGAAAGCGGTCTAAACAACAAATTTAGACTTTATTTGTAAGGAGGAATGGTCAGTTGTGTTGTTCAGCTGATGACAAATAATCTCCCTCTAGTATACCTTCAGAATTGGTGGGGTTAGAGCTGATGTGGGGACATGAGTGCTCTAGTTAGATAAGGCTAGAAGCCCTTCTAGGACTTAGGAGATGACATATCCACGCTGATAGAGGTAGGCCTGTGTCACTTTTCACCAATCCAGGGCCGTTTCCACACTAGACTGTTATAACGCTATCATTCCGCTTTCAACATCCTATGGAATCCTGGGGTTTGCAGTTCAGGGGCTGGCTGGCTGGCCCCTCCCTGAACTGCAAACCCCAGGATTCCATAGGATGTTGAAAGTGGAATGATAGCGCTAGAACAGTCTAGTGCAGAAATGGCCCTGGATTGGTGAAAAGTGACACAGGCCTACCTCTATCAGCGTACATGCTGGATATGTCATCTCCTAAGTCCTAGAAGGGCTTCTAGCCTTATCTAACTAGAGCACTCATGTCCCCACATCAGCTCTAACCCCACCAATTCTAAAGGTATACTAGAGGGAGATTATTTGTCATCAGTGTGGAAATGGCCCAGGAAAGCAAAATGTGAGAAAGAAGAAGAGAACGCCAATCTCTTCCTGGTAGATACAACCTGCTATATGAATAAAACTGTTGTTGTTGTTCTAGCTTGTCTGCATGAAGGATACTTAAAACATATTATGGGCATGCTATCATGCAAAGCAAACTGAATTTTTATCCAGACTAGCATTTTGTTCTCAGGTCTTTCTCTACAGCAGGCTTCTAGATATCCTAAGCTGTCAAGCAAGGTCAAAACTAGCCATTTGAACAGAGTCTGAACATGTGAAGATGGTATATTTTATATGATAAAATATTGTATCTCCATTACACAGTTGTATCAATTTTGTACCACTGTAGCTGTCATGATTTCAGTTTATGGAATTCTGGGATTTGTAGTTTGGTGAGGCATTTAGAATTCTCTGCTACAGAGTTCTGTTTTACTCTTCTGAACTATGTATCCCATTTCAAAGTATCCTTAAAAGAAAGGGACTGAGGATAAAACCAGTTTATTCTGTAGTTGTAGACACATACAAAGACACAGGGTCCTACCAGCTGTCTAACTGCTGCATTTTGAGCAATTAACGTTTCTGGATAGATTTCAACAATAGATCCATGTAATGCGTATTTTAATAATCCTTTAGTCTTATTGTCACCAAGGGTTGTATAACTGTGGAAAGCTTTGTTTCTTCTAGGAATGTTGCCGCTGGTACACTGCTACCATTGACACCAGATGATCCAGAAACAGTTTTCAGCACACTTTAATGTTTCAAACTTGCTTTTTATGAGGGAAATAAAGCCCAATTCAGAACCACTGGGTATTCAGACTGGCTCCTCCACCTCAAACCAGAACTGCCATTTTGTCTAAATTAAATCTCGGTAAGTCTGCCCATGTTTTGAAATAAATTCTCCATCCTTATGAACAGAGTCCTCAGACCTTATAATAATATCCAGTGGGAAAACGCCAGCTGCCTTAACTATATGACTGCTTCCACAACTGGGTGATATAGCTAATTGGTAAGCCTGAATTTTGTCTGTAGCTTGTATTTTCTGCACATGACAGCAGAAGGGAAAATTACCACAAATCTGCTTTGGCATTTTACCTTGAACTGTTGCAAACAAGCCCTGAGGGCTTATTCATCTGAATAAAAATCACATTTCAAATTTTCTTCAGTTCTACATAGTAGACCAGAGCAACATCAGAGTGAATAAAATTCCCACGGTTAAGATTTTGTCTGTTGTGCACATATGGTGTTGCTGCCTAATTGAAGTGCAAATTATTTGTTCACATAAGAGCAGTTGTTCTGATTGATAACCACAATTAAAATAATTTGTATGGCATTTTATGTTGAAAATATTTTGCAATTCCCTTCTTATTCATATCTTGGACAACATTACAAAGCAGGTTATTCCTGTTTCCCGCATGGGGAAATGGGACTGAGTCATGATTTGCCCAAGAAGACCAGTGAGTCCATCAATGAGCAGGTTGGACGTTGGTTTCCTGGGGTCCACATTCCACAGGTGGTCTTATAAGAGCTGGGCTGTGAGAAGCAAACAGAGGTGAACCAGGGAATCAGGAGCTGTTGGTCAAAGCCAGTAAGGACCAAAATTGTAAGTCAGGATCAGGACATATTAAGAGGCAGGGTCAAAAAGCTAGTCAGAAGGAATGAAGAGCAATTCAGGAATGAAAGACAAACCAAGAGACAGGACTGAAAATCAAGCTAAAAAGTCAGGTCCAAAGAACAATGAGGGAAACACGAACATGACAGAGCTGACAAGGCCTTTTTGCTTAAATAAGACTCAGTAGGAACAGAAAGCCCATTTATACTTCTTTCTGTCTCAGATGTTTCAATGGCCAGTCTGGATCAGTGGAGTTGGTTCTGTCAGGGTCTGAGCATAGTCCATTGTAAAGCTACCATCTTCTGTTCAGTGGCCATTCACAGATACTGGCATCTCTAACAAGTCTACACTAGTGTTTAAAGCCCAGACTATCATGGAAATTGCAAAGGCAGGGTGGAGGAATCCATACCGATGTTTCTAATATTTTTGATATATGGTGGAAAAAGAAGGAGCAAGGTGATTGGATCTGTTATCATACAGGAGAAGATGGAATTTACGGACCCTTTTCTGTCCACTTGCTTACACTGTTGGCTCAGATGCCTTAAAAAGTATACCTGTACAATGCCTCCACATTAGACATCTGTAAATATCAGTTTCTTTGTGATAGCATTGGTTATTGACAGCATCTACATACAGGTAGTTAGCCATTAAAGGATGTGTGAGAACAATACAATGATGGGAGTTACCCCTTCTTTGTCATCTTCCTCCCTTTCCTCTTTTCCATTTTAGCAGATTAGAAACCAGAATCAGTTTTGTTCTGTCCGTATCTTTGATTTATCTGTATGGTATGTACCAAACTGACTTATGAGATTTTGCTGCCCAAATGGGAATGAGGCTGATCTATAGACATTCCCATTCCAGTCCAAATGAGCTGGGGGGGAAAAAATGTTTTCTTGGAGTGTAAATCCTTGGATTCCCTTGGGAACCTGTACTGCTAGTTGTGGGCTAGAATACCAAATTTCCTAAGATCTATTACTCCAATTTTAGTGTGTATAGTTAATAGTTTATAGTTAACTGGTCACAGCAGCAGAGGCATGGCTGGTGGATGAGCAGCAACAGCAGAGAGGAGATGCACTGCAGCAATGGTTGTGATAAAGAGCAGTGACCTGTGGGTAGCAAAGGAGGGCATTTCACTGCTCCTTCCAGTCCATTGCCATAGTTTATGGTAGGGATGGCCTCGGTGATGGCGAAATGCGGTACATGTAGAAGGCCCCATGTTGGAGGGTGGCTTTCCACCTACAGATAAAATTTGGGATAGATACTTGATAAGGAGCTTAAATGCCCTAAAGGCATCAGATCCCATCTGATATTGTAAACTAAGCAGAGTCAATCCTGATTAATACTTGGATGGGAGACTGCCAGTGGATACCAAGTGCTGTAGGCTATATTTTAAGAGGAAGGAACTGGTGAATATTTCTTGCCTGAGAAAACCTTGTGAAATTCATGGGGGTCACTAAGTCAGCAGGCAACTTGAAGGCACACACCCACATACAAAAGCAACAAGGACTGATAACACCCAATGAAAAGGATATAGAGAAGAGATGAAGTCTCAGGTTGTTGAAAAAGATGATTTTATTTTTCCAATGAGCCTGAAATGATTGAAAAAATAAAACCATCTTTTTCTTCTTCTCTGTACTGCCTTCATGCATGCGCATGCACCCCCCCCACACACACACAATAAGGGGCAGAAAATTTTTAACAGATTGTCTCTGATATCATCCATCTCTCCTTAATTTGCTCAGGACTTGGCACGCAAATCAGGGCTTTCACACTGTTGCTTCCTGGATTTGGTCTTCGGTATTCTATAGCACAGACAGTATTGTTCTGAGTCATTATAGTGGGCATGGCCACAGGGTTCAGACAACAGTAGGCACTCACATCAACCCTGCCCCACTGCACAGCATTTATTGCAAGACCTGGATTAAAGCTGACTGTGAAAATGTTTGCCTTGGTCTCCACACCCTTATATCTGCAATAGTTTGAGTGAAGGAAACAACATTCCTGCTTTTGAATTATTTTTCTTGCCATTCTTTGCCTGATTTGTGTGTACTGTTTAACTCTCAGCCATCCCTGACCTGTGACTTTTTAATCACATAGGTTTCATAAAAGACGGATTGCAGCCTTGATTTGATTTGATTTTGTACTTCTAATTATCTATTCATTAATATTCAAAAAAGGGATTGGACTTTTTTGATTTGAAGAGAGAATCTTTTGAAAAATCTATCGGTTTCCATGATTGAACAGGGGATTAAACTGTGGTCTCCAGAGTCAGGCCGTTTCCGCACTACATTGTTATAGCGCTATTATAACACTTTCAACATCCTGTGGAATCCTGGAGTTTGCAGTTTTGGGAGGGGCGGCCCAACCCCTCCCGAAACTGCAAACCCCAGGATTCCACAGGATGTTGAAAGTGGAATAATAGCGCTATAACAATCTAGTGCGGAAATGGCCATAGTCCAACACTAAAAGCACTACATCATGTTGGCTCTCAAAATAGTGTTATAAAAAGTGCCCCTAAAATGATTAGGGAGGGCCTAACTACCCTAAAGGTACCAGGTCGCATCTGATCTTGGGAGCCCCACTGGATGGGAGATTACCAGTCAATACCAGGTGCTGTAGGCTATAATTTCATAGGAGGAATTAGCAAAACCATCTCTGAGCATTCGTTTCCTAGGAAAACCATACAAAATTCATGAGGTCACCATAAATTGACAGGTGACTTGAAGGCACATATACACACAATGCAATTAGCTCACAGAGGTGAGTGTAGGAATGACCTAGTGTTTAAGTGACAGTGTCAGAGAAAAGGAACAGGAAGTTCCAGTGAAAATACAGCTTCACTGCAAGTATGCAAGATCCATTAATGTCCTTAGCTTGTCTGTGATCAAAATATTTCTGCTTTTTTTCTGTTGATCAAGGATTGGTTGTGGGGGGGAATTCTTAGTTGCCTTTTGTGAGAGGTTTTTTGCATAGTCCCTCCCCTTGAGTGCCATGTGTCGGCTTGTCCTTCTGTGCCTGGAAGGATTTGGCTGGGCTGATTCTACTGGGACTGAGAAGGTATTGCTCACCTGCCCCTCCCCTTTGTCTCAAGTCAAGACAAGTCACACAGTTTCTTTGGCATAGCCAGAGCAAAACAGCACCTGGAAGAGAGAAAACACTCAAGGGATCGGAAGTGTGAACTTCATAGAAAATTTAGTGCCACACTTGGATATTAGGCACTGGAATAAACCTGGCAGAGTTTCGTCTCACTGATTTTTCTCTCAATACCAATTGCTGAATCAGTCCAGCAGGTAAGGGAGTCTGGCTGCTTTCTTTCATTCTGAACAGAAGGGAGGACTGTTCTTTATTGAAGACCAGTATAATCAAATTTGTTAGAGAATACCATTCTAAACTTTTAAATGATGTGTGTTTCCAGTTTCTTGATGTTCAAAAGAGAAAGAATGAAATTTGCTGGTTACTTTCATAAATTTATTAATACTGTGATGAAGATTTATATTGGAACTCTGATTAAATTATCTGTTCCTTTTCCCTTGTTTCACACATAACAAATTCTGTACAGAGAAGTCATCACTATGACATAGTCTGCCATGTGTTACATGTGCAAAGTTTTTGCTCTGATCGTTTGTGGCTTTCAGATGTGTGTGATAGTCAGATGCCCATAAACTACATACAGGTTGCTTACCATTTCTTGAACAGAAGTTACTTTTGCATAGGAAGGCTGTACTGGAAGCAGGAGTACTGAAGCTTTTCTGGTTGTTCAGCAATATGTTCCTCTGTTGTTGACTCAAGTGGTCTTTATTTCTGGGAAACAGGGAGCATTCCTGGGCTGAGAATTGTATAGTAGGAAGACATCCAAATGAATGGAGCCAGGACTGAGAAAAAACAAAGACAAATTTTCTTTCCACACTCATTTGAACCTCTTGAATGACAAGGTGGAGAAGAGGAAGCATTTTAAGACTTATGACAGAATTAGAGAGCTTGAAATGTTACTTCTGGACTACAGCTCCCAGAATCCTTCCAGCCAGCAAGGATGGGCACTCAACATGCAGGTGTGGGGATGCAGGATTCTGGGAGACAGAATAAAAAACAAAAAACTTTTTGCGTCTCTGGAACTATATGGTTGTAGCAATGCAGCTGAGGTCTGTAACTTTGTGATGCTGTGATTGAAAAGTCCTTTCCTTAGCAGTACTAGACTGCCACTGCTGACTTGGATCTAAAAAGCAGGGCAGGTGAACCTGATACCTGTTCCAATGCCAGAACAGTTAAAGCATCTGCAGCTCAGTAGTGTGTGAAAGTGTGACTGCCAATTAGCTAGTATTCCCAAACGTGGCTGCAGACTGTGATTATCAGTGGTCCACAATAGATCTTGCTCACCAGTCAACAGTTGCACACAGTGCTGGCTTTGAAATCCTCATTGCTTCCTCTACTGATTTGTAAATCGTGTCAGTAGGGGCCTCAGGTCCCTTGCCTTCTTGATTGCTTTTTACTGGCAGGGGCCTCTTATGTCTCAGGGTACTATTGCTCCAGCAACTGTTGCTGCTTCTAGCGTTTTACTAGCCTCTGGGCATCTGGTAGTGACATCTGCTGGCCACCCTAAAGGGCAGGGCATAGCCTTGCTATGGTTGGAAATAATGTCTTGCTTTGTATTACCAATTAAAGCTTAATGTTTAACTGAAGGAGTGGGGCTTTTGAGTAGTATCAAAAATGGACACATGGCCACCAGTGGGGATGGGATCGGGGTGGTGGTGATGGAAAATCAGTGAAGCTTTGTCATTGAGATAGATGGTAGTTCAATATGACACTGTGACTGACCTTGTGGCTGTCAAAGGCCTGGTCGAGTTGGTACCCTTAGCTTTAGGTGTGCCCCTTAGCCTTCTTTTTGCAGACCGAAGGGAACACAACGGGTTATGTTTTTTGGATGTAGGCAAGACCAAGACAGCAGAGTGTAGTGCTTTGAATTTGGAGAGTTGTTATGTGCCTTCAGGTTGTTTCAACTTATGGCAACTCTAAGGTGAATCTATCATGGGGTTTTCTGGGGGCTGAGGGTGTGTTACATGCCTAGGGTTTCTGTGGCTGAACCGAGAAATGAACCCTGGTCTCCAAGGTCATAGTCCAACACTACATCACATTCACTAGGATTCTTGGGGACTAGGATTGAAACCCCACTCAGCCATGGAAAACTACTGGATGACTCTTGGGCATATCACACTCTCTCAGCCTAAAAGGAAAATAATGGCAAACTTCTTCTGAATAAATCTTAACCAGAAGACACTATGGTAGGGTCACCATAAATCAGAGTTGAGTTGAAGTCACAGGACAAGAACAGCCAAGATCTACATTTCCTAAGAATCAAGGTCAGTGTGGTTTCACAACTGCAGTTTTCTGCAGCAGAAGCAATTGCTCAGATTTCAGAGCTGGGAAGAGTTGTTTTTGTGCACTATAACTCTCAGAATCCAGCCATGCAGCAAAACCATGCTGGTGGGGGATTCTGGGTGTCACAGTTGAGAAAAGTAATTTTTCCAAGCGTTGCTTGTCATCTTTAAGCCACAGCAGAAGTCCTTAATATTGTGCTGGCCAAATAGGAATATATTAAATATGTATATAAATATTTATTATTGACTACGTATTAGCAGCTGTGGAGAATATAAAGTGAGTATAGCAAAGTCAGTACCATTGGAAAATATAATGTTATGCGAGGTGCTTTTGGGAAGTGTGGAATTGTTTGTTCTTCACTGGAGGAAGAATAGACTGGCAAACTTCCCAGGGTGTGGGGTATCTGGGAGGGTCCTAGCAAAAGGAGGTATAATTGTAATTTAGTATTGAGATGTTAATCTTATAATTGTTCAATTAGTCAATTAAAGTTGCACAGTTAATTAAATATGCAATTCAGTCAGTTGGCAGACCTATTTCTGGCTCTGTGGGTAAAGACAAATAAAAAAGCTTGCTCAGCAGGCTTACTTTTAAAACTGCTCAGGGGCTTGTTGAAACATCCTCTGACTTTGGTGGAGGGAAGGAATGGAGCTTTTGACTCACAGTCTGGGATTGGATGCCTGGAGGACTTTATCAGAAGAACATTTTATTGTTGCACAATAAATTTGAATTTGTTAATCAGGAGTCATGGGCAAGCAGGGGCAGAGGGATAGTATTTCTTGAAGCAGGGCTTATGCTTGGGGAATATTGTATTTCCTGAGCAGATCATCCATAGTGACTTCTAACTGTAATGTTGTTGTTTTCATTCACTTCCCATTACTTTTACCATACCTTGGAGATCTGTGTAGATTGCATTTACAAATGTGTTGTGATTATCTATTGGCTAATATTTCTGACATCAATACAATTCCTCCTCCCCATGCTTGCACAATTATGTTATAAACAGTTATTATTTTATATTGCAGTTATTTTACTTCTCCAGTGTGTATTATTATACACTTCTGTATTATTCTAGCACAGAATACCCTATTTATGCCTTCCTTGCATTAAGATCCTACATTTTTATTAACCCTTCCAACTATCAGCCTTTTTTGTTTCGTCCAGACTATGCATTTCTTTAGTGTCCACTGTGTTTGAGTGTGTTGTGTCTGTATTTTAGACCTTCCTCTCCACGTTGTGCTCCCTTCCAAGATCCTATCCTTCAGGTGGATCCTTCCAAGATCCTGTTGTGGACACTAGTGGCTAAATTATGGATAGAAAGATAGCTGGACATTAATTAAATCTATTAGCCCCATCATGTGAATCCTACAGTTTTAGCTAAAAATATGCTTTCTATAGTTTTCAGAAAGTCTAATATAAGTCTTTCATGTCAGATACAGAAGAAAGGGTACTCAGGCCCCACTTTAATCATGGACTTTTGCATTAGGAGGTTGAAAAAGTTACTCCCAGCTGTCCTCAGCCAGCGCAGCCAGTGGGGAGGTTCAAGCTCTGCTGCTAGCACTGAGTCCAATTTATAGCACCTTTTTTCTTTCTAAAATCTTTTGTTGTTGTTCCTGGATTTGAAAAGTTCCTGAATGTATGTCAGTAGGAGAAAGGACTGTGGGGTTGCAGACACATCCTGGAGCGGGGGCCCAGATTTCCCAGAATCAGTAGCAGCACTAGAAATGCACAGAAGTGATTGCTTTTTCTGAATTGTAGCTGAGGTGTATTTTAGATATTTGGTTCCAATGCTTCATGATGATTTTGTTTCCTCCGAGTAGGCATGGCCCACTCCCCTTGTATTCAAGTTGGGAAAGTAGGTGCAGAGGAAATCATTTGCACAGCCACTTATTCCCTATGTGGCTGAAATTGTTGCCTGTGTTTGAGCCAGTTGCTCACAGGTCACCTAATGGGCTGGAAAATTTTGTGCAGTGCACACCCATATTGCATCTGCATGGGATCAAGCCACTATTGCTGCGTGGAAGCAGAGCTGGAAGGGGGTGCTTAGAGGCTAACCATGTGTTAACCATGCAAATCTGCATATAAGAACACTGTTGGTGGCTTCTTTTCTTCTAATATGTGGGTTTGTAGGTAATGTCTAAGTATCCCCCTTGTCTTGCTGAGGTCTACCCTGAGTTTTCTCCTTCCCCAAAAGGAGTCAATGGTTGCACAATGGTTGATGTTTTAATAGCCAGTTATGAAAACATCTTCCTTTGGTTCATTGTGAGCTTAAAAAGTTTTGTGGCATGAGCATTCTTTGTGGGGACACTGAGGCTGACCTAAGGATACTACTGGTATGTGACAGAGCATGAACCTTCCAGATGGTTTTGGAACTCGTTTACTCTTGTAACTTACAAGTTGTTCTTGAAAGCTGGAAGAGAACTGTAAGGAACAGGGAACTGACCAGCTAATGGAAAATCCCACCAGCTCAAGAATGATAGTGTCCTGTCCTCCAGTTTTGTTCTTTAATCAGACTGGCATCGGCATATGCTTCCCAGACTGGTATCTGAGATATTATATACGTGACCAGAACTTAAATAAAAACTGGGCTCTGTGCCCAGGGAAACTAGTTGTTCCTTTGTAGAACGGATTATGCATCTTCTGATTGGCTGCCTGTGGCAAACTTCTTTTTGCTAACAAACACGTAGTGTTATTTTAAGCCAAGGGTGACAGGCTTGACAGGCTTGTATGGAAATTTGCACCATCATATATCCAGAGTTTTCTCTAAAACTATGAGAGCCAGAAACTTCTTGTTAAAAAAAAGGGGGGAGGTGGGAAATCTCAGGATTCTAACAAGAGTCAGTAGGTTGTCTGAATAATGTTATTCTGCCCATCTTCTCCTCTAATCTTCAGTATATTAGTAGCATTTGTGCAGCTTTGGGGAGGCTAGGCAACAAGAAATAGGCTGGAGGAAGTATGCAGAGAGAGCAAGAGGGAGGGTAAAGGCTGGGAATATGACATTGATAGGTTTGCCTTAGGGTTGCCATAAATCACAAACAACTTGAAGGCTCACAAGAGCAGCAGCAGCAGCAACAACAACAACATGAAGTTCAGAGCAGCTTGATGCAGGGTTAGGAATTGAGGTGGGAGAGGTGCTGATCTCTTAGAATTGTACTTGCATAGCTAATAGCATGTTTTTTGCGAGCAAATTGTGAGTAACTTCCCGTAGGACTATGTGGATTCATGCTTGCTTAATGTCTTGAATCACAGTGCTTCCAGAGAGAGGGCTTCTAATGATACTAGCAAAAAAGGAGCATCCATCTCCCCTTTCAACAAATTTCTGGTATAGGCAAAAGGACAGAAAAAGTAGTGGGAAAATATTACACACTAGCCTGGATCTGTTCAGTTTTAGAGTGCTTCTGGACCTAGCCCTAACAATCAAAAGGCATTTTGCAGCTATTATATCTCCTCTCTCCCCCACCATGGTTTTTTCCCCAGTGTACAAAAGAAATGTAGGAATAATAATGAGGCTATTAAAACCCACAAAGTTTTGTGAGTGAAGTAGGGTGAGTGTATAGTAAATCTTTAACTGGAAGTAGGATTATTGGAATTGTTGTTGTTTCTAAATGTGATCAGACATATTTATTAGGTTGAGACTTAAGGCAGAAAGGATGAAGTAGGAAAGTGGAGATTTTTAATATTAACAGTTGATAATATTTGTGTTTGCTTTCAATTTTCAAACAGGAAGAGAAAGGAGGAGAATTTGCATTCATGTTTCTTTTATAAATGTCATTGCTTGAAATCTTTTTCGGTGGCTGGATTGGGTACTTATCTCATCTAGGTGATAGCAGTAATTTTATTTTCTTTAGCCAAGAAGTCTGGGCACAGAGACAAATGCAGGTGGCATGATTTCCTATTCTTGGTCAGATGCTGTGACTCCCCTGCAGGAGTCATGAAATCTTCAATTGCTAGGTTTTTGTATTAGTGGCCTGCCAAGATTTCAGCGGGCAACCCTGTCAGCTGAGTGTCTGCAAACAACAAAGGGACTTTAGGCAGCTTAAGGACTAAATAGTTTTATTAGGCATAAGCATTCAAGGACTGCAGCCCACTTTATCAAATGAATGGATGTATCTGATGAAGCAGGCTACAAGTCACTAATATGTATGTTTACTAACACTTGTTTGTCTTTAAAGCAAGAGTAGGCAAAGTGCAGCCCATGGGCTGCAATTAGCTCTCAGGTCTCCCCCCCCCTTTTTTAATACCTACAAGACTATGTGGAGTCCCTACCCCTGACCCCAGGACAAAATAAAACAAAACACCATACCTTTAGGTCTCCAAAAGCAGCAATTTAGGCATGGAGTCACCCCACCTCAATATTTGTTCAATTTCCTTAAAAAAAATTAGCCTGGTGTGGCTCATGGTGGGTACTGGGACCCAAAATTTGGCCCTTTGCCACACCAAAGTTGCCCATCCTTTCTTTACATTGTCACAAGGCTCTTCATTGTTTATGCTTCATAGCAACTAACACAGCTATTTACTCCATCTGGAAATTTGTCCAAGTGGATTTGCTTTAGGGATCCAATGTTTCCAGGTGTTTCCAAACTTGATTTTTATTGTGAACTCACCCTGCCTCATTCACAGAATTTGACAGGGGTTCAGATGTCATCACTGTCTTCCCTCTGTTATCCTGCCATCATTTTCCAATTGCTTCAAATGGAAAAAACCAAAATGGTTTCACAGTATCTTTTGACTGGTAGCCCTTAGAGCCATCCAGTTAGAGGTACCTTCCCTCTCTGATTATAGCTACCTGAAGGAGGAAAAATACAGCATATCTGGAATGGCTAAGCCAGGAAAGTAAAAGGCACATAACATTCTGTAGTAGTGTGAAGCAATCTACATGTCTTGGTTGGTTTGGTAGCTAATCATTAAAACATTTTATTAATCACACCATTGAGGCCAGGTTTCCTTGCTTCCTGTCCCACAGGAGCAAAGGAAATATGCTTCCCTTGATATCCACTGCCTAGCAAGGGTAGTTGTAGCTGGGTTTCTGTTTTTCTGTTACAGAAGAGGACTGTGGGCTTGTGTACATGTTCATAGCAACCCCACTCCACCCTGCATTACACTGACATTACACTGTTCCAGCGCAAAATTCAGCCAGGTGCCATTTTGAAGGGGGCACATTCTATACTGCTGGTGGCTTTTGGAGAATGCATTTCACCTATCGTGATAAAGTATACTAAAAGAATTATACTGAAGGAATTAAGTGTATGGCCTGCCTGTATTTAGGGGTACACAGACCTGCCTGTGTAACAAAATCTTGTAACTCCTGGCTGTCAGTCCTAATCATCATGCTTCTTACTTGCTCCCTGACTTTTTTAACATTTTGCTAAGCTTTTAACATTTCTCAAAGTTATCAAAATCAAAACCAGAGTTTGGAAAAAGTTATGGACTACAAACAGAATACCCCTTATCATGTTCACAAGGCCACTGGTGACAACACCTATGAAGAGAGGAAAATCGGTGGTCATGCTGGCTAGGGGATTCTGGGAGTTGTTATCCAAAAAAATAACTTTTCTAAACTCTGAATGAAGTTAATAAGGTTTCTCTTGCACTTGCTCAGTGCTGTTATCCTGCAAAGTTGGACAACTTCTAAGATTCCAGGCTCCTTTGAAATGTTGCTGGATTTTGTTACACATTGGCTTGTGTGATATCCATGCTTTGAAGTGAAAGCATGTCATGGGCAATCATTTCCTACACCTGAAAGCATATCAAGATTGTTCCTTGCCATCTGATGCTCTTGCACTTTGCACTGTCTCTTCAGGTTTGATTTACAGTGTGCACTATACACACATTTGCCTTGTATCCTCTGCCTAACTCATGATAAATGCTTGTTAGGTTTGAAAGAAAGACCCAGTGGTGTAATATTTCTTTCTAAAAGAAAATATTTCATAATCTACTTTTTCAATTCTTCCAGGAAAAAAAAGCTTTAGGGACAAAAGCAGGAAAAATGTTTTTTAAAAATATTTCATCCCCCCCCCCGGGCCTTTGCTTTAATGAGCATATGTTTGAAGTGCTCCAGTTATTTTGGAGGGGATATCAGGTTTGAGCCACATGAACTAGAAGGGTATAGTAGCTTGAGCATTGCGCTATGACTCAAGACTAGGGTTCAAATTCCTGCTCAGCCATGGAAACCCCACTGGGTGATCTTGGGCAAGTCATACTCTCTCAGCCTCAGCAGAAGGCAAAAGCAAGCCCCCTCTGAACAAATTTTGCCAAGAAAACCTTGTGATAGGTTTACCTTAGGCTCACCCAAAGTTGGAAATGACTTGAAGGCCCACAACAATAGTCAAGCTTGAAATGGACAGTATAGGGTTCATAGTGTGGGAAAGCAGCCAGCAGAGTTACTGTGCTGTCTTCCTGCCCTAACATGTCTTTGACTGTTATTGGAGCAACAGGCTTCTCTAGCTCCAGCAAAGCTTTACTTGTAACTATACCTAACAGACAGAAGCTCACACCTATTAAAAAAACCACCAAAAAAACCTGCAGTACTTGCTTCAAAATCCAGACATATTCTTATGTCAACAGAGCAAAAACATTTGGGAATATTCAGCTGTAAGAGGCTTCTTTTCATACTGTTTCCATGTTTAGGATGATTCTCATATTCTGTACTGTTCCAGTATCCCCGTATTCCCTAAAATGTTTGTGTTTGGTTTATCATCCGTTCCTTTTAACAGAAAAGAAACAGGAAGGTATTAGTCTGGTAATGTTCATGAGAAGGGCATTATGTCTTTTCTAACTCTTATGTTAGAAGCATTTCACATTTGGACAAAGTCTGGGATGGAGTAGTCATGTGACTTCTTTCCTATACTTTCAGTTTATGATGCAAGTCATTTTTTTCACTCTGTTGCTCAGCTGACATCTGATAGAGTAGCATGGGAAATATAGATTATGTTGCAGGCTGTCTGTGTGGTGGACAAGAAGTCAGAAAACTGCTTAGCCTCTTGCCAAGACAGATGAGATAGCTTGGGCTATGCAATTGTCATGAATTGTGTGAACTGGATTTCAGAGAAGGCAGAAAGTTCATAGCACATTAAGTGTATCGTATCTTTGATTCAAGGAGCTGGCATAAGGGAATGTTCTGTGAACTGAGATTTGTCTGTTGTACAGTTGTTCTGTAAAGCACTTAAGAAAGTGTTATAGGCCCTTTCCACACGAGGGGAAAAGCAAGGGGTAACACGGAGTAGGACGACCTCACCCGGAGGTTGTCCACACCATGGAGTGCGCTAGGGCGGTTAGAAATGTGGAATTTCCACATCTCAAACTGCCCTCGCGCGACCGTGGGGGTGGTGCCGCGTGTTTTATAAAGACCGCATTTCATGTGGTCTTTATGAAACATGTGCGCGCTAGCCCGTCGCAGCACCTCGTGTGGAATTGCAGGGGCGTGCAAGCGCCTCCCTGCAGAGCTGCCCGGGGGCGGGCTTCCGGCTGGTGCGCTTCTCCAATTGACGGAGAGCCGCCAGAAGCTGCCAGCCGCTATTTTGGGCGCCGCTGGATGCCGCTGCCGTGTAAAGTGGCAAACGTGCGCTGCTCCCTGCGGCGACGGAGCTACCCGGATTAAGGTAAGCTCCATTTCCGCGTGCACTGCCCTGTTTCCCTGCGTTTCACGCCCCCCTGTGTGGAAAGGGGCATAAATGAATACTTAAGAGTCCCTGTACAAATACATTTATTTACATGCTGTATTTAAGTCTGAAACATATTTTTGCATCTTCCAACTTGAATTTTCTTTAGTTTGTGATGCTTTCCCTATATTGGTCAATGTCAGTATAGTAAATGATACATGTACACTGTAATGTGGGAAAACTGGGGACGGGGATATGCATGCTGTATGTTCTGGATTTTGCATGGAGAAGAACTTAGAATTGTTGCTCTTTTGGACCAAAGTTCCCTGAATAGCTGTCAGCATGGCTGGGATTGTGGACGCTTCCTCCTCCTCCTCCTCTTCTTCTCTGTTTATTTATATGGTGCCTTGTTCCCAAAATTGGGACTCAAAACGGCTTAACAATACAAAAAAAAAGTAACTAAAAACATACAAAAAGGTGAATATGAAAATAAGATTAAACTGTCAGAATGATTTAAAACTACATTTAAAAAGATAAAATACTGTTAAAAAGAAAAAACCCTTTGAAACAATTCACTCTAAAACACTATAGCACCCTCAGGCCATTCTTTAAGAATTTTCTGTTTTAAGAGCCTGTTGGAATAAAAAGGTCTTTGCTTGGTGAGGGAAGGGCAGCAGGGAAGGGGCTGTTCTGACCTCCCTGGGAAGGGAGTTCCAGAGGCTAGGGAAAGCCATCAGGAAGGCCCTCTCTCACATTCCCACCAACTATGCTTGAGACAGTGGTGGGTCTGAGAGAAGAGCCTCTCCTGGTGATCATAGGGTCCAGGCAGGCTCATATAGGGAGACATGCCTTGCCAGATAGCCTGGACCTTAGGGCTTTATAAGTCATAGCCAGCACTTTGAACTGTGCCCAGAAACAAACTGGCAGCCAGTGGAGCTGTTTTAAAAGGAGAGCAGTATGGTTTCCTGTAGCCTGTACCAGTTAACACTCTGGCTGCAGAGTGCCCTGATTAGCGCCCTGGCTGGATATTCTGGCTGGAATTGCCTGCAGTCCCTTGCCTCTGTCAAGCGACCCTGGTAGCAGGGATCCAGTGCCTGATACAGAAGATTCCTGGCTTAAGACCTGAGTGGGTTAATACCACAATTGAGAGACTGTATAATTCTTCCACAGATTTGCCCCATAAATGGGCTTACCGTAGCAAGCAGAATAGAGAAGTACACACATGCTTAGTCTCTTGTGCCAGTGTGGCTTGAGCAATAGTCTAGACAGGTCCCAATGACATTACTCCAGGTCATGTAACACATCTTTGACCTGACATCAGTGCCATGAACCTTGTCCATCCAGCTCCTTCCGCCTTTTGTTTCCTGGGAGACTGGTAGTCCCAGGATAAGCTCCAGACAGAAACTCAGTGTGACTTTCAGATTGACTCACTCAGGTAGGGGCGGGGAAGTGCTGTGCAAACAGAAGCATGGCTGTACGCAGGAGGAAGGTTTGGAACCACCTCCAACTGCAAGGAAAGCAAGAAGGATTGTACCTACTAAGTGACGCACCAATATCTGAGTGACACGCCCTGAGAATGGGATCTTGAACAACTGTCACCTGTTCTTTTGATATCAGAGCTTGGGTGGGAGGACTATTCTTGGCATGGAAGATCTTCTTTATAGCATTGCCAGCACTAGTTGAGTTGTTTGCTTCATCCACCATGCCAATTTTATGGTGAAGTTCCTCATGTCCTGTAAGATTAACAAGGGAAAAAAATGGAATAGGAATGTCAAGCATATGATATTTTAACATGGTTAGAGACACATGTTGCAAAACCAGGTGGGGGGGGATCTAAAATTGCATATCATATTGTCTTCTGAAAGCTCTGATAATTAATACTTAACCCTGACAGACAAGATGCTTATTTTTTTTAAGATCTACATGGCAATAGTAAGACATGTTGTTAGGCAAAAGGATAGGCTTGTGTCAGTCTCCCAGTCCCCCCACCTCCATCAGCTATTTGCTTTGTGGTCTGGTAAAACATAAAACTGGTAAAGCCTAGTAGGCAGTGGACCGACTGGGCTGTGAACTCAGCAAAGTTCGTTCATAGCTCAAAGTGAAAGGCAATGTGCTTTCACTCTGTCTCTCTCTCCACCCCATGCAAAATCACTGACGATTTACACTGATGCTTTCGAAGCACTTTGAACGCTATAACAAGCTCTATATAAATGCCAAAGCAGTATTAGATTATAGAATTCTTGTTCAGGTTCTGCTGTATGTGCAGCTACACTTGCCAGATTATTTAAACCTGTATTCCAGGTGAATGAATGCCCCACTTTGTGTGCATCAGATAAACGTTACGGATCTGTGACTGTGCAGAGGGGTTCATATATGCAATGATCTGTTTTCTGTTTTTGTTTTTATGGTTTAGTACCCAGAGAGAGCCACTTTGGTGTAGTGGTTTGAGTGTTGGACTACAACTCTGGAGACCAGGATTTGAATCCCCACTCATGCCATTTCCGCACTAGACCATTATAGCATGATTATTCCACTTTCAACATCCTATGGAATCCTGGGGTTTGCAGTTTTGGGGGGCAGCCTGACCCCTCCCTAACTGGAGATCCCAGGATTCCATAGGATGTTGAAAGTGGAATAATCGTGCTATAACGATCTAGTGCAGAAATGGCCTCAACCATAGAAACTCATTAGATGATCTTGGGCAAGTCACATTTTCTCAGCCTTAGAGGAAGGCAAGGGCAAACCCCCTCTGACTAAATTCTGCCAAGAAAAACCCATGATACGTTCGCCTTAAGGTTGCCATAAGCCAGAAATGACTTGAAGGCACACAACCACCAAGACAGAATGACAGAAGCCATTTCTCCTCGCAAAGCAAGTGTGCTTTAGTGTGATCTAGGTTTGGGCTGACATTTGCCTCTTGTGTTGTGCAGGCAGTACAGCCTTTGCTGGCTCAACTGTTTTCCCTTTACTGAAAAGATAAATGGTTGATCAGCATGGAATGTGGTAATTGGATTTGCTGCAGGCCTGGTTTACACAGGAGCTGTAAACAGAGCCTTCTCATGGTCACATGCCTCAAGCTGACTGTTGCAGGTATTTCTGACAGCTGCTACAGCAATGCAGGGACAGTCCCTTTCCAATGTTCTTTCAGCACTGATGTTGTTCTTTGCTTGTCTGCTGGCAGCAGTGGGTGTCCTTTTGTGGCACAGAGGAGACAAGGAGCTCAATGCAGGACCTTTAGAACCAATGGCTCCTCCAGTGACCTAAAGGCTTCTGATCATGTGGGAGCTCTTTTGGGGGGCTGTTATGTGAGCTAGGGTGAAAGTGTCCTTGTAGAGTTAATGTGGGTGTGTAATGTACAGGCAAGTCTCAATTTACACGAGGGTTGCGTCCCTCGATCTGCAGTGTAAATTGATAATCATGTAAGGGTGGGGGGGAGCCAGCTTCATAGCGAACCATTGAATACCAAGAAACTTTGTTCCAATGGAGCTGAAGCAACCAACTGTTACTCAACCTGGACTAGAGAAATGTGCAAGTGCTCTCCAAAGGGACCAAAAGGAGAAAGCAACTGCTGATCTCAAGGCTGCTTGGTTGAGGTGAGCTGCTTCCTCATTAGACAGTTGTTCCTCTTCAGAGGATACATAGACAGACAGCAACTGGTAAGAACTGTGTCTTCTATGGTGTCTTCTCCATCAGGCTTTCCAGGTAAAAAAAACACCTCAGGCAGAGAGAAAGATAGAGAGTGTGCACGTGCACGCAAGAGAAGCACATCTATTGTGTCTTCTACAGCAGGTGTAGAGGGCACATCATTAGGAGATGCAGCATATCTCCTCTACAATAGGCAGCTGCACTAAAAAAAAGCTCCCCCCATGTCCTTCCCTGTAATACGTCCCTATTTTCTCTCTTTCTGCTCAGTCCTCACTGATAAAGAGCTTGAAAATGCCACAAAGGTCTTTATCTCTTTTTACTGCAGCATTCTTATCAGAATTGCCCCTTTTGGCATTTTTATTGTTATCCACTTGCTCTCTTGCCATCAAAATTCCTCCATCTAACCAGACAGAGAAAACCCTTCCCTCCAGCCACATCAAAACTCCAAGATTCCAGTCCCTTTCTTCCCCTCACACACCTCATTTTTAAATAGACGAAGGAAACTCCTTTCTTCTAGCACCAGCAAGACTAGCTGCTTTCTCCTCATCCCCACTCCCCTAACTAAGGCAGGTGGAAGAAATCCAGTCCAGTTAGGTTTTCTTATACTGATACTCCAATAACCACACCCTCCTGCCACTCCATTTTCCTTAACTGCACAGGCTCACTGGAAGAGGTATGCATTATGGATGAGGCTTTCATTTGTCCATTTATGTCTGAAGAAACATAGGTTTAAAATGTTATAAATAGGTGTAATGTAAATTTGAGACTTGCCTATATGTGTATCTTTAAGGCACACCTTATTCTTTGTCTTATTTTTGTGTTAGCAGAAGAGATAACAGCACTTTCCAGGTGTGATCATTCTGCCTCCCTCCAGCATCCAGACTGGGCCATGAAGAGTAGGAGTAAGGATGAGACTAGCGACACAGACAGTGGGATCATAGTGCAGTCAGGTAAGTGAGTAATGGGGGAAATTCCTGCAATGCCACATCGTCTCCTGCATTTCTTTCTGCGACAACAAGTTGAAGCAACAATGACTCCTCTGTGGGGATCTTCCTTCTGCAGCAGGACTTTGAGCTATTCTAGACTGTGGTCAGAAGACTAAGCTAGTAGATGTCAATGTAGCTGTCTGAACATTGTGGCCAGTGAGACAAAAGCATAGATGTGGAGAGACCCCCCTCCACCTCTGCTTTGTTAGTCATGGCAGCCCTTGTATTTTGTTTTCTCCCCACTGAGCTGTGACATAAAGCAAAATGATCAGGTAGGAGTGTGCAAGATTTCAAAGTAAGATTGTGGTCTTGTACACATAGCCAAAAGCAGGTAACATCAGCAGTGTGGAAAGATGGAGTCTGCTCTTTTGCTTTATGCTTTTAAGTGCCCCCTATATCTTGCAGTGTAGCTAGTAATCAGCAGAAAAATAGTTTCTTGGAAAATGGTCTTAAAAATCTAGGCAGGATCCTGTTGAAATGAGGAGTGAATCTCCTTTGTTTGAGTAGGTAGCTTTTAGGAGAGTATTTCACTAAAAACCTAGGGCAGTATTGTATCTGGCATTTTTTTCTACATGAGTGGTGCCCAGTGCTTCTATTTCTTTAGATATTTTATAAACTTTAGAAACTGTTTTCCTGTTAAAAAATGCTAAAAAGCTCTTTAAAAAAATACCAGTAGCAAAAGTAATTCAGCAAGTCAAAGGTCAAATTGGAAATGCATATATAGTTCAGTTCATATGTATGTAGGGGAAATGTTCATATGAAATGGTCCTTAATGGTTTTAATCATTCTTTCTCATAAAGTGGTTTATTCACTGAATTTGCTGCAGTGTATAAGTGTTCCATGGGATCCATAATACATGGCAGTTCTTCACAAGAGCTGAAATGGAGAGGGATGAGAGTTTAGATGGTGGACTGTAGCAATCTGTAAAAGATGTGTGTTGGAGTCTTTCATTCATCAGTGGTCTTGTTTTGCAAGATGTGAAAAATTTGTTGGCCTTCCTTTTGTATTGAATTTAAGAACAGAAAGGCCAAACACAGTCTAAATGTGATTTGCTAGATTTATAAACTGTTCAGAACTCAAAAAGTTACTGTTTGACTACAACTCCCAAAATCCTAAGTGGCCATGGTGACTGGGATGTTTGGGGAATTGTAGTCCAATAACTAACTTTTCCAGGGCTGCTTAGGACCACAGAAATTAAGTGGCAAGGAAAGGGAAAAATGAGTTCTTTGGAAAGAAAAATTAGTACATTCTGCACTGGGAAGTTTTATGAAACATATTCCTGATACTGAAATTTGAAATTTTAGCCTCTGCTTCTGAAAGTCTCATTCCTTCTTTAGTCCCCAGTGTTTGTTTTGTTATCTTTGAGCACATCTGAATAGGAAGTGCTTTCATTTCAGCCGTTTAATGCTAAACCAGAGAAATTTCCTGGACTGTGGTATCAGAAAGACATCCTGTACCACTCATCTTGAGTCATTTGTGTGGAGTAGCTTCCTGTTGATGAACCAATACAGACTAAGATCAGACTTACATGTGACTGGTAAGAAGCCAGCAAGTTAACTGAGTGCTTCTGATCCTTGGAAGAAGTCTGTGGCTGATGCCCCTTAAGTGAGGGCTAAAATCTTCTGGAAGTTCTATCTCAAGGCTTTGCAAAGATCAAAGTATTTCTGTCTTTTTCTGTCTCTTTTTCCAGTCTATGGGTAGAGCAGCAAATCTATTTGCTTAGTTTTCTAATAAACATAACACTTGGGAACATGGCCAGGTCTTTTTTTTTTTAATCTGATCTGCAGTGACCTTGAGCTGCCTACAGCCTATGAAGCAGGAGCTAATCAGTGCCTGGTGCTGTACACATTCCATACCCCACCTGATGAGCTGTCAGAATAGTCTCTCCTTTGAAGTTCCACACCAGTTTTATGATAACTGCTAATGACATTGGTCTTTAAGATGCATTCGCAAGACCTGCAGCTGGCTCCAGCAAGCTGCCAAAGGGCATCCCCATCTGGCTCATTAAACATTGTTGCTTCCCTTTTCCCTTCCCTCTCACAGCAACTGGCTGACAAGTCTTTCTGTGTCTATCTTGCCTCATTCAGGACTAGACAGCCCCATGGCTCCCATGAAGGACCTCACTCAAGCCATGAGGAAGCAGCAGAAGGCTCTGGAGGAGAGGCTTGAGGCCTGTGTACAGGAATTGAGAAGGCTATGTTTGCGTGAGGCGGTAAGTGGCCAGCGAAGCTGCAGGGTTTGACACAACCTGGGTAGGGGGATACATGGGAAGTACTGCTAAAGAGAAGAAGACACGTTTTTGTTGTCCAAGGAAAAGGGAAAGGATCTCAACAAATATGAAATGGTTCCTAGAGCTAGGACGCACTTAGGAAGAAAACAGAAGTGGCAGGTCTCAGGAGTGCCAGCTGACATGTCAGGGAGTTGCAGTGCTTCCCCATGTTTCCAGGTGAGGAGATAAAGTATCAGGGCAAGCAATGCTAGAGAAGAAAGTTTTGGTTTTGTGTGTGACATGGATTCAAAACCTGGGCACTCATCTCTTCTCAATCTCAAATAGTGAGCCAGGGCTCTCTGGCTCAGCTAGAAATTGTTGCTATGTGTTTTGTGCTTGTGTAGCATTAGAGGACTGGGATAAAACTGACAGGTGCTTGTGCTTGGGCCCTCTGCAACATTTGAAGCTGGGCAAGAAATGGAGTGTCAGTGTTATGACTATTGGTTTCCACATTGTCTGGTTAGCAGGATTTATCTGGATTCTCCTTGTGCCCATTTCCATAACCAGCTAGCCCTGCAGTAATTCTGCTCCATCCCTTGTCTGCTTCACACTTGTGACATTACAAGATCCTTCCTTTTGGTCTCAGTTTTTGACTGAGGAATGGGATGCTGTCAACTTGCCAACTTCAAGAGAAATGTAATCCAATGGCAATGCTAGAGAAAATGCCAGGAGGCAAATAAAAGACAAAGTGGGCATCAGTACCAATTGCCTTGTTCAAGAAGTTTCTGTATTATTCTAGAAGTATCACTGTAAAGTCATGAAAGTCCCTTAATTGAGCCTAGTTACAGTACAAGAGTGGACAACAGATGCCCCTCCAGACATTAGACTGTGACTCTCATCATCTGTAAATATTGCCTGTGGTTAAGGTTGATGGAAAGTGCAGTCTAACAACATCTGGAACATCATGCGTTGTTCACCTGTGTTACAGTCAAAAAGCCCCGTTTTCAGATTTCCTAATGAGTCTAAGATGTGATTTCATCCCACCCAAGCTAAAATACAGCAACAATTATGTCAAATGTCAAACTTCAGTGCCAACATTTTTCCTGAAGAAAAAATGTTTTAACCATTCTGGTACAAACCTATGTCTTTTTCTTCACAGGAGAAAATTCTGTGGGCCTCTAATAAAAACATAATTTATCCATCTTAACCTCTTGTTGTCCCCCTGATTCTCTGTGATAAGGTGGAAGCCAATGTCAAATCTTTAACAATTGACATTCCTCACTTCTGCAGTCTATTACAGAACATTCTGTTACCTCAGAAGAGAATCTAGTTTTTCTTCTTGTCCTGTCCAAAAGTAATTCTTCACATATCTGGGTGTCAGCTTGCAGAAGGCCACTGGAAATTGTTTTATGTCCCATCTTTTTCCTGGTGTGGGACCCAAGGTAGCTTAACTAAAACAAGAAAAAGCTAAAACCTGATAATAACAATTAAGCAAGTGATGATATTAAATAACCGGCTGTGGAAATGTTTGAAGTGAACTCAGGCCTGGGTATTTTATATGGTACCTTCTGTGTGCCTTTTATGAGGACCTTTTGTGCCAGAAGTTAACGCATGGTCATGAGATAACCAGGAAATAAGAAAAGCTGCAACATTAACTATGAAGTGTCCCATTGAAAGAAACAATAAGATACCATTTGTGTTTTTATTGATAAAGATTTGGTGAGCGATTCTCAAGATAAAATAAAATAAATGATAAAATAATCAGAGATGCTTTGCTACATGGACAAATTAAGTGTTGTTGCATGTCCCCTTTACCAGCTAGCTCCAGATACTTTCCTGCCTGAGGTAGAACAATGAATGCTCCTTCCTCCCATCAGTCAAGATCTAGGGCCAATCAAATTATTTTGACATCTCAGGAAGAAAAATCCCACGAATATCCCTCCCTGTCTGTCACAATAAAAATACAAAAGTAGCAATAGCTATTTAAATAATAAATAACTAACAAGTAATGATACAATAACTATATTGTTTAGCTTTTAAAAAGTCTTTTTAGAGTGAGTATTTTTAATATGGTTAAGAGTATTGTTTAGTTTTAATGTTGACTTTTTGTATGTTTGTAATGGTAATCTTTTTAACATGCAAGCTGCCTTGGCTGTCTGTGTTGGGAAAAAGGTGGCATATAAATAAAATTAACAATAGTAACAACTTGCTACTCTTTCATGGCACCGCAATCACATGCCCTTTTGCTCTGACTAATTGTATTTACTTAACATTAACCTCTATTTATTGATATCCTACCCTATATCATAAGATCTCAGGCTGGAGTACAAATATACTTAGTTTTAAACCATTTAAATTTAAATTGATATGGAATACCAGTGTGATGTAGTGGTTGACCATGGCATTTGAGACCAGGACCATTTCTGCACTAGACTGTTATAGCACTATTATTCCACTTGCAACATCCTATGGAATCATGGGGTTTGCAGTTTTGGGAGGGGCTGGCTGGCCCCTCCTGAAACTGCAAACCTCAGGATTCCATAGGATGTTGCAAGTGGAATAATAGTGCTATAACAGTCTAGTGCGGAAATGGCCCCAGGGTTTGAATCCCTGCTTGGCCGTGGAAACCCACTGGCTTCTTTCCTAGTTTCTGTCTATCTATCTAAACCTTGGGCAAATCACACTCTTTCAGCCTCAAAAGAAGGCAAACCCATTCTGAATAAATCCTGCCAAGAAAAGCCCATAATAGGTTCACACCTTAGGCTTGCTATAGGTTAGAAATGACTTGACAGCATACAGCAACAACAACAACAGCAACAATGGAATACTTTAACAGCTTATTTAGCAATGTAACAATTTAAAAAACATTTTAAAACAATTTTAAACCTTGTATCTATGAAGATTTGAATAAATAATTATCCCCCAAGGCTTTCATTAAAAAAAAGAAGTTTTTAACATGTCACCCAAATGAAACCAGTGTTGACACCAGCAGTAGAAGAGGGCATTCCACAACCAGTTAGAGTCACTTACCTCAATGGTGATCTCTGTTGTGAACTTTGACCTTCTCTTGGTCTTTTTGTGGCAGGAACTGACAGGATTGCTACCTTCAGAGTATCCTTTGAAACCAGGAGAGAAGCCTCCAAAGGTCCGCCGTCGAATTGGTGCTGCTTTCAGACTGGATGAAAAGGCCATTCTTTCAAGAGGAGTGGTAAGAAACTTTCTAGAATGGGAGGGGAAGAAATATGCTTTGCTACTCGTTTCAGAGCTGTGTTGGCAATCATGGCTGACTGTGGTTTTGGCATATGAAAGGCTGTAATACAAGTGCACCAGTCTTTCTGACCTTCTGGTGGAGTCTGTTTACACTATGGCTGAGGAAGCATATTAATGAGTACTATTCTCAGTATCCCCCATCACTGGTTGGGCTACGTGGAGCTAATGATAATAGAATTTAACAATATATAGAGCAGCGGTTCTCAACCTGTGGGTCACAACCCCTTTGGGGATCGAACGACCCTTTCACAGGGGTCACCTAAGACCATCGGAAAATACGTATTTCCGATGGTCTTAGGCTCCATTCCCTCCTCGGTGGTGGTGCGCAAGCACGAGTCATGTGCTTGCGTCCTCCTGCCCCCTTTGGCAGGAGCGTATGTGCCCGCCAAAGGGGGCAGGAGGAGGCGAGTGCGTGGCTCGCGCTTGCGTACCACCACTCCTGGGCCTTTTCCGCACGTTACCTTCTTGCGGAGGTGGGGGGTGCCCTCTCTGCTGCTCCTTCGTCCCGCAGCTGGCTTCCTGGTTGCGTGACTGCCCTGCCCCTTCCTTCTGCGGTGCAGCCTAGGAGCTGTAGGCTGTGCTGGGAGAGGAAGGGGCAGGGTGGTCACGCGACCAGGAAGCCAGCTGTGGGACGAAGAAGCAGCGAAGAGAGCACCTCGCACAAGAACCTGCTTGCGCGAATGGCACCCCCCGCCTCCACGATAAGGTAACGTGCGGAAAAGGCCCAGGAGTGGTGGTGCGCAAACACGAGCCATGTGCTCGCGTCCTCCTGCCCCTTGTTCAGAAGGGACTGAAATTGGTCCCCTTCTCCACTACCGGGAGAACCTCCTGTCTGACGGGCCAGCTTGGGGGGGTGGTGGCAGCATGGGGGGCAGGCCCCCTCCTCGCCACGGCCCCTGCCCCACTCACCACAGAGGGGCGTGCTTTGGAAGGGCAGGGGGGCCACAAGGCTTCGCTTTTCCGGGGGACGAGCTGCGCCCAGTGCAAAAGACAAAGGCGCTGGGATTCCTTCCCTCCCCCGGCCAGGGTTGACACTCTGGAAACTTTTCCCAAACTGCCCCCCCAGCGGAAACGAGAGCAAAGCAGAAGCAGAGCCCGGGGGGGGGGTTCTCGGAGTTTTTTCCCGGGGGAGACGCGCGGCCCCTCTTCCCTCCCTGCCCCCCCCGTTCCTGGCCGGCAAAGCGGCCTTTGCCGGGGAGTGGAGGCATTGTAAATAATAAATGAATAATTTTATGGTTGGGGGTCACCACAACATGAGGAACTGCATTAAAGGGTCGTGGCATTAGGAAGGTTGAGAACCACTGATCTAGAGGAACACTGCACTGGTTCCCCAGCATTGCTATATCCCATTAAATCATATCATCCCACCAGAGATCAAAGTGGTGTCCGTTCAAACTGAAAAGGAATTACAGATATTCTCTGAAACAAAAAGAAGATTCCTTGTAGTCTGAGCTATAAACCCACAGAACCTTCATCTGTTCTGTGGATTACTTCATGCCAATGTAGAGGGTGAGAATCATACTGTTCTCTTGTGAAAGATTTTACACACGTTTGTAATTGTCTGTGAGTAATTCTTGTCAGAGGTTTCCCACTTAAACATGCAGTTTTTAACAGGAAGTTAATCTGTATAGAAATGTTGGGAGGAGGGGGAGTGTTTTTGTTTTTAGCTCTCACCCCTTTGGAACCAAGTTAAAGCCAATCCAGAAAAAGCACAACTTTTCTATGAAGGGAAGAAGTATCTTTCATGAAATCTTGCTAACTGTGAATTCCCATGAAATACAAGGTGCCAGAAGTGGTTGTCAGCACAAAGAAGGCTTCAGGTGTGCTTCTAGTTCATCACTTTGTTAGGTAAGGCAAAGGGATGTGGAAGCTTCAGGCTTTAAGCAAAGAATCATAGTAAAGCCTCATTACCATCAAGGTGTGGCATCAGTTGCTTCTTAAGTTGTGAAATTTCTTTCTCCCTCTCTCCTGTGGTCTGTTTTAATCAAAATCGTAGTAGGAGGCAGCCTGGGTGTGCCGTTGCTTATTCTTTTTCTTTGTGCTCACAGTGGGTGGCAAAGGATATGGTTGCTGAGTTGAATTGTTCGTTTGCTGACCATAGCTTATCTCACACACATGCACATAGGAAAACTTTTTTTAAAAAAAGTTCATCTAGCTGACATATTGCTTACAACTCAAGAGCAATTTCAGGTATGGCTTTTATCTTACCATCATGTTGCCTCACTTACTGATTTTTAAAGAGATTTAACACCGTGGCTGGTATCCTGCTAGTGACATACATATGCCCAAGTCATGCTATGCAAACAGGGTGAATAATTCACCATAGTGCCACATATATATTCTGCTGACAGTGGTTGAAGCAAAGTTGCACATATAGTAATGTTGACCATTGCATTTGCGTATTACACAACAGCACTCAGTCATTAACATGTGTTGCACACCGTTGCTATTACACATGAGGTTTGCATAGTGCTGACATAGCATATCTCCACATGCAGCTATCTACACTGTGTTAAGGGAATGTTGGATTGCAGCCAGTATCTCTCTCCATTTGTAACCATCCCCTGTTTTTCCATTGCTGCTTCTGTCTTTTCCCCTACCAAACAAAATCTGTCAAGGAGAAAAAGATGGAATAACTGCACAGTGCCTTTCTGTCTGGAAACACCCAGCCAGGGCTTTCTTTGCCCCTTTCTTCCATTGTTAGGAACATTTCCTCTTTGAAGTCTTTCATTTGTAATTGTCCTGTGTTTTTCCATTGCTGCTGCTTTTTGTTACCACACACACAGATCTCTTAAAGAGGGAAAGATGGAATACCTGTGCAATATCTTTTGATCAGTAGGACTAGGGCTAGGAATCTAGTGACACCCTTAGTCTGTGAAGAGTTTACTTCATCCATACTGATGGGTTCATTGGACAGGTGGGAAATAAGCTAAGGACTTAAATCCTATGTTACTTACAAAGGAACACACTCTTTGAACTGCAGATTACTTAAATCCTGAATAATTACCACCTCTGGCTCATGACTTGCAAATCACTATTATTGGATTAGGATCCCTATTCCACTCCTAAGCATGCATCAGAAGAGTGAAAGGTCATCTTTCTGTTCTTTAATCAACGTAACTGCAAGAGTGACAGGAAGATTAGAATCGGTTAAAGGAAGGATACCTATTCTGTAGTATGTTCAGAGTCCGTCTCTGGTGAAGTACCTTCACTGCCTGTGCTTCATTCCTCATAAACCCAAGAAATGATAATGTTATGGATCTGGGACCTTATCTTAAGCTGTTTGCATCTCTTGGGCTATTTCAGCAGATTTTTGCACATACTTTGACTGCACTACATGGCTCTGCATAGTGTAGTTGTTCTCCATGCAGAATTATACTAAGATGTGCCATTTAAAATCCATGATCTATCTTATTGTTAATGAAGCTCCCTGCCCATGGCCATTCATGCTTGGAGGAGAGTGAGGGTAATTACGGAAGCATCTGGTTGTGTCCCCTAACCAGACACAAAGGGATTACATCATCTACTGAGTTTCACTGGGGTTTTAGCAGCTGATGTAAACATTTTACATCTGACTGTGAGGGTATAGCCTGGCAGTTCTGCAAACTCTCGTGCTCTTCTCCAGGCACAAATGGCTGTGGGGCTTCAAAGGCTCTATGATAGTCAGGGAATGGGAGTGGGAAACTTTGATCACCGCAGAGAGAGAAAGGGAATATTGACCTCCACAGTGGCCCAAAGTAGATATATACAGGTGTAGGGTTACCTTATGTGTGCTTATGCCACTGATAGAATCCCAGGCCAGATGGGCAGAATTTAGATGTTGTGCTCCAGATTAGCACGTTATTACAAGGGAATTCAGACATCTTTCCTACAGTTGTTACTGTGAGTGGGGAAATGGCTTTCTTCCCAGCATTCAAACTACAGGTTGCTTCGAAAATTCAGTCCCATTATTAGCTTGTGAGGCACTTGTAATGTTGTTGCTTGCGCATCGGAGACACATTTTATGGTGCCTGTAATATCACTGGTATGGAACAAGACAAACTTCCCACCTCTTATGTCAGCATCATTTTGTGCGTTATTTCTATGCTAACATCTTGTGCCAGCATTTAAAACAGGGTGGGCATGGGCAATGTAGTCTCTAAGACTTTTTTTTTTGCATTTCTCTCAGGCCCCCTTGCAAACCGTACCACTAAAATTTGGATGCAAACGTGAAGAACTGAATTTAAATCAAGTATTTTGTTTGCTTCTAATGGCTTGCAGTGGTTTGCTGCCAGATTTCAGCTGTGGGGCAATAGAAGGATGCAACCTGTAATGGTTGTAGGGGAGGAACATACCTTTGAGCTCAATGAAGTGACTGAACATGTTTCTTAGCTCCCAAAGACATGAGTATCATCCATGTTATATTTTCCCCTTTTTTCATTGCTTTGAGAACTCTTTTTCTTTATTTTGTATATAGCATGTATGTATTTCCCCACCACTGTCTCTCCCAGAGTTAAAGCATCTGACCTATATTTAAAACAAAAAGTAAATTCATTTATTTTCTCCATATAAGCAAGGGTTTATGCTATGTAGCAACTGTTACCCCAGTCAAATTTCCAATATACAAAAAATAGTTGGGAAGTTCATTATGTCTTGGGTTCTGTGCTGGGAGAAAGGTGGGATATAAATTAAATAAATAATAAAATAAATAATAAAAATGACAAGTATGTGCAGTTATTAACTGTGCATGGAATATAACTAGGAAGAGAAGATGATCAACACCAATTATCTGATTTGGTCTACCTTGAAAGGATATTGTGATTTGCAGGGTTGGAGCTGAGGATGGAATCTTGATGTTGGCATTTCCCCAGAATTCATTGTTTCCTACATAGCTGTGACTTTGAAATCCACCACTTTGGTCCTCATGTGCTCCCCTTAAGATGCTGAATCACTCCATCCCTTTTTAGACTTAGAAATGTCATAAAGTATTGTCTTCCCCACAGGATCCTCTGAGCACATTGGAGAGAGACCTGGCCCTCCAGCTGCAAATTGCCGAGGCTTCACGCTGTCTTTCCCGGGAAGAGAATCTCACCAAGCAGGTTCGGAAGCGCCGGAAAAGTGCTGTGCTGAAGGAGGAAAAGAAGCTGAAGGAGTTAGAGCAAGCCCTCATTGAGTATCACCTGGCAGCCAGTGCTCCAGCTTTAGAAGGTGAGCTGAATCAATCTGGAGATTCAGTGCTGGATTGAATGGTTCTGAGGTAGTTCACAAAGGGCTTGAAAAAAAACACAAGAGCATTAAGTAGTCTGAGAGGAGAAAGAAGGCCTGAAGGAGGAGAGAGGAATAATAATGAAAAATAAAATATGTAAAGGTCAGAATGGTGAGATTGTTCTTTGTTGTCACTGTGAAATAGGACAACATTAACTATATCTGTAAACTGGGGTAGCAAATATCAGGAAGTGTTTCCAAAGGAGTAGTAGAAGGGAAAAAATTAAGAAGTGTATATATACATACACACATACATACATGCAATTTTGTGCTGTATTAAGGGATGGCACATTTGTTATAGTCTGTGAAAGTTTACATCATAATAGTATTATTAGATGCCACAAGACACTTCACTGTTATCAGGAAGTGGGATTTGTAAATGGAACTTATCTGGAAATGAGAAAGAGGTTTGGATTAAATATCTGTTCTTGGAAATCATAAGAAGTAGGTCAAATGAATTTTTGGCAGGTGTAGTTTAGTTTAGTTGGAATTCATCCCAAGTCAGGGCAGGAAACTGACCTTTTATGGCTTTTTCCTGGCTTAATAATCTGCAGTCTGCAACTTTCTGTAAGCAGTTGCCAAAGAGATCTCATGAAAGCACAGGGAGAGCCAGCTGGAGGAGGAAGCATGTAGAAACCTGCAGTGAATGACGCAAAGATGTGTAGTATTAAATTAACCCTTAGGAAGGTTTAGGAAGGAGAAAACTCTGGGTTTCCGGTTTAAATCACTTCCTTTTATACTGGCAATAATATGAAAAGGTACTGAGAAGTGAATCCCATTGATCATAGTGAGACTCACTTGCAAATAATGTAGAGTCATCCCTCCACATTCACTAGGGTTAGGGACACAGGACCCCCGTGAATGTGGAAAAACTGTGAATAACTCTAGGCGCTCCCAAACCATATTTAACACACAAAGAAGTAAGATTGCTATATTCAACCCACCATGGATTCCTTTGAAGTGTCAGGGTTCCTTCACAAGGCAGAAGTGGGTGGCTGGTGAGGCTTCTTGCCACCTCCACTGCTGCCCCACACCATTTTTAATATGGACTTACAAGCCTCATTTGAAGTTTCTGAGTCTCACAAGGCTTGCAGTCCCTGTTGAAAATGGCATAGGGAGGCAGCAGAGGTGATAGCAATAGTCTGTGAATAATCAAATCAGCAAAAGTGAAACCCACAAATGTGGAGGGCTGGCTGTAATCACACATAGAATTCTATTGTTGGAATCAACCCTCCCCCTCAACTGAGCTGTTATGTGCACATACTTCCAAGACTAGGAATAGTCCACTGGTATGAATGAATGTTTCCTTATGTTCTCAGTTCAGTGGTTTCCTTGAAGAATGAACAAAATTCTATATTTCCACATAAGAAGTTGCTACTTTCCTCACATACTGCACCTGTGGGATATTCCATCTCTGAAACATAGGCCAAAATCCTCTTGATGTCTTACATAGTTAGAAGTTCCTCAACAGAAATGGTTGGACATTTCATCCAATGTGCCATAATATCCAATTGAGCTTGAAAGCAGGGAACAGACACATTCATTGCCTATGAATTAGCATTCTTGTCTAATGCATATCATCCTGGCTGTACTGTAATTGACAGTAGCATTCTTGCAGCTGTGTGTTTGGTTGTGCAGCATTGCCATTCAACAGAAGAGTTGCATAGCAACATCAATGCCTAGATCTTCTTGTGGAAGTTTACTCTGTGCAACCCTGATGCAAGATAGCAGCCATAGAAACCTGCTTTATATCAAAGGAGAAGATTACTCTGGTATCATTGACCTGGTCTGACAGTGGTTCTCCAGACATTCAGACAGAAGCCTTTTTCAGCCCTATCAAGAGGTGCACAGAATAAACAGGGAACTTTTTTTGTGAAACACACTTTATGCCAAGGACCTTCTGCCAATGTTGACGGTTAGGAGGTCTATGCGCAAGACGTCATCTGATGAACTTAGCTCCTCACCCAAATCCAGGGGTAACCTTTGTGGATAGTAAAATAAATTCAGTATTTGCCTACCATGCTCCACTGCAGAGTTACGCATGTTTAACCCCTTTTAAATCAGTCAGCTTAAGGACATTTAAATCCACATTGGATTACAGCCAAGATGTATCATCAATGCCTCATGTAAAGAGTGGGGAAAAAATGTAATTAAGTAATTTGGACGTGTGGGAAGAAGCTACCCCAAGTGCAAATGCAAATCCCTTAGATCACTATTAATTCACTGCATCAGGGAATATTCCTTTGAGGTGTATAAATGCATGTGTATGAATGCAGTGCCTTGAACGATGAGGTTTGAGGTTATGGGAATCAGATTAGTATTAATAATTGTGGGGTGGGGGAGAGCTTTTCTCCTACAGTTTGTAATTGTTCAGTGGCACTTATGAGTAGATTTCTAGGTGTGCCAGAGGGTTCTGCTTAAAAATCTACTTTAAGAGAGATCTGTGCTTGTTCTGTCATACCTGTTTAAGTAATGAACATTATTCCTAAGGTAGCCAACATGATATTGACCATAAAAAGCAGACATGGGAAACCCAAAGTTTAGGGAAGCACAAAACATATATGGCAAGGGGGAATACTGCAAAGCAGCTCATGGAAGACTGAACATGCTCATTGACTGTGGAATGCTGACCCACCGTTGGTGGAGAGGAATATCAAACAGGAAGTGTGGGATGGAATGAAATATTTGAAAGACTCAACAGGAGCGCTATGCATTGCAACATTTTGTTACAAGTCCCACCTTTCAAGGTTTGTTTCTATTTTTCCACCAGGGCTCAGTGCCTCAGATGAAAACCTCCTGTCAGATACTGCTCGCATAGAGAAAGGTAAGTTAGATGATAATGATCTCAGTAGTGTTGTCACCTTAAATATGTGCCTTTCTCTTGCTTGCACAGACAGGCTTGAGAACAAAATTATGGCAGTAGATTGCAGCAATTCTCAATGCAAATCTTTTTTCCCATGCTGTGAAGGACTTGAGTAGTCCATGCCCTCCATGACAGTCCTCCAGGTCAATCTTCAATGGTTAATGACTCTTCTTTCCCAGAGAACAGCTTTCTGTGATATTGTGAGGCAGTCACAGAACCCTGGCTAGAATCCAATTCTTTATTAATTTTATTAATTTATTAATTTTATTAATTTTATAGTTCCCAATAAACTGGGAACAACTGCAATGGTTCTGGGAGCCAATTTTCTGTCTCCCTCAGGTCCACATTGACTGACAAATATATCCAAAACAAAACACCAAATCAGAAATGACAGAAATCCAACATTTGGAGTTGTAAAATGTTAAACAATGAAGGGAGGCTTTGCAGCCTATTAAAGAGGCAAATAACTCCTTCTGGGGGCCTCTTGGAGAGATGATTCACTTTTTTCACCAGAAAAAGTACAGTCTGGGAAATCTGAAGGAGTCAGAGGCTTCAAAAATGGCCTTGGGGGCCATAGGTGCCCTCCCTCCCATGAAATAAACTATATACTAGTATGTTTGGTATTTGGGAGCAAGTAACAGCTTTTCAAAATATATGTGTATAATTCATTATTGCCAAACTACAATGATTGAGATATGACATGGGACATGTAGCTGCAATGTTGTGGCTATGTGCTCCCTCTCCTGATCCCCCAGAAGTAATCTTAAAAGCCCGGCAGCCATACTAGGTAAAGGAATTAGGTGGTACTGGTGAGTGGGACACATCTGACCTCCTCCCTCCAGCAAGCTGTGGTGCAACAAGCAGAAGCAGGGACCCCTGTGGGGTCCTGTCACAACTCTTTGTTGCACTGCAGCTTGGTGATGGGCTAGGCATGTCATCCTTCAGCTCCTCACTTGCTAGTGCTGCAAAACTCCTTCACTTGGTACACCAAAGGCACATTCAGAGCGATTAAAAAGACTAAAAAGTCCCAGATTTTGCCTCTGTTCTTTCCAATTTTATTTTGGAGATCCATAAAAATTTTGATTATACCTGCATATTTTCTGTCAGTTCCTGCTATGATCAGGGACTTTTTATAGTAGCTCACCAGGTCAGTTTATTTAACCCACTATAAAATAGGAAAGAACAGGAACAGAAGCTGGGACATTTCATTCAGTCTGGATGTGCTGCTAGCTGGTTTTTAAGGTGGGTTTTAGGGGCATTTGTGGTTGTAGCAATGGTGGCACAAATATAAATGTGAATACAAAACAATTATGCCCAATGGGAGGCCAGCCAACAATTATAAAAGCATACAACATAAGTCGAAGTTTGAAGAGGAGGATCTTCCTGTGGAAAACAGTGGTAGGAACAGGGAGGGTTAAAGTGCTATGGTCCCAGTGCAATTTGGGCTTTATAAATTCATGGTTTTAGCACACTTTTTTTTTTTTAAAAAGGGGACAGTCTATAAAAGTAGTTCTGAGTATCGCTTGCCTAAGAAAATCCTGTGAAATTCACCATAAGTTGAGAGGGGGCTTGAAGGCCCATTGTTATATGCCTTCATGTCATTTCTGACTTATGGCAATCTCAAGGCAAGTCTGTCATGGGGTTTTCTGGGGCAGAGAGTGTGTGATGGAAACCCGTGGGTTTCCATGACTTTCCATGACATGGGAAATTGAATTCTGGGCCATTTCCGCAGTGGACTGTTATAGCGCTATTATTCCACTTTCAACATCCTCTGGAATCCTGGGGTTTGCAGTTTTGGGAGGGGCCTCAGGCACTGGGAGTGCAACCCCATTTAGGGCAGATCCCTTACCCCAGTACCAGACCTGAGAACCACCAGTCCACAGAGTGTCTATCTTACTGGGATTCACTTTGTTGGCCTTTATCCAGGTCTTTTCAGCATTCAGATCCAGCTAACTCTGATGACATGGAAAAGCAGGTTACAGCTTCCCTAGGATCTTGAAGAGTTTGGCCATAATTCAGACCACATGATTGAAGAATTGGCCACATCTTAATAAACTTGAAAATAAGCTGGATTTTGTCTAAATGGTTCTCCAACATCTTGTCAGGGCTGATACTGATTCATAAAACATGACTGACGCTGCAGCACTCAATTCAGCTTGAAGATTGCAGAGTCATTTTTAATTAAACTTACATAAATTACCAAAGGATTCAGGAAGAAGGATCAAATATGAAGGTGCCCCACAAGGGGCTTTTGAATATATATACTATATAACCATGGAAATCTGTTAAACAGAACATCCTGTTTTAGTTTACCATAATGATGATGATCTCTGGTGAGGAATTTGTTGGATTTTGAATGGAATCATGAAACTAAAATAGCAGTCATTGATGATATCGTCTAGGTTCTAGTGTTGGCAAATTGTAATTCTTTCACATATTTCTTTAAGAACCCCAGGTGGTGAACCTTCATCTTCCATCCAAACTTACAGCTTCCACACATCACCAATCCTTGCAGAATTCTTCAGCTCAGTCTCCTCATCCTGGCTTGCTAGAAAGACAAACTCACAACCAAGCCCCCAGCATGGAAAGCTCACCTATCCAAAACAGCCCATGGAAAGAGACCAGTCTGGATAAACCCTATGAAAAGCCCAAGAAATCTTCTGAGCCTAGCAGTGTTCCAAGGTGAAGAATGTTAGCTAGTTGTTCTCTTCTTACCTTTGTTGTAGGACACTTTTGACTGATCTTTGAGACTAGATTGAAATCACCATAGCCTTAGAGTAAGCGATATGATAGCAAGTATTGTACAGTGCAGCTGTTGATAATGAAATGCATTACCTTGAGGCCATTGGATCAACTGTCCATTCATTCATGAACTCTTAGCCAGATTAGTAATCATCTACTTTAAAAGGTTGTTAGAAGAATTATTAAAATAAGGTATTTGCCAGGCTTTGAGCGTTTAGGGAAAATGTGATGGTTATATTAAGTCCAGTGGTAAACATTAGGAAGAACCTCTTTACCATAAGAGCTGTTCAACAGTGGAACAGTCTGCCATGAAGTATGGTGGAGTTTCCATCTTTAAAGGTCTTTAAGTTGGATAAGCATCCCTTAGGAGTGCTGTAAGTTAAGTATTTGGGCATGGCAGGAGCTGGACTAGATAACATTTGTTTCCAAGAAACTCCAGAAACTATGGCACAATGATCCTATGGTAGAAACTGAGCATATATTTATGATTAGTACTGTTTGTAGGAATCACTTGTTTCTAAGATCTTATGTGGAGGAGAAACCAATGAAACATTAGTGGCCAGGTTGTTTGATTTGCAATGAGCAGCTGCAGTACATGGCACTTTGATCCTTTTGAGAAGCAATATATTGCTTTCAGGTTGAGTGTGGTAATATTGAAAGGCAGTATTTAAGTCTTCCAGATAAAATAAAATGTGATTGATTGGTTGGTTGATTGACCAGCTAACATATCTTTGTTTTTAAGAATATGCAAATATACAAGGCAATTTAATGTCCTGTGGGAAAAGGGTGTTTTCACAACCACTGAACTAGAGACTTAGCAGTTTCAACTGGGTAGTTAACTAAACCAGAATGGCTATCAGTCTTTGTAGATATACTTTAGTCTCTTAAAGAGAATGGCAAATTCTAGGGGAAGAGGTCTGTGCTCCTCACAAATTTGATGGCAAGCAAAAGCGATGGCAACTGGAAGCTGAAGAAATATACTACTTCTTAACTTGTCATTTCACTGTGTATTTTTATAGCAGTCCAGGTGTGATGACCCAAGCTGTACCCAGCCCTGCTGCCCAGAGGAGAGCTGAGACTTCTACCTGCAACTTTGTTCCTATTAGAAAGCTGGAAGTGAGGATGCAGGCTGGTTCCAGTGCCCCACCAACACCAGAAATCATGGGAAGAAGAGGACAACCTCAACTGATAAGGTACTAAGTGGTACTACAAGAAATAGAGGACTTAGAAGGTACCGTGCTCGTGTGGTGATTTGCCCTCTTTTTGCCTAACCTGGCTTTGAATTTTGAACATAAGCAGACACCTTGATGTTGCAGCACAAGATTGTATGCATGTCATAATGCCATGCTTCCATGATGGCATTTCACAAATTTAGTATAGAACACAGCATTCAACACTGATAACCTTGAAGGGAAATTAGCAGTATTGGTGAAATGTCAAAAGCCAGTGGAGAGGCAAATAAATATTAATTAGTATTCAGTATTAATAAATATTGAAGTAAAAACAAATGATGCAAAGTGAGTATACATTGTACCATTCCTTCTTTCCTCTTTCTTTCTTCTTTGTCTTGGATAATTGGATTTAATAGCACAGAACGTTTGGATGGGGTTAACCACAGAATACACATTCTGAAATTCAAGTTTTAGGCAGGAAGAACAAAACTCTCTGAGCATAAAACTTGTCTTACTTGAGCTCATAGATTCAGCTGTAAGAATATTATGTTCAGGATGTTTGAGAAAGATTAGAATTACAATGCAGAGAAGGGTATGGTGTGACCTGTACATTAAGAGAGTGGAGAGATGGTTGGAGTAAAATAGCAGGGAATATGCCTTCCTTTCGTGCCACAACATGTAACTTACCAAACATAAAGCCCACCAGCTGGGATCTGCCAGTTCTTGTCAACATTTTCCAAAATCATCCTGCCTCGTGCAGGCGTCAGTAATAGTTTAGGAAACCACAGAGCTGCTGGACTAAGTCCCAGTCAGTCACTGTTTGTACAAGAATGTTTAGTGGCGAAGGACTGGTTACAGCTGGGCAGTTCTCCAAACAGAATATGAAGTACTTTGTATTAGCCCTACCAATATGAATTATGGATTAGGGCACTGGGCAACAGGGGAAATTCTGATTTACTTTTTTCTTCATTTGTTTACAGCCTTTCAGTGACAAGGCCTTGGAAATAATTACTTTTTTTGGACAACAGGTCCTAGAATTGTGGTTGTATCAGGAAGTGTGGGCGATCCTTCTTATAACAACCAAGGACATGACCATGTTGGCTGGAGGATTTTGAGAACTATAATCGAAAAACAATAGCTTTTCTAAACTGTGATTTTCATCCTCTTTTAGCTCCATATGTGGACTTCATTCATGATTAGATATTCATTTCCCCCAGCTAACATATGAAAATGACAGTTACATTCTTCTTGTTGTTGTATGCCTTCAAATTGTTTCCAGCTTATGATGACTCCAAGGCTATCATGGGGTTTTCTTGGCAAGATTTGTTCAGAGTGGGCTTATCAAGGCTTTCCTCAGATGCTGAAAGAGTGTGACTTGCCCAAGGTCAGCCAGTGGGTGTCTGTGGCTGAGCAGGGATTTGAACCCTGGTTTCCAGAGTTGTAGTCCAATGTTCAGACCCCACACAGTTACATAGCCATTCAGTATTGTTCTGATCCTCATCATAATGCCCACTAGATTTTGCTTGATCAGATTTTTGTCATTGGACCCCAGACTGCTAAGTTTTCAGAGAAAAGGCATTTGTATCAAACTTGTGTCAAATGAGGCACAAAGTCCTGGTCTTATTGAAGTAAGTAGAACAGTTGGCACAAATAAATTCATTACACACTTTGAAACTTATGTTTCAATATTCTATATTCCTCTTAGCTGATTCTCAGGTTTGGGATACAAGAAGATGATATGTTCTTGCATGAGAACAAGAGCTGCTATAACATTTGGAGTTCTAACTCTAATCTTATGCCATACAGGGTATGTTCATCCCGGGAAGGTGTGGAGTCCCACAGAAGAAGTGCTTTGCCAAGGCGACGGCCCACGTATTACACTGTCACTGTCCCTGAGAACTGCTTTTCTGCACCTAAGCCCAATCCAGCCATCAAACCACCCTTTCACTCTGCTTCAGAAGACAGCAATTCAGATGTTTCCAGCATCTCTTATACTACATCTGCAGGTAGCAGCAGTCCTGACATCTCTCTCTTGAAGCCAGTGTCTTCAGTGCCCATAGAGGAGCCCTTCCAGACCCAGACCTGCAGGGGACATGAAGCAGAACACCACTGTCAGTGTCCTCAGAAGCTGTTGTCATCTTCAGGTTGCTTCCCTCCTGTGGAGTATGTAGCTGATGGTCACCATCCTGCTGGGATAGAGTTCTGCCACAGTCGGCCGTCTTTTTTGTCTGTCAGCTCTGCCCACTTGGCCTACAAGGAAGAAGTGGTGCCAGTTAGATTCCATAGGTCCATTGTTTCCCACAGTCGGGTGGTACGCACACCCTCTCTGAAGGACTGCCCCCCGTTGGGCCCTCGAGCCCTCTCCAAGTCAGTGGTGACAGAAGAGCTAAAATCGTGGCATGAACGGACCCGGTTGCGCAATGCACGGCCACAGTCACTGGACAGGCAAGGGGCTTTCCGCATGCGCAGTGGGCCAGGCAGAGAGGTCCACTCTGCACGTTCCATGGGACAGCAAGTTCAGGTAAGATTTAACTTTGGGGAAAGGAGAACCAGGTTCTTCCTTCCTTTCTGTTCACTATCCCATAGTTTCTTTAATAAGCCAGCTCCCTTAGCTAAGAGTGCAAGCAAGTGTGTTAATGCCAAACATGTTAACCTTTTCTCACAAATCAGGAGTGGGCAACTGTGGTCCTCCAGATGTTATCAGACATTTGCTGGCATCCTGTTGGTTAGTCCCAACTTGAGTAGGTTCTTTCAATCAGTTGTTGAATGGTGAGACAATTTTTAAGTAAATATCAACTGTTTAGTGGTTCTACTCTAGTTAGTAAAAGGATTTAGCCCAGTAAAGCCCAGAATCACTCAGCATTGGTGAATATGACTGATGGGACCTGCAATCCAGCAATCTTTGAAAGGCCACCCTTGCTGACCGTGTCATAAACAAATGAGTGTGTTAACCCCTTAAAACGCCTCTATAGCAGCTGGGTGCATTTTTCATGGTGGCTGAAGGCTATGGATTGAGTTTCATGAGTACTCAACAACAGAATTGTAGGAACAAGCCACGGTGTTGCGCACCCATACAGCAGATGTCTTGAATATGAGATCCACGTCATTGCTTACCTTACTGTACTTTTTAAAAAAAACATCAGCCCATTTTGGCTTTCTTATTTATGACATGCATACTACAGGGTTCCCCCACTTATCTGACAGGTTAGAGACCAGAACAATGTCAGAAAGTGGAAATGATCAAAAAGTAGAACCCATCTACTGTAGGGAATATGAAGGTTTATGGAGGCTTGCTTGAAACCAACCATACCTTATGCTGCTTGTAAAGTCTTTCAGCTGGCTTGGTGCCTCCCCGCCCCCGACTCACTTTGCAAACAGCACATACACAGTCCCAAGTGAACTTCTGTAGGCAACAAGAACTGATGGAAGATTGCTGCTTCGATATTTACTATACAGACACGTTCAGTTAATTTGATCAGGGGATCTGCTCTTTCTGTAGGCAAGACTGCTCATGTGTGAGCAGTTCCAAGCAAGCCTCCATAGGCAAAAAACTTGATGAAGGAGCAGAGCCACGTCAGATTAATGGAATTTGTCCTTAATTTGGAAGTGTTGGAAAAATTATTTGCCAGATAATGGGAGTTGAAAGGCAGGAGCTTCCTGTATTTCATTTGTTTATGAGCAAAAGCTATTTATTTGTGCATCTCTACAATGTGTGTTGGTAGAAGCAAGCTCTGCAGAAGAATACCCAGACACACAGCCTATTTGGCACAAGTAGGGACCCTCAAGAAAGACTAGCTGCCACAACTGACTGTCTTCTCAGACAGAATTTCACATGCCTGAATGCTGCTGCAAACAGCCTACAATATAGTACTGTGCCTTTTTTCCTCTTCTCTCCTCATGGGCTTGATGACTGTAAGGGGAGTTGTTCACTCAAACATTCTCCCATGTTAAAAGAATGAACAAGGTCATAAGATCATATTGTATAGCCCCACCCAGCCTCAAACATGCATACCAGTCATGCACTGAGCAGCCCCTGGACACAAACAGATATATGCAGCCACCACTCCTTAACTGGGATCTCAGGGATCTCAAGTTGCCCAGTCCTACCTATGTGCATCTCAGTATTTGTATGCATGCAAGGCTCACATAGCTAACAAATGTAAAGCAGGTGGGCAGTACATATGTTAGTGGGGTGGTACATGTGTTAGCTGCATGTGCCCCCCCATGCTCTTTCAGTGTGTGTAGGTAAAGGAGTGATAAAGGAGTGAACTTGCCTTATAGCTGGGCTGCAAGGGGTGCTTACAAGTGCCATTCCTGGTTTCTTTGACATCCTGCCACCGTGTGAAAGATTTAAGCTTGTTTACTTTTTTAAAAATGGAGATGCCATAGTCATTTTACATTTAAATAAAAACTAGTATAGTCACTGAGAGACTGAGGTGCCAGGGAGATGAGTATGATGAGGTTGTTACAAATGCTAAGCATTATTATGGAGTTTTCAAGGGATCTTCTTCTAAATATTTAAAGATAGGCTGATTGATAGGGGTTCTTTTTTTGAAACATTTTTCTTTTCTGATTGCTCTCCTTTGTATCTGATGGGAGTTTTAAAAAGGCACAGAGGTTTTTGTGTATTCAGAGAGCAGTTTCATTCAAGAAATACTGCTGTTAATCTGAATGGGCTTTATTTTGTAGAATCATAGAGTTGGAAGAGACCACTGGGGCCATCCAGTCCAACCCCCTGCTATGCAGGAACACATGTGCAGGAACATGCACTCCCAACAGATGGCCATTCAGCCTCTGCTTAAAAACCTCCAAAGAAGGAGACTCCACCACACTCTGAGGCAGCATATTCCACTGCCGGACAGCCCTGACCATCAGGAAGTTCTTCCAGAGGTTCAGGTGGAATCTCCTTTCCTTCAGCTTGAATCCATTGCTTCTTGTCCTAGTCTCTGGAGCAGCGGAAAACAAGCCCACTCCCTCCTCGACATGACATCCCTTCAAATATTTAAACATGGCTATAATGTCTCCTCTTAACCTTCTCTTCTACAGACTAAACATCCCCAGCTCCCTAAGCCGTTCCTCATAGGGCATGGCTTCCAGACCCTTCACTATTTTGGTTGCCCTCTGGACACATTCCAGCTTGTCAATATCCTTCTTGAATTGAGGCACCCAGAACTGAACACAGTATTCCAAATGAGGCCTAACCCATTACCTCCCTCGATCTAGACACCATACTCCTATTGATGCAACCAAGAATCGCACTGGCTTTCTTGGCTGCTGCATCACACTGCTGACTCATGTTCAGCTTGTGATCTACCAAGGCTCCTAGATCCCTTTCACATATACTGCTATCCAGCCATGCATTCCCCCATCCTATATTTGTGCATTCCATTTTTTCTGCCTAAGTGTAGGACCTTATATTTGTCTCTGTTGAAATTCATTTTGTTAGCTTTGGCCAAGCTCTCCAATCTGTCAAAGTCATTTTGAAATTTGATCCTGTCCTCTGAGGTATTAGCAACCCCTTCCAATTTGGTGTCATCTGCAAATTTGATCAGCATGCCCTCTACTCCTTCATCCAAGTCATTGATGAAGATGTTGCATAGCGCTGGGCCCAGGACAGAACCCTGTGGCACCCCACTAGTCACTTCTCTCCAGGATGAAAAGCAGCCATTGGTGAGCATCCTTTGGGTTCAGTTGGTCAACCAATTACAAATCCACCTAACAGTAGCCCTGCCCAGCCTGCATTTTGTAAGCTTCTTTGCAAGAATGTCATGGGGAAACTTTGTCAAAGGCCTTACTGAAGCCAGGATATGTAACGTCTACAGCATCTATCAAGCTTGTAACCCTATTGTAAAAAGAGATAAGATTAGTCTGGCATGACTTATTTCTGAGAAATCTATGTTGACTTTTAGTGGTTACGGCATTGCTTTCTAAGTACTTACAAACAGACTGTTTAATGATCTATTCTAGGATCTTTGCTGGTATTGATGTCAGGCTGACTGGGCAATAATTATTTGGGTCCTCTTTTTCTCTTCTTGAAGATATGGATGACCTTCCTCCAGTCTGCTGGGATTTCTCCTGTTCTCCAAGAATTCTCAAAGATTATTGCGCGTGGTTCAGAAATGACTTCTGCCGGTTCTTTTAATATCATTGGATGTAATTCATTTGGCCCTGGAGACTTGAATTCATCTAGTTTAGCCAGATATTCCTGCACTATTGCTCTACTTATTTCCCCTTACTGATACCATCACATAGCTACATTTCACTGATGATATGATAACTGATTATATGATAACATTACTGTTTCCAGGAGGACAATATCCAAGTGAAAGAAAAAAAAGAGCAACAAGTCACTGTTCTTGCTCTTTGGTTTGGAATTGGGCTTAGCCAGCCAATCTATTTCCCTCTCCAAACCAGAACAATTAGTTTATTCTGAGTCCAGTTCAGACCACGTTGTTCTCCTGATGACATCATTGGGAGCATGATAGAAGCTGATTATTATCTCCCCTGGGATGCTGAATTCCCACTTTCCCATTTAACCAAGCTGGATGTAGCAGCAATTAAAAAAAAATCTAGCTCAAAATCCCCCACCTCCCATTTCCCCCTGTGGCAGCTGAGGTGTCTTGCTTCTTCTCTCACTGGTGCCTTCTGGGCTGGTGCAGAAGCAGTATCCCAGTTGCCAACATCCTTGGAACATGGCCTGTTTCCCCCAGGTGACTGGAAACCCAAGGTCTCTGACCTCTGAGCAGCCAGAGAGGGAGGGAGTCATTCAGTGAGAACTTTTTTCTGACATTTCTGCCAAGATAAGTAAGAGGGAAGGCAGGAGGGTGGTCAGAGGGGCTCAGAATGCTGCAGCTCAGGTCTCATATTGAAGAGGAGCATTAAAAATCATTCATGTTTGCATTCTAAACTTGGGACTCAGGCCTTTTCATGAAATCATTACAACAAAAGCGGGAGCCAGTGGCCAGACTCCTTTTGGTAACCTGGGAATAAGTGAGTGTAAGTCCTTTTTTGGATGTTGTAGGAGGATACATTCAATACATTCTTACAAAACTTCTCTCCTGATCCACCACCTCCCCAGAAGGCATATTGCAGTACTGTAGCTGGGGAAAGAGAGCTGTTGACACTTTCCCAGATGAAGGTCCAGGAAAGTGATGCCAACTCCCAGCTGCAGAACTGCTATCTAGGCACCTACCATCCTCCCTGGCCAGTGAATGACTGTTGTAGAGTGCTCCAGCCCCTGGAAGCTGCCTTCTGGGCGGGGGCAGGTTGGTTGCAGAACTGTGTGGATAGAGCACTACTGTCTACCTGTAGGATGTAGGATGCTGCCAGTTGAAGAAACGAACCAGGCTAATAGTTGAGGGCAAGTTGCAAATAAGGGGGGAGGGGAGTACATTTCCAGGCCCCTAAAAAAATAGTGTTTGTGGGTAAACATTTGACAGAAACTTAGGGCTAACTGATGATTATACCATAATGCCTGCAACAGTGCCCCTGTGCCACTTATTTTTTCTGAAAAAGCAGTCCTAGAAAAGAGGGATGTAGAGTAGAAATAGACTGAAAGTAGAAGGATTGCGTAATGTTTTTTCCCATCAGGCACTGGGCTGCTTAAAATAACCCTAAGTTCCATATATGCATCTGCAGTTGAAAACTGTTTGAATATTCAAAATTAGAATAGAATCATAGAAATGTAGAGTTGGAAGAGACCACAAGGGCCATCCAGTCCAACCCCCTGCCATGCAGGAAAACCCTCAAAGCACTCCCGACAAGTGGCCATCCAGCCTCCGCTTAAAAACCTCCAACAAAGGAGGCTCCACCACACTCCGTGGCAGCACATTCCACTGCCGGACAGCCCTGACCATCAGGAAATTCTTCCTGAGGTTCAGGTGGAATCTCCCCTCCTGCAGCTTGTATCCATTGCTCCTTGTCCTGGTCTCAAGAGCAGGAGAAAACAAGCCCACTCCCTCCTCGACATGACATCCCTTCAAATATTTAAACATGGCTATCATGTCCCCTCTCAACCTTCTCTTCTGCAGACTAAACATACCCAGCTCTCTAAGTCTATCCTCATAGGGCATGGCTTCCAGGCCCCTCACCATTTTGGTTGCCCTCCTCTGGACCTGCTCCAGCTTATCCATATCCTTCTTGAATTGGGGTGCCCAGAATTGGACGCAGTATTCAAGATGAGGTCTAACCAAAGCAGAATAAAGTGGTACCAATACCTCCCTCGATCTAGACACCATACTCCTATTGATGCAACCAAGAATTGCGTTGGCTTTCTTGCCTGCCGCATCACACTGCTGACTCATGTTCAGCTTGTAGTCTATTAAGACTCCTAGATCCCTTTCACACGTACTGCTATCCAGCCACGTGTCCCCCATCCTATATTTCTGCATACCATTTTTTCTGCCTAAGTGTAGGACCTTACATTTCTCTCTGTTGAAATTCATTTTGTTAGCCTTGGCCCAGCTCTCCAATCTGTCCAGGTCCTTTTGAATTTTGATCCTGTCATCAGGCATATTAGCAACCCCTCCCAATTTGGTGTCATCTGCAAATTTCATCAGCGTGCCCTCTATTCCTTCATCCAAGTCATTAATGAAGATATTGAACAGCACCGGGCCCAGGACAGAACCCTGTGGCATCCCGTTAGTCACTTCTCTCCAGGATGAGAATCTGCCATTGGTGACCACCCTTTGGGTACGGTGAGCCAACCAGTTACAAATCCACCTGACAGTAGCCCTGTCCAGTCCACATCTTACTAGCTTCTTTGCAAGAATGTCATGGGGAATTTTGTCAAAGGCCTTACTGAAATCAAGATATACTATGTCCACAGCATTCCCTTCATCTATCAAGCAAGTAACTCTATCATAAAAAGAGATAAGATTAGTCTGGCATGACTTATTTTTGAGAAATCCATGTTGACTTTTCCTAATTACGGCATTGTTTTCTAAGTGATTAGAAACTGACTGTTTGATGATCCGCTCCAGGATCTTTCCAGGTACTGATGTCAGGCTGACTGGGCGATAATTATTTGGGCCCTCTTTTTTCCCTTCTTGAAGATGGGGACAACATTTGCCCTCCTCCAGTCTGCCGGAACTTCTCCTGTCCGCCAAGAGTTTTCAAAGATTATAGCAAGAGGTTCCACAATGACCTCTGCTAGTTCTTTTAAAATCCTAGGATGCAATTCATCTGGTCCTGGAGACTTGAATTCATCCAGTGTGGCCAGGTATTTCTGTACTACCTCTCTACCTATTCTGTGCTGCATTTCCCCAACTTCCTCACCTGCTCCCCAACCGCCAGGCTGAGTGTTTTTATCCTTTTGGGAAAAAACTGAGACGAAGAAGGTGTTGAGGAGTTCTGCCTTTTCGCTTCCTCCTGTTGTTAATTCACCACCTTCCCTACGCAGTGACCCTATCGTCTCCTTCTTTTTCCTTTTGCTGCGGACGTATTTAAAAAAGCCCTTTTTGTTGTTTTTAATGTCTCTGGCCAGCCTAAGTTCGTTCTGTGCTTTAGCCTTTCTGACCTTCTCCCTACATCTCCTGGCTACTTGCTTATAATCTTCTTTGGTGATTTCCCCATTCTTCCATTTCCTGTACATGTTTTTCTTAACACTTAGCTCAGCTGAGAGTTCTTTCGTCAGATGCCTTCCATTTTTCCTCCTTAATGGCACAGTTTTAGCCTGTGCCTTCAGTATCTCCCTTTTAAAGAACTCCCATGCATCCTGAACTCCTTTCTCATTGACTATTCTTGACCACGGGATTTCAGCCAGCAGCTCCTTCAGTTTACAGAAGTCTGCTTTTTTAAAATCTAAGACGAGTGCCTGGCTACACTTGTCTTCTCTTCCCCACTGAATGTCAAATTCTAATAGGGCGTGGTCACTCTCTCCTAAAGATCCAACCAGTTCTACGTCATTAACAAGGTCTTCCCTGTTGGTCAGGATCAGATCCAGAATATTTGATCCCCTTGTCACCTCTTCCACCTTCTGGACCATGAAATTGTCTGCAAGACAAGCAAGAAACTTGCTGGACCTTGCCGCCTTTGCAGAGTTTGACTACCAACATATATCCAGGTAGTTGAAATCTCCCATTATTACTGTATCTCTCCTTTTTGAATGTGCAATCATTTGGTCTATGAAAGCGCCATCGAGGTCCTCAGTCTGGCTTGGAGGTCTGTCGTAAACCCCCACTATAATATCCCTATTGTTTCTCGCTCCTTTAATTCTTACCCAGATGCTCTCGACCTGGCTTCTGGTGTTCAATTCATGGATCTCTTCACAGGTGAAAACATCCTTGACATATAAGGCTACTCCTCCTCCTTTCTTATTTGGTCTATTTCTACAAAATAGGCTATACCCCTCTATTCCTACATTCCAATCGTGAGACTCATCCCACCAGGTCTCAGTGATGCCTATCAAATCGTATTTATTTTGTTGTACTAGGAGTTCAAATTCATTTTGTTTGTTTCCCATACTTCATTATTCATGAACTGGAAATGCCTGGATCAAAGCCTAACAAGTTGCCTAATGTTCATGGTGAAGAGAAAGATTATTGTGTTCTCTTATCATATAGTTAATAGACATTATAACCCATAAATATTGTCTACTAGATTTCTTCCAAACTCCCTTCTTGTTAGTCTCAGCAAAATACAGCAAATGACCAACCTGTGAACTACATGTTCACATGCTTTTCGGAGAGGTTGTTAGACATAACATGTTTGTGTTGGTGATGCTCCATTTTTCTGAGGGTTGCTTACAAAGGCACAGTCTTCTGGGAATTTTGTACAGTGTACTTTCTATGTTGCTTGGGAAATATACGCAATGAGAGGTGCTCTGTGTGATATACTTCCTGGTTTTGGCTTCATGAATTATGTCCTCTACACGTACGAAACTGTTGCACAATGGAACACAGCTCCTTGGGCATCTCCCTAGCTTGAGGCACAGGGAAGGGGCCCAAGCCATGCAAGTGAGAGCTTGCCTCTTGGATTCCTCCCATCCTGTTCAGTGCTTACACTCCCTCTTCTAGACAGGAGTAATAAAATTTTAACCTAGCAAGTGTAAACTCCTTAAGGAACTCTCTGCATGAGCAAGAGACAAGTCTCTGAATTGCACATTTGTGTGGCTTTGTTCACTTAATCCACTTTCATTTGAACTCAGAAGCTGCCTATCAATCAGATCAATTAACATAATGTATACCTGTGGCGAGGCAATGATTAATGGTGACATTCCACCATTGAGCCATATGTGCTTTGTTGGGTGGCTTGGCTTGGTGAGCCTTGGAGGTTAGAGATTGGCTTGGGGAGTCTTGGAGCCCAACAATCAGATCAGTCAACTTCAGATAAGCCTGTGGCAAGGCAATGATTAATGCTGAAATTCTAATACTGAGGCATATGTGCTTTGTTGGGCAGCTTGGATTGATCCAAGAGACTTTGGTCTTACCTTGGTGAAGGATGAATCAATAGAGACACTGGGAATTGAATAGGAATTGAAAACCAAGCTTGGTCTGCCCTGTGCCTCTTTTGCTTGTTTGAGTGTTCTCCTGCCCCAAACAAGTACCCTCCGGCAAAGAAAACCGGATATAGGGTATGGACTATAGGAGGACCGGAGAGTGGGAAACAGAGGGACGCCTCTGAAAAAGTCTGAATAACTGGTTATAAAGGGTCAGAAGGAAATATGGCTCTCTTTGCAAAAAGAAAGAACAAAAAGGGAAACGAGGAGGAAAATGGACTCGTTTACGGAAACCCTTTCTGCCCTGTGGAGGGAAATGTACTAAAAGCCCCTTTAAATGAAGATTGTGGAGACAAGGCAGGGGATTGGAGAATAAATTTGCAAAGAACTATAGTAACTAATAGGAAGACTGAGGAAGCATGGAAAAAATCTGTTCAGTATTTTAAGGAGCAATTAAATAAAGATATGGGAAAGAGTGAAGAGAAACTTTTCAAAGCTGTGGCTTTATTTGGCAGATAATGCGGGAAGTTGGGAACAAACCAGAGTAATGGCACTTTTGGCTTTAGAAGGAATAGATCAGTGCCACATGCAGACAATTGAATTAAAGGAAAAACTAGAGGAGGAAAAACAAACAAAAATGGGGCCTTGACACTTCAAAACATTAGTAGAATGCAAGAGAATATTAGACTAGAAGATGAAAACCAGGCCCTAAGAAAAGAAAAGAAAATATTAGAAATCAATACTAGGGAATTGGAAGATAGGGAGGAGGAAACAAAACTAGCTAATCAAAAAGTTAAACTTTTAAAAGAAGTTTTTGTAGGAAAAAAAGAACAGGAGAGAAAAGGAAGAAAATATGTAAAACAAGTCCATTATCGTTTAGGGGATGACTATGATTGTTGTGAGGAAGGGACTTGCCCTGACAACCTCGATTGTAGTCCCTTACGAGAACTGGGAGCTAAAGGGCAGAAACGACTCCATGGAAGTAGCTGTCACGGTAATTCAAAAATAAAAGCAGTAAGAAAAAGAACCTCCATTTATGAGGTCCAGGATGAAGAGGAGGAGGAGGATGGAGCAAATACTAGTACTATTACAGTTGATAAATATCTGAAAGAAAAAGAAAAGATAGTAAAACATTCTATCACAGATGAGCCCATGTCAGCAGGAGAAATGAGAGAACTAAGGGAATCTCTGGGACAACCAGGGAATAGGAAAGTAGAATGGGCTATTAAAGTTTGGAAGGCTGTTGAGGACAGTGATATGACTTGGGAGGAGATGAGTTGGTTATTTAGGCAAATGCCCGGCATGCAGCCGTACATAAATAGGGTGAAGGAAAGTGGTATAGGACCAGCTTTACGAGACTGGGTCTTAGATCAGGGAGGTGGTGCCGCAAAAAGGGAAGTAATAAATATGGAACAGGGCCCCACAGAAGACCCAGCTGTATTTTGGAATAGAGTACATATGGGAATGTATTTAGCAGGGCTCTTTAAGTTAGAAGGAGAAGCGAGTAAAAGGGTAAAAGAAATTTTGGGAAAGTCAGAATCTATATCAGAGTTGATGGAAATTGAACCAAGTGCATTTTTAGCTCCCTATGAGGGATTAAATCCAGAATGGAAATCTAACATGACTGTGATTATGGCTTTATGCGACCAAGATGGAACACAAAGTACTTGGCAGAAACTGCAAGAAGTATTTGCTAGCTTTAGAAAACAGGGTGTTGGGTCCACAAGAAAAGCACAGGTCCCTATTAAAGCAGGGGTAAAACAGGTTACATCTAAATAGGTGCCCAAGGGAGTTAAAACCAAGGAAGAAGGCAAACCCGCCCCGACAGAAAGAGTACTCCTGTGGAAGAAATTGAGAGAACAGGGGTGAGATATGGAGAAGTTAGATGGGATAAGCACTGAGTGTTTAAGACAACTAGCAGAAAAGGGTGAAAAGAAGAAGTAAGAAACCTAGTGCCCCAGCACCAGACGACAGGAAAGAACAGAATCCAATTAAAAAGATGACAAAAGACAAGGACATCCCAGAAGAGGTCACTCATGGTGTGTGTTTTAATATTTCCTTAATGAAGGCATTTCTTTCTAGTGGTAGTGGAGTTGTTACTGGTGTGCCCCCCTCATTAAAGGTCTTGTTATGATTCTTGCAGGTACCCCGAATCCATATCCTGAAACGCTCTCCGGATGGAGCCCCTGTGCAAGTCTATGTGCCAGAAAATGGTGAAATCATTACTCAGGTCTAGAGGCCACTGAATCTATCCACTTTGCAGAATTCGGCATTGTCAGCAGGCTGACTACGTAGTGCATCAGGTTGCAGAATGAGAAGGATTTGGACCAACTATGACCTTGAGTCTACTATTTTTGCTGTTTGAGAGAACATTAAATTCTCAGAAGCTTGAAGAAGAGAGGATTTCCCTTTGATTATCTGACATAATAGATTTGCCATTATGGATTTCTCACCCAACACTTGGGTTTCTTGTGCTGTGTAGAATGCAAAGGACATTAAGAACTTTCAACACTAACTGGTGTTTGCCTACATGCCTATTTATTCATTTCGCTCTGTGTGGAAACATCTGGGGGTGTCTGTAGGTAATGAAAGCAAGATTAATCTAGAGACCCTTTCATCACTTCTAAGGGAAGAACCACCTCTTGCGTGTCTGATTTCTTTCTGTTTTGCAGAAATGGATTGTACATGTATCTGAAACAGCTCTTCTGATTTTTAGATTTGGATCCCTTGGTCTCTTATTCTTACATAAAATGGTGTGGCACAGCAAACAGCCATGAGTTCAAGTAAGCCTTCTTGAATGTAGTTTAACTTATACACCCCCAGTCTACCATTCTCGTCTTGCTATGAAGGCTGCTGTAATTCAAAATTGCTTCTTTCTCTTTCGTCCTCTGTGTGAATTGCAAAGTCCTTATTTTCAGTTTTAATGGAAAATTGTGCTCAAAAAGAGGTCCATTCAATAGGTGAAAGATAACATGTTGCTCTGCTTTTGTAGGTATTTAACCTTCATTGCTTCATGGAGGCAAAGATATCTTTCCTCAAAGTTTTTGTCATGAGATTTTTTTTGAAAATTTTTTGAAAAAATCTAGTCATATTTTCCTTTTACTGATCAAATTAGAGGTTTGTCTTATTGGAAGACAGGAGAGCAGTCAATGTACAATAAAATAGGATTGTACTGAACTCTGGCGCAAAGATATTGGGCAGGTCCCTCACACAGAAAGCACCTGAACATTGCCAAACAGGTGTATCTTCATTCTGCCTCTCTGAGCATATGCCTGTCATTTTTGGCCACTTTAAGACTTGATTTACTACACAGCTCTAATATTTTTGGTAGAGCCTTTTTTTTAACATTGAAACAATTTAAACTTCACCACAATCATTCAGTGGCATTTTTTGGCCTCCACATTGTACTACTGAGAGTTACCCAGTCTGTGCTAACAGTTTCCCTTTGCTTTTATAACAGTTGTGTGACAGGAAACCCAGTTGGTGAATGTCTCATTGCACCTCCATTATGGGAGAAAAGTCACACTAGTGATCTGCTGAATGTTTCATTGTCGTCCTGTTAAAGGCACAGGAATATCTTGCTAGAATGCCAGCCCTCTATGTGCTGACCCATACTTGCAGTCTCATGATCTTGTGGGAGCAAAATGAGTAGAAGTCAACTTTTTCTGATACAAAAAAGTATCTTCCCATTCTCCAAGAGCGCATCAGTGTATTAATATTGATTTCCCAATTTCTCAAGCCCACTTTTCAAAAAATTTCCAAAATGTGCTCAACCTTGGTTGGAATAGTTATGGAAAAGTTCTCTTGCTACAATGTCATAGTGCTATTATCTCATTGGCAATATCCTAAGGAACTCTGGGATTTATAGTTTTTGGAGGGGCATTTAGAATTCTCAGCCAAAGAGCTCTTGGTCCTCATTAAACTACAAACCCCAGAATGCCACATAAATGTTGTTATGGCAGTTCAAATGGAATATAGCACTGTAAAAATGTAGTGGGATAGGGCAGCAGGCTAACTTTGTCACAGTTAAAGTGGTACTAAAATCATTGGATGTAGTCTCCCCCACCTGCCGCGGTTGTGTGTGAGCCCGCGCTGGCGGCAGGAAGGTCCAGGGAGGGCAATTGCCAACTCCCCGCGCTCCTCCCGCCATTGTGGGTGCGGGTCCACGCCAGTGGCAGGAAGGTCCAGCGAAGGCAATTGCCAGTTCCTTGCCTCCCTGCCCCTCACCTGGGTGGGTGCACCTGCCAGGCAGAAGCCTGTAGGGAGGGTGCCCTATTCACGATTATTTGACATTCACAAGGGATTTGTGTCCCTATCCCTTGCAAATGTGGAGGGCCTACTGTAGTCCTTTAGATTCTGAAACTTAGGGAAATTCACCTTACCCACTTTTAGCCCAACTTCCCCATCTTAAGGGCTAGAAACTTTGCTTTAAAAAAGAAAAGAAAAAAACAGAGTCTCAATGAAGACATGCTTATGCAGTATTCCATCTGTTTATCTTTGGATGAATCATGCTTTAACTTCCTACTGCTTACTATTGGGCCATTTCCAAGCACACAGCTCTCCATAATCCTTGTCTTTGTTTCTGTGGTAAACCAGGGATGCCAAATCACTAATAAAGGTACATGATCAGTGAGGATGTGTAATGCCTGCAATGCACATTGTCCATGGTATTAACCAAGTTGTAGGATTTTTGCCTCTGAAGTGCCTGTGTCTGTAACAGTTGTCTCTGACTCAGCAGTAAACAGTGTTAAATATGTTTTGACACTTGGTCTTGAAGAATACATTATTTAAACTTCATGTTCGAATTGACACTTCATTGTTTGTCTTTGGAAACAGTCAGTGTTTTCTTTGAGCCTCAAAGGCATATTCTAGTTTAAGTACAGAAGAAGTACTATCTGCTTATGAAGAAGATTTGGGTCTTAGGCTACCTCTTTTTTTTTTATTATGTTTATGACATCACCATACTAAATGGTAACTAAAATAACATCAATTTAACATCTGTTTACAAAGTTTTATAGTTTACAAAATTATCTACTGACCTCTAAACTATATAAATTACTCATGGAGAGGGAATTAGAATTGGAGCAGGTAAGACCTTCAATGATCACATGGATGCAGAATATTGGACATGAAATCCAATTGTAGAATTGGGAGAGAAGCTGGATAGAAACGCAAAAATTCACGGCAGCCCAGAGCCTAAAGGGTCTCAGGCTACCTCTTAATTCTGCTTAGTTCATTTCTTTCTGGCTTTGATATTTTCTACTAAACGGAAGTCACTTGCTCAGACCCACATTAAAAAGCAAATTATTTATCACTTTAACCTTCATAATATTCAGAGAACTTTTTGTTCTTACCTTATCACTAATGCCCCATTCTTATTTTTTTAAAAAATGATTTTTCAGATTTCATTTTCATAAATTTATTTATTAAGAGGAGAAACAAACACGTTCATTGGAAAACCATGTACATCCAGAATCTTAAATAACTTACACTATTTACACAGAGGTATAAAATATTACATACCTTATCCTTTCATACATACACATACATACAAAAGACCATTATGCCAGATGATAACATCTCCTCACAGAATCCCCAAACAAGCACCAGCCTTTTGTTAAAAACACACACCAAAAAACAAAAACACAATCCTTTCAGGCCAAGAAAAGGCACATGCTTTCTGAAAGTAAGTCTTGTTCACAGAGACCAACTGGTGGAGCAAACCAAGTCTTAGGTTATTTATGTGCATAAGGATCTTTCCTACAGTCCCTCTTCTTGGGATGTAGGGAAATTATACATTATTCTATTCATTATTCTATCCCCAGGAGGCCTCTCTTAATTGAAAAGTTGTGCCTTTGGGACACCACGTTAGTATGGCTGAAATCTCCTAGTGATGCTGGATGAATTAGGAAGATTATGTAAAGCCACCTTTGAGTCTCATTACAGTGTCCCATTGATGAACATCAATAGGCCACTAGAAACAGATGAGATTTTCAGCTTTTGTTATTTTTAATCCTTTCCACCATGTGCTTCAAGTACTATCCCCAGGAGGGCAAACTCTACTTAACAATTCCAATAAAGCGGCTCCTCCAGACTGCACCCAATTTCAATTTCTAGAGATTTGCACTTTCTGCCACATCCATGGAAATAGGAGTAGAAGGAAAGAAAGAAAATGGCTGGAGGTTTCTTCAGTATGAGGAAATATAATCCTGTACCCTAAGTGCTAAAAATGGCACCAAGGATCATGAGACTATATGGCAATATGGTCAATAAATTAACAGGTAAGAAGAGTGCCCTCTGGCAGACTGTTTCAGTTAATATCAAGTATTATTTTACAGGACATTTCATATTCTTGCTTCTACACAAACCTCCTACAAAAATATAGGAAGGCTTTAGGTGAAATGTGTGCAGCTAATTCACAATCTATTCCTAATTTTTTTGCAGGCAAAAAAACATTCACAGGTGATTACAAGCTTCCCTAAATACCAGCTGAGTTAGCTTAGGTAGCTACGTGAGGGGAATGGGAATTGTGCCAATTTCTTTACCAATGGATGATGGTATCTCTTCCAAGACTTAAACAAGTGCATCTTCTATCTCGGTCCAGAACGACAGGTCAAAAGACTAAAAAGACAACATGATTTAATAAAAATCTGGCTTAACATTTAAGAACAGCTTATTCAAATGGTGCAGCTGGTAGAAATACAACAAAGCTTGGACTTTAACATCACCAGCTAGCTGTGAAGACAAAGCACAGAGCCCAGCTGTTCTCAACATGCCTTCATTTTGAACTCTTAAATTCAGAAACCAGGGTCAGTGATAATGTGCATTCCCCAGACCAATTCAAGTTTCACTGACATTGAAAACAAACAAAATAGCCAAATACCTTAGACCATGAGGTAGGTTAACTCAAAACAAGCCCTCACCCTCTTTAAATCATTCTCACACAAACCCCTCTCCTTCCTGCTATCCCCCTCCCCCAAATAATGCACAAGACAATATGCAGAACCTTTTGAACACTCATACAAAATTACAGTACAACTTCCTACTCAGATGGAAGGATCCACAGCTTCACCACATCGAAGTGAGGTTTTCGCAATGCCTGTAAGTGGACAAAACTCACAGCCAGCCCAGTTTATTAGAGCAGAAGACTCCTACAAACCAGGGGCAATGATGTCAAATAGCCTGAAGCATCCGGGAGTCAGGATCATTTCAGCTTTCTTGTCCACATTTGCCTACCAGTGTGCTGCTTTTCCAAAGTCTGCTGGCCATGAGATGAATTTAGTCTGATGTGTGATGAGAGTTCAAGTATGAAATATATTACCATCCAAGTGAGGGAAAAGAGAACTTGATAAACTCTGGTGAGGACTGGGCAGCTCTGTTATGTTCCACACTGGTGAAAACTGCTGTTTGTCTCACAGAGTAATTCTTACACCAAGTGCTTGAGCCAGTGTCAATCAAGTGGATTGAAAAATGTCCAGTGAAATTCAAGCTGAGTGAAGTACAGAGAGCCAAGCCTCTCCTGCTTATCTTCCTTATGATGACAAGAATATAAATATGAACAAGCCAATATCTCTGAATTCTAAATAGGTGTAAACAAAAAGAAGTGGTGGAGTAGTGAGAATAAGGATGCAGGCTCATTTTCTTCAAGGGAAAGTTTTGTCACCCCTCAAGATACAGGGATGTATTGCCATGCCCTTCTATTAGAAAGTTTTAGTTTCTTACCCTGTTTGAAAGCTGAGGGGGGAAATCGCCACCATCACCATGACACACACACTTTTCTGTCCTTTGTCTGTAGTATCCCCTATTTTGTGATTGGAAGAGAGCAAAGCAAGCAGCTCTAGTCTAAAATGATTTTGAATTTGACAGGCAACTTGAGAAGAATTTTACAGTGAGAATCCAAAGTATATTCTTTTTGTTGCAATGGAAAAAGTGTCCTATATTATAATTTTTGTTTGAGGCTGAAATACAGAAACTAATTTTCCAAACTCAAAGAAATCCTGATGTCACAGAAGATAACTCACTAATTTTACAATTCTCATTGAAATAATGGATTTGTTTTCTTTTAACATGAGAAAGGCAATGTGGCAATCACCTGGTATTTCACAACAGAAACCTCTGGGCAATTCTACTTTTGGAATCAAAACTGAGCAATACCACACATGTGCTCAAATCAAGGCAGCTCTTCTTGATACCACTCCTTTCCACCCTTCCCCTATTTCAAAATAACAAGGGACAAAAGACCTAACTAGAGCAAGAAATATGCTCTAAAATGTGACAATCAGCCAGGCAGGTAGCTGTCATGCTTATATTTCCTCTTGTCAGTTTCACTGTTAAACCATAAAGGCCTAAGCAGGAGACAGGCAGCTACTTGGTAGTAGGAGAGTGTAGATATGGTTCTTGAAGGTGTGAGAGAATAAGGGAAAAATCTCTCACCTCTTTCCTTTAGAAAAAGCCCTGGCCTATAAATTGAAAAACCATCTGTTTTGCAGAGCTTGTCACCCATCTTGCAGAGGCCTATTTAGATGGCGAATGGATTCTGGTGACTTGAGAAACACTTTCAAATGCCTTAGCTTCACCTTTTTCGTTTGCTGGCAATTCCAGGTACAGTTTCATTTTATCCTTCAGTTAACATTGCAAAATCCTACCACACATGAAAATGGTAAAGGAAAAGAGATTCTTTTGCACCACCCAACCAAAGCACTTGCTGGTACACACAGTACTTAAAAACCAGGCTGCCATCTGTTCCTGAAGCTTTGAGAATGGGAAGCTAAATACTACATCTTAGCCCCAGAAAGCCAGGCTGAGCAAGGGCACTGCCTCTGCCTTCTTGTAATCCTCACTGTGGTCATCATGTCTAGTCTTTTCCCAGCTTCTAGGTGTTGCTCTTCAGTAGCTTCCTTGCACTCCAGAGCTTCACTGTCCAGTCACTGGAGAACAAAGGGAAAAAGGGTGAGAAATATGAAGCCTGTAAACCCAAAAGGGGAAAGGGAAGACAGAGGGCCAGACTAGACACTTGTAAAAGGCATGCTTACCTGGCCACATTCATTCTGAAACATAAAGCATATTGAAGAAAAGTAACCATGGGGGTCCCCAATTTAGTTTATGCTTCCTGCTGGTTTCCTGTTCCAAATCCTTCAACAGCTGCTATTTGCCTCCTTCCCTCAGATTGTTTACTGCAAACAACACCACTGGAGGCAAAGAGCAGCTGGGGAGAAGGTTGGCAGAAAAAACAGCATGTCCCTGCCAAACCCAAGTCAAGATTCCTGTGCAAGTGCCTTTTCCTTCAAACTAAAATGTGCCAGCATTGGCGTGCTTTTTAAAGGGTGCGCTTAACATAACATGCCATTTAACAACAGTCTGTAACATCAGTTTTGGTTAATGCATCCAGAAGCAATAATAATAACTGAGGAAAAGGCCTTGGCCTCTCATCTTTTGCCCTTTTACAGTTCCCAAAGGCACTGGGGCTCCTCTACAGACAAAATCCCAACATCTCTGCTTACTGCAGAAGAAGGGTGCAACAAGGGTGGCTTGGAGTGCCACCTCAGGAAATCATGTGCCCCTTTCACTGGACCCCTAGTGACCCTTATACATCAAACCCAAAACAGTTTTATTGGAAGCAAGTTTCATTTATTTGGCAGATTGGGACAGCCTGCTAAGTGAAGCATGCAGCCTTAGCAACGTGACTGTGATGGCAAATCAAGGAGCACAGTGAGATCAGATTTTAATCTCTACTTTGGAGGTGGACTAGTAGGGGGTCATGCCTCCCATGGAAAACACCTTCACATGCTGCCCTAAAAGGAAAGAAAAGCAAGTAATCATTGCATACCGTTAGGAAGTAGCTGAGATCAGCTCGCAGAGAAAGGGGTAGGGTAGAGAAAGAAGTGGGGGAGGGAGAACAGAGTAAGAAAAAGTAAGCAGGAGAGAAAAGAAAAAGACAGGAGGAGGGTCAAGGCAGACTGGTAGCACGGCCCTTGATGGCAAGGACACGTCGTGGAAGGCAGGGGGTGAGCCCAGGCACGTAATTCCATAACTTTACCCGGCAGTCACTGTGGCACAGAGAAAGAGACAGAGAGAGAGAACAAGAGAAAGACAGAAAAGGAAAAAAGTGACATGGTCGGAAAAGAGGAGACCAGAGACTCCATAAGGAAGAAACTGAGTGATATGGCCTGGGTTGCCCTCCCAGGGGATGCCCACTTGCCAAGCTTTTGGTGCCTATGTTGGACTCTCAGCAATACTGGAATCCCTCTGTGAAAATGGCACCATGGCTACCAAATGTCCCCCTCTCTCAACTCTTGGCTAGTGATTACTGAGATAAGCCACCTTACTGTGTCTTGGCCAAGAAAGTGACCATTAAAAAAAGAAAAGAAAAAAAAAAGAATTGTCCAAGTACTAGTGACTGGCTATATCAAGGCATAATTCTGTAATGAGATGTGCCCGAAATCTCTCCTAGGCATAATTATGTAAATAAGAGATCTGGACAGTACAAAATCTCCCTCCAGACATACAAGGAAGCTATGAGCAAAAGAAGTTTTACAGAGATTCTGTTCCTTGGTTTCAAGGACTCATAGTCATTGGCTCTGGAAGATTCCACAGCGTTGAGTGGACAACCAGAGAGGGCTTAATTAACAGCAATGGTTCACTGTGGTTTGTCCTTCAACCAGGTACTCAGATTACTACCAGCTTATCTCTTAATTATATCTTGTATCTTGAACAGTCTAGCTAGAAGTACTGGGACTGAGTAGGCAAAGAGTTTTGAGGATGTCTGTCCAGGGCAAAGAGCACTGCACCCCCAAACACGCACCTGGAAGCTGTGAATATGTGCTTGGAATTGGTGCAAATGGCGTTGATGGGGCTGTCATGTCCTTTGATGTCCCCAACGGGTGTGAAGTTATCAACATTCCAAACCTTCACTGTTCCACCACGGCAGGCGCTCAGCAGCATGGGCCGGCTGGGCACAAAGGCCAAAGCACAAACCCAGTCTTTGTGCGCATTAGGGATTTGCTAAAAGCAGAAATGACAAGGACTGTAATTTAGCAAGAACTTGTTGTCATCATACCCAAGTCACTTTACTCACAAAGGCCACGGCAGCAGGTGAGAAGGTGGGGTTTAAAACCAAGCAAAACAGAGAAAACTGGACTTTCAATAAGAAGGGGAAATGAAACACTGAAGTTTATTTTGGCACAGTAACAGCAAGGACCTGCCCTAACAAATACAGAAGAATTCTTTCATAAGAGATTCGTTCTCAATAGTTAAAATAGTCTTTTAAGAGATGGCAATATAGGGAAGGGTAAAAATTTATCCTCAGCTAGAGCTTGCAAGAGCCAGTGCAGCCTTTATGTTGGGACTCAGGTGGGTCCTGCAAGCACTCACTAAGGGCGTGGCCCGTTTAAGGAATCTCCACTGGTATTGCCATTCAGCAACTGGAGATAACAATGGGAATTTCTGCCAGCCTCTAAGGGATTGTGCTTGGGAGCAGACATAGATCAGACTGGACCATAGGCTGGAGGCTCCCCATCCCTGACTCCAAAGCGTACTCATGCCTCTGCATACCTGGATGAGCTCCTGCTGCTCCAGATCCCATTTCTTGATCCCGTTGTCCCTGGAGCCACTAAAGAGAATGTCTCCCTGAATAGCTAGGCACTCAATGCCATCATAATGTGGAGGCTCAAAGTTATGAGTGGGGCCAACAGTCCCACCAACCCCTTCAGCAATCTCAAACATCTGCCAAAAACAAAACAGAAAAAAAACTGATTTCAGACAAACTACCAAACAAAATTCAGGCTCAGTTTGCAGCAAACCTTAGGCTTGGTGTCCTGCTTTACTTTTGAAAAACTAGTGCATTCTCCGGCTTTGCTGTCCAACTGACTCTTCTCCTAAAAAACAGAGAGCCAACAAATGGTAGCTGTGAGAACCTGGCTTTTAGGACAGCTACATTCTTTTCCTTTCTTTGAAGACAAAAGTAGAATATGGGCTGGATTTTGGCTCCAAGGACCACTTAATTTATTGCATTTGTACGCTCAGACTTAAGTCTGCACTCTGAAATACTTTAGATTAGTTCCACAATGGCCTTGGAGTGTTGCTTCATTTTACGCAGGCAGAGAGCCTCTTTCGCAGACTAGGAGATGTACAGGATGCCAAGACAGCAAATATTAGTGACTTGTAATAAGTATGACAGTTGAGGTTGTGGGATGGCAGTGACAGGAAATATTAGTTTTTCTCACCGATAAATAAATAAGAAGCATAGATGGAAAAAAGAGAGTCTGAACTGCCAAGCAAAAAGAGATAAACAATGCACTGAAGAAGTGTTTCCACTAAGACATTACTCATGTCAAATACCTTGACATAGTGGTCTTTGGATCCTGTGATGACCAGGTCATGATTACTTGGAGTCCTGTTCACTGTGAGACACATCACAGGACCAATATGGCCTGTTAGCTTCCCTGTGGGCTGGAACCTAGCCAAAAGAGGGGGACAGGGCAGAGAGGAAATAGCAGTGAGAGCTTAACAGGTAGATTCTTGTATGTGAACCTAAATATTCTTTCCCCACACAAAGGCCCCAAATGCAAAAGACCCTAAACATGAAGGAGTTGAACTTGGAGTGTGCCCAGGAACCCCTCAGTTGGGGAAACTGAGGAATTTGGCACAGTAACTTTGTTGCCATGGGCTAGGTCCAGACTGGCATGCTTAGTTATGGCTGCCTATCAATCAATCAGTGGGTTTATGCTAAGTAAGAATAAGTCTGGACCCCCCCCCCAAATCTGGAATTGCAGGCAGCCCAAACTTTTCTGCCTACAAGACAGGAAGGTTACTCTTGGTGATCTCCACTCATCCTCTGTATCCCCATACAACATGCAGTGAGAAGCTCACAGGTACCCTAGGTCAGCCCTTACAATTAGGCACCCTCCAGAGGTGTTGGACTACAATTCCTATAATTTGCAGACAGTACATTTGTTGCAGTCAAACATGTTGGAGGGTGGTGGCGATGGTACCAGGTTAGAGAAGGTTACTTTAGATAATCCCAGATTCCAGTTTTCCCTCTGACCTGTTCAGCTCCCAGATCCGGACAGAATTGCCAGTGGCTGCATAAAGAGTGGTGCCCGTGGGATTAAGTGCAATCTGGTTGATCTGATGCTCGCCTTGCACACTAGTGATGGTGCGGGTAGCAGTTCCAGCACAAGCATCGCCAGAAATCACCTGGCCTGATGAACTGAGAGAGAGACAGACAGACATAGGTGAAACTAAAATTGAAATAGACAGTGAAAGGCAATGGAGAATCTCCCATGAGCACGAATATTGCTGTGCAGCAGTTGCTCGGTGGGGGTAGGGAAGGAGGGTGACTCATGACTTGAACTTGATTTCTTCCTCCTCTCTTTCTCCACCAGAAAGGCTAAGAACATCTAAGAAACACACAATCCTTTTTCCTTCTGGCTTGAAGAATAAGCCAAAAGGTCTAATAAGAGACAAACTAGCCATGACACACAATGGTTTTAGGAAATATGCAGCCAGTGAGAGTGTGCAGAGAGGAGGAATGCAAGATTGGTAGTGGACATTCTGCTCTTGCCACCGTCCCAAATGGAACCGGGAGTTCCTCCCACTTCAATTAGCAGGTGTGGGGCTGTGATTCCATTCAGGATAGCTGGAGGCAAAAGTTTAATGCTCCTTTCCCCACCATAGTTCTGATTCAGCTTCCCAATCTGGCTATTTTATTTTTTAAAAAAGTCATACCACATCTAGTTTGACCTGTAGACATTTGGAAGCAGTGAAAAGGATGCAGTTTGGAAGAGATGCAGAGTGGGACTTCATGACAAAAAAGGGGCAGCGCACTGCAGAACAGCCAAGTTCTGCCAAAAAAACAAATGGCATAGAAAAACTGCCACCAGCCTAGAAGTTAGTCTGCACTAGAAAGTAATGCAGACACAAGCCATATCCTGGTTAAAACCAGCTAAGCATAAAACTCCATTTGGCTACAAACACAGATCATGGAAGCAACCAGCCCAGTAACAGTGTGGTGGCGGCGATTAGGCTGGTGGCATCCCTGGCTTTAGGGTGCCCAATCAGCGGCCACTCTGGTTACGAGAGGAGCAAAGTTGCATCCATGCACTGAGTGGTTAGTAAGCGAGCCTACTGCACTATGGAACTGTTCAGGTAAGCAGGTTACTATCAGGAGTTCTTCTGGTACTGCCCCAACAAGATGCCAGGCATCATGCTACCCAAGTATTAGCTACTGTTAGCAATGGGAAGGAAACAGGGAGATGACACAGTTTCACTAGCCTTGTCATGTAAGGTAGGGAGGGGGAAGAAATTCATTTGAACCACATTTCACTGTGAATCAATCTAATTCATATACCCCAAACCACTGCATGAACTGAAACACTCCAACTGTTCAGTATTTACACTTATCTGAATTCTGCAGTTCTCTAATGAAAACATGCATACAAAATGGATGTTAGCAAATACATGGGTCCAAGAACGTACATGTTAGTGAAAATAATACGTAAAAATGCTTATATTAGGGGAATTAGTTATAAAATGAGTTATAAAAATGTACACTTTAAGAGAGCTGTGCACAAATTTTGTGCATAAAATGTGTCTAAATTTTTGTGTGTGCTTTTTGAAAGCTAAGTAACATGGAAATGGGATTAAACCGTAATACTGGAAAAAAGATCCCTATTCTCAAAGTGTAAGAGATTATTCTTAAGCTTCAGTTTGTAAACTCCTAAAAACCTACAACAGAGTTTGGAAGAATTCTAAAGCATGGAATGGAGATCTTCCAAGTACTCACGTGAGAGTGCGGATACATTTTGCAGAATCTCGAATGTCCCACACTTTGATGTAAGAGGTAGAGACTGTGAATACCAGGCCAGAATGGCTGCAGTATTTTATGGAGACAACATTGTTTGGGTGGCCTTTCAAAGAGGCAATTTCCTGGCCAGTCACTAAGTTCCACATTTTGCAGCTTCGATCTTTGGAAAAAAAGAACACTTTAGCTGTGACGGTCTTGACCTTGTTTTCAATCCAAGAGCAGAAACCACTATCTTCTATGAAAGCCAATATATTTCACCTATGATACTAATATGTGTCTAACATTTTTTTAAAAATGTGTGTATGTAGCCTGTAAAATGGGAAACATTTAGTTTTAATTCTAATATCAAATCTGAATGGTCCAGAATATACAAGTCTTCCTTTTTTTCATGAGGTCTGTTTTTATATGTTTACGCAAATATGCAACAGTTTATTAGTGCTAGAAAACAAATAGAATGTGGTATTTTTAAAAGACATTAAATATTCATGCCTATACCTATAGAGAGCCTGCTTGAAATTGTCTGCACTCAGAACTTCTCACCCAGAGTTTGTTAGTTCCAAGCCATTATAGGCAATTCCTGCCCTTCTGTAAACACACACACACACACCTTTGGATCCAGAAAATAACAATTCGTCAGTAGCATCCAGGCACAGAACAGGCTTGGTGTGTCCCTCTGCCACAGAGATGCACTGCAGTGGGGCTGTCCGGGCACTCCTGGAGCCTCCCACCGGGTTAATGATGCCCCTTGCATGGGAGAAAAGGAGAGTTACTCAGAGAGGGGCTTCTTGCAGCCAGAGTAAGCAGACATTTTAATAGCAACCAAGCATGCACCAGGAAATTCACATTGCTCAGAAGACATGGCCTGCTAAAAGGGCCAGATCCAGATCAAGCTCCAAGAATCAAGACAGGCAGGCACATGCAAAATTAAGCTGAGGAGCACACCATAAAATAGTGGGAACAACCCTCTGCAACATTAAGGGAGATGAGATGTCTTTCACTGGTGTTAATACCACTTTATCAGCTGACACACCCACTCTAATGTGTATATTGGACACGTGAAATTCATACACAGCCTGTCATTTGCCTTAGCAATGGAACATAGGAAGTTGTCTATCACAGCTCCATGTAAATGAAGAACATCTACACTGACTGGCAGTGACAAAGACAGGAGTCTTGCCAGTGATGCCTGGAGATGTTAGAGACTGAGCTAGGACTTTCTGCATGCAAAGCAGATGTTCTAACACTGAGCTACAGCTCCATCCTGATTAATAGTCCAAATTCAGTATAGTTTCATTTGCTATTTTCCTTCTAAAAGGTTTTTCCCAAATGGAATGTAAAATTTTCTTTGTACAATATCAGGTTGCAATTTAAGATAGCTTTGCCTTAGCAGCAGTGCAGCCAAGGGCCCCTGGCTTCAAAGTGCAAATAAAATCTATTTTGCTCTTGTTTGCAATGACTACATGGATGCAGAAAATTATTTTAGACATCTACTTGATCTGGTAAATGTATCAAGTTAAGTGTTCAGATGCATACATCCAAAGGAAATGGTACAATAATAAGGGCCCTTTTACATTACACAGTTATAGCACTATGATTCCACTTTAACTGCCAGGGCTCCATCCTATGGAATCCTGGGATTTGCAGTTTAAGGAGGTACACTTAAGAGTTTTCAGCTAGAGAGTGCTATTCTTCACTCCCCACTCCTCACCCCCAAAAAACAGGACTCCATGAAGCCATGGTAGTTAAAGTGGAATCACAGTGCTGTAATTGTATTGTCTGCTAGGGTGCATTGTTGCTTTACCAAATCAGGACCTCTTACTGAAGAACACCACCACCTGAGTTGTGCATGAGATAAGTGCATATCTCTGGCTAACATGGAAATACTTTTATTTTGCCTAATAAGCTCGGCGACAATCTTTGCGGGGTGCAGTGCATTTTCTGATAAGAATACATGGGACAACTAAACAGGAAGCAGTTGGCTAAAGGCCATATTGGGTGAAAGTAGAGGAGGCATAGACTTTTCTTTCCTTGTTTTGTGCCTTTTTACACTGGACCAAATTCAGTCAGGCACTGGGAAAGCCTGAACCCTTGAATGCAAGGCAAAGGGTGAGGGATAAGAGGAGGAAAATGAAAAACCCAAGAAATGCCTGAATTCTCTCTTCATGCTGCAATGTTCATTTTCCTGTTGCTGTAGCCAGCTTGGAAACATAAGATCAAAGCCAAAAGGCAGAAAGAGGTGCCACCATCACAGTAGGTATAAGGGTCTCCTGCCACAATGCAGTCCTCCTATCCCTATCCATGCCAGCTGTGTCAAGCAGGGGAGACAGCAGATGAGGTCTTGGGAATAAAGGTTGTGGGTAAGTGTTAAAAATCTTGGATACAGCAGTCTCTCCCTATGAATGGTTTTGATGATTTCACAACTAGAACCGGAACACTTCTGCTTCCTACAAGGGGCACGTGGAAGTTTCAAACCTTAACATTCAGTTTTGTGCTGGCCTTGTAAAAGACAGTTGCCGAACTGAACTCATAACGCCTCTTCTTGTTGTGCACCTTCAAGTCACTTTATGGTGACCCTTAGCAAAACTATCATTGTTTTTTTTAATAAGATTTATCCAGAGGTGGTTTGCCTTTGCCCTCCTCTTAGTCTGAGAGAGTGTGACTTGCTCAAGTGGATTTCCATGGTTGAGCAGGGATTCAAAGCCTGGTTTCTAGAGTCATAGTCCAACACTCCAACCATTACACCACATTGGCTCACCATAACTTCTCACCACCACAAAATTTCTAAATACAAAAAGTGAACGATAATAGCCAGCTGGGAAGAACTGAAATACAAATATTTAAATCCAATAACAAGTTACTGTTATGGAATAAATAAATGGCTTGGCAGTCAACTACCTGTCAGGTGGGCTATTAAGGACCACCACAAATGGAGGGTGTGACAGCTGGTATACAGTGTTCTTTCCCCCCCATCTCCAGTCCTATGGCTATCTCAGATACTATCAAGAAAGAATTTCATCACCACCACATATTCAACAGACTTCCACACCTGTTGATAGTGCTCCGTCCCCAGACCTTAACATGATGCCTATCTATCAGTGGCCTCCTAGATGTGCACAGGATTGCAAAGGCCAGAAATAAATTGCTCGCTTTCGGAGGTTCAGCTAATGCTATTTGAATGATGGGATTAGAGAAGGAAGTAAACTGAAGAACAAATACAATTTTCATAGTGAAAGTACAGGTGATTAGTACCCAAGCAAAGGTTTCTGACCACCTAGTGGAAGCATTAGCCTGTATTACAGCTTAAATACTTAAGGGTTTTTTAAACAAATGTTTGATCAAATGTAAGTAACAGTATATAGTGTTTTTTTTTACTTTTACATCATAACATATGATGCCTGACAGTACCCACAATGTCAAGACAAAGGCTCACCAGGAGTCCTAGGCAACCCCTGCACTTGCAAGTGATACGAAAGCAACAGCTGCCTCCAGGAAGCAAAGAAGACTCCAAAATTGCATTTTCAGTGTCAAAATTTATGGATGGGAAATTTAATAATGTGCTTGAGTGCTCCTGGTGGTAAGAACTGAATTAACAGAACAGATTTTCTTCCCTTGCATGGACCAAGATATACAAACACATTAATCTTCAATGGGATTGGCTAATGTCTAAATTGTGCTTTACATCTCAGGTATTTAAAAAGAATGGAAAACCATTGTTATCCTACCTGTTACTGATTTAACTCAAGACCTAGTGACCAGAATAACTGGTGTCTATTTTTCTGTACTCAGAGTTTCTGAAACAATCACAATACGTGTCTGGAATGCATTATGCAAGTTAGCAAAATATACCTATATTTAGCTTCTCTAACATAACAAAGGATTTTAAAAAATGGAGCTAGAATGCCGCACTGAAAGAGAACACTAGGATCAATAGCTTTATGGAAGGATGAGCTCTGAACCTTGAAGAAGAGTTCCTTGCACATTTCCCAAACATCTTTCTACCATCATAGGACCAGAAGCTACTCAGAAATCTAAACAACGCCAGCATTCAAAACCAGATTCATTAAAATCATGACACAGTGACAGTGCATGCAATGGTTAGCAGCTATCCTGGGTTATTGCTACACACATGCACTATCTGAGGATGCATTTTGCTGGTCCAAATCCAAAGAAGTTGGCAACTCTTAAGATTTGGGGAAACAGACTAAAGCTTTCAAATATAAGCGTACTGTGGTTTGGTGTTAACTATATCATATGCCCTAATCATACAGACAGCAGTTGCTGGCCTCAGTGTGACCAGAGCAGAAACAACTTACAAGACGGGGGGGAAAAACATGTTGCTCCAGGTAACCTATGAGGTTGGGCTGGCTTTCTATCAGACAGTTGGGAAGACAAATCTAGTGCTCAGAAAGCAGAAGCAGCACAAAAGAAGAAACACCACACGAGGTTCGGTTGCATGCAGGTTTTAAATGCAGGGAAGGGGAAAGTATGAAAAAAGAGAAAGGTTGGGAAGAGTTATGTAATAATAAACAGTAAGTTTTATACCTCAGCACCTCCGAGACAGAGGAGTCACTGTCATCAGACCTAGGGGACAGAAAATTAGCAGGATTACGGGTAGTAAAACCAGGAGAAGGAAAAGCAGCAGCAAGAAGTCAGAAATGGGAAGGTTGTTATTGCATCCAAGCTAGCAGGGCAGAAAAAGGACAGCACACCACAGAGAGAAAGGGGCTCAGAAGCAGAAGAACACAAATAAAAACCATTTGAGATTTCACTAAGCATTTCATCACATACAAGCAAACCTACTGTTACAGCTACAAGGACTAGAAACAGGCTTTGAGAAAAAAGATTCCCATCAATTATCATACATATTTGATTCTTCCAGAACAAGAATCTACATTTTAGGCACATGCCAAGAATACCTACCGAAAGCTCCTAGGCACAGGCAGGTGGCCAGCTTCTGAGCTACATTTATTGTGGTTTCCATGCATGAGGTATATGGTATCCTCTGCATGTGATTATGGACATTGTGTTTGCAGGGGTCATTCTATAAGAAGACATGTTTCTGCTGGCTACCCCCAGGTAGGTCCCAACAGGTGCTTGCCTTTTATTTGAAAACAGCCTATGCTTTATATGACAGAAGACATCCCATTACATTAAATTGTCCCTGTGTCAATGATGCTGCAGCTGTCATTGAGAAGACCTTGCATAAACTACAACACACATCAGAAGAAAAGGTAAGAGACTCAAAGGATTCAGAAGCAAACCCACTGGTACTTAGAAGACAGGACACTAATGACCCTATTCTGAGATCTTATTCTTCATTTTTAATGGAGTTATATTGCATAAGTAAAGGAAGCTGTGGTCAAAAGCAGTGATAACTGAGCTGTTAAAAACTGAAAACAAAGGCAGATGGCCCTGACAAGCTGCATATATGGTTGGAAAGAACTTCCACACTTCGCAGCACTAAATTTCTTTCAAAAGCATGGGGGAACTGGAGCTAATGTAAAGCAATGAGGAAGATTTTCTAGTTTTCAATCAGGGGTATGAATCATGAGGCCCTCGAAATGTTGTTGGAATGCAACTCCCAGCATTCTTCACCATTGGCTATGCCAGTTATGGCTGCTGGGACTTGCAGTTCAACAATACCTTAAAAGTCATATGATTCCCAGTCCTACTTTATGCACTAACAAAGATGTCTGGCCCTGGGGAGAGGACCTTGGCTCAGAGGCCTTCATATGATAGTGCCATTCAGGCTCCCTACTTTTTTGGGGAAGTTTCAAGGTAATCTTACGGCTATGGTGAGAGAGGAACTGGACTAATTACAGTAGATATGTGACTAACCACCAGGAAGCCAAAGAAAAACACTCAGTTCTTGATTAAGGGTAGAGGGGGATGTGAGTGGAAAATATTCCTAATACCAACAGCTGCCAGTTTTTACATTCATTCTTGGGATAAGAGCCTTTCAAAATCTCAGAGTTGATCTTACTTGTCTAGAGCTGATCCCTGGCTCTGGTTGCTGGTGAGGCGAGAGAAGACGTTGCGGTCATTGCGTGGTCTGCTAGGAGGGGATGAGGGAGGAGTGAATCCAACATCGGGGTTTCTAGGCAAGAAAGAAAGATGCAATGATTTACACTGGTAAGAAATGCATTCCCTCCCTAGCCCCCTGCAGTCATCACCTTCTATCACCATCATTAGATCTTTCATTACAGAGTAATATAACTCCTGGATCATAAACACACGAACTGCTCTCAATTGTACATGCATGTACATTCTCTCTCTCTCCCTTCTTCTCTTTCTTAAATGCACAAACACACACTCAAATGCTCACCTGATGGGCTGACCCCTATCATATGACTTCCTTCTCGTGAGGGGTGATGTGTCTGCACCACGGGACTGTCGGGGGCTGAAAAAGAAGTACCCATGGTTAGCAAGTGCCCTTTCCAAAGCTGTGTTCTCCCACCTTGGAACTATGACTAAGATGTGTGATATCTAACTGGATGGTTCTCAGAGCAAACAGAACATGTTCTGTAAGCTGCACTGGGCACCCTGCATTTTATGAAAGAGATCATTGGCTTGTGCAGCTGCCTGGGATATAAAACACATCAGGGAAGCTGGGCAACATTCCTTCTGTGCATGCATGCCTAGTATGAGCAGAAATAAATTATGACAGGGAGTCAAGTAAACCTACATGTACAGTAAGATGACTGACTTGATGGAGGGCTGTACTGACTTAATTTTCAAACAGGGATTGGAAATTTCTGGCCTGCCAAATTTTGTGGGGCCATGAGAACCAGTGCATTAGACTAGGACTCTAGAGGCCAGGGTTTGAATCCCTGCTCAGTTATGGAAACATACTGGGGTGATCTTGGCAGGTTATGCTCTCTCATCCTCAGAATGAGGTAAATGCAAACCCTCTCTGAACAAATCTTGCTACAAAAACCTTGTGATAGGTTGACCTTAGAGTTGTCATAAGTTGGAAATAACTTGAAGGGACACAACAACAACAGCATCCATGCCCATTAGCCATGTGCTCTCAATCCAATGGCACTTCTAATTCAACAACATCTGGAGGTTCTCCACTCCATGCTAAATGTCTGAAGTGGTTCTTACTCTGGGAACTGGAAGTGCTATTTCAATTCTCAGTACATATCATGTCCAAAAGAGCATCCTATTTGCCCTCTGCTTGCCACTTGTCAGTTTATTATTGCTAAGGGCTAACACAGGTTATATCACCCAGTCTTCTGAATTCGCAACAGCATTGGGAGTGGAGGAGGAAGTTCAATGTCTTTCCAAAGGGCACTACATTTGAAGTTGCTGGTTGTGTGAGGCCTGTGAGAAAATCTGAGGGAAAATTTCACAAAATAAGGGATCTAATGAACCAGAATTCCCATGTTGCTGCTACTTCTCATAACAAGGTTTTGCTAGCAACAGAAGAAGCTCACCCAAAAACAATTTAGGATGCACTGCTTCCTCCTTGGCCAAGATTTCTTTGTCCTTAAATGCTCCCCACTCCCAAACCAAAAAAAAAATAAAAAATGTTATCTGTCTAAATTTGACTCATATATTGCCCACAGAAAGGGGAGAATGCAGATATATTAGACTCCAAAACTCTATGCCAGCAGGTGGTCTAACCCATTTGTCCAAAAAGACTTGTACAAAGGTCAGTGTCCATAATGACCATGGCTTACAATGTGCTTCCTCGGATGGGGAGGCTAATGGTACGGGAAACCCTCTCTTTGTAGTAAGGATCACGGATAGAGAACCCAATGCCATCCTCTTTGATTTCCATGAGTGATGCCAATGACTTGGTGATGTTCTTGGTGGAGATGTCTAGTGTGGGCCCCAGGCACTCTGCAGATACAGCCTTCATCTGCCCAGAGAGCTTGGGTTCTCCCTAGAACAAAGCCCCAGAAGGCAGAAGTCAAAAAAGGAGCATCAGTCAGCATGACAGTAGATATGAAATTCCCTGGCTGCCATTGCAGGTAGGACTTACATATAATCTAGGGAAAATCAAAACCAGAATGCTAGTGTCTCTTGGTCATCTTTCTCTCAGAAAACTCTCAGAGGCTGTACTAAAATGCTCTTAAAGATATTGCTACTTGATTCTAAGATTAGCTTGGTCAGCAACAGAAAGCACCTCTCAAGACTGAGCAGCAACTGCTGTGTCACCAGAGCACTGATGAAACTGCTGTGACCACCACATAGCCTAGCCTAGTGCTATTCAACTGAGTGACTGCTCCAGATCGTGGGTGATGGCGTCTTCTCTTTATAAAAAGCCAGTTCAGCAAAGTCATGGCTGGGAGAGACAGAAAGAGACAATTAAGTCAATCCAGGCTATTGATTACATTTCACTGCTCACTAACTGGAGCAGAATCAAAGCCCAGGCAGACAGGAAACCCAGTCAGAAATAAAAGAGAAGCCAGAATTTTGGGCAGTTTGGACCTTGTAATTGAACATCCGAAAGTGTTTTGGGAAATTATACTGTGCAGAAATACGTGTAACTTTTTTTTTATTTTGCAAAAATGTATGTTTCTGAAAACAGCAGGTTCTCTTTGCGTGTGTATTTTTTGTGCAAAAAAAATCACTTTGCACCATAAAACGCTTCGGAAACACATCTTTTTTGTAACAAATTCTGGGGGGGGGGGTGTACAAAAAATGCCATTCTGTAAAAAATGCTGTTACTAAAATATACCCCTTTTTTTTTTTTTTTGCAAAAATGGTGTGTTTTTTGTTTGTAAAAACACAATTTCTGCATAAAAACACTTTCTAGAAACAAGTATGAGATTTTTGTGCAAAAATAATGTTTCTGGGAAATGGGGATTTTTTTTTGCACAAAAAAGGGTGGGGGGATTGGCACAAAACCCAGTTTGCACAACAACATGTACCAGAAACAGAGATGGAGGGTTTTGTGCAGAAACTTTGGGTTTTGTAGATAAAACACAGATATTTCTGAAAAGTTTTTGTGCATGTGAAAATGTTTCTTTTGTGCAAACCCTGCATTTTTTCACAAAAGACACACGTAGTTCTTCGCAGATTAATTTCCTGAAACGCTTCAGAATGTGCAAATACCAGGCAAAAACTGTGCAGAAATATTTGTTTTCTTCTGCAGTGAGAAAAAGAAATTACAGAAATTATTTGTTCTTGTATGCAAGTCCAAAGCAGTCTAAGATATACAAGTCTATATCTCATACACAAGATCCTCAAGACTAAAAGCTACAAAATAAAAACACAGTGAGTTTGGCAGGTTTAAAGCTGCTGAAGAAGCTTCTGGACTGGACCAGAATAGCAAAGAGACAGAGATGAACAAATGATCTGAAACACAACATTACATAGGTGAAAACGAGTTACTTTCCTTTAATTATGCCTTCTTGTGCTGCCAACCTGCACAATAAACGCAAACACAGACCACGTTCTGAGCACCTTGAAAATTAAGCTGCTTCAGAGATAGATAACTATAAGTCTGACCACATGAAGCGCCTTTGCAAGAAAGACTAATTGTGCAGCATGGAAAATCTACAACATGGGGACACTTTAAATATACTTCCAAGCATCACACAGATGTTAAAAATGAAGCCTCTTTTCTGTTTGCAGCCTGGCTGCTTGTGATGTTGTGGTTTATATGGTGGCTCTACCCACCCACGATGGGGCTATATTACCAGTCTACACAAACAAGCAAGAAAATATGCCTACAGCTGTATTTCTCAGGATGTAACTTTCAACTTACCCTGCACTTGAAGTCATCCTGACTGGCAGAGCCCTTCATGGAGAAAGACTGGGAAAAACTGTAGGACATATGAAGACACAATGGAAACATGTACAGTTTTACATTAAAAACCACGAAGATCTGAACTGACAACCCATAAAAGAATTTCCTCCCACCTCCCAGAAGAGTTTCAGTCCCACACTCAGGAATGAAGTTTCTACACATTCTTGGTATAGGGAACTTCCTTCCTTCCCTGCAAAACTCTCTATGTTCATTCTGTAATTCAAGAGAAAATTTACAAACTGTAGGGTTTCCCTACTGCTGAAGTGACTTCCTACGTGGTTTCTCTGGTCAACAGGTGGGATCTTCTACTTTTAAGGGTCAGCACAGTAGAAGGGGAAAATGGGGGCACAATGTATTATTTGTTCTTCTCTCTCTCTTTGGAATCACTCACCTCCCCTCTGAGGCCAAACTGAATTCAGAGAGTTCTTCATCTGTGCTGGCATAACCATTTTCTGTGTAAAAGAAAAAGCAAACATCTAGGCTGTATTCATTAGCATCTGAGCATTTTGCACAAATAACGATAGCCCTCTCATTTGGGGAACCAGCAGCATCAATGTACTAGTGATCTTACCAAGGAAAATGTGACCAGGACATAGTCAAACAAAAACAAAACAGGAGGAATTCTCTTAATTCTAAGGTGTCCAGAAAAACAGAGCTCATGCTGCCAAGTTACAGGTTCAGAAAACTAGGGAGTGAACTCAAGGAAATGGCCACAACTTTAAAATAGCCATTCCACTTGAATTGAACATAGGTTCAGATGGCCATGTCATGCAGCCAAGTGGTGGCTTCAGTCACCATGTGGTAATCTGGCTCTTCAAAGCTTTCACCATATGGTGACTCCTTAATTGTCTTTTCTTCACATACATCAATTGCCTATCTAGCAAAGCAAAATTCCTGGAAAGTTTTGGAAAGCTATGAGTGTGTAGAAGGGATAATTTCCTCCTGGGTTTTTTTTTGCAGAGGAGGCACACAAAAATTTTCACACACACGCACACGCACACACACACAAGCCATATTATCATCTTTTACAGATAGCAAGTCACTTTAGGACACAAAATGCACTATGCACTATGAATAACTCGGCTTGGCACAGAAATATCATATTTAATATATCAGAGGTACACCTTATTGAAGAATTACTATTTTTATGAACAGAGCCACAACATACCTGATTGTAACAACTGAACTATAAAGAAATTCTTGTACCAATTTATGGGAAGGGAAAAATTCATTAAAAACAGCAAAAGCATTAATAAAACAAAGAAAATGACTTTATCTCTTCTAGGGCTCCATAGTGCCAAGCAGACATAAGGTACCCATTCCCATAAAACAAACAGAGAAAAGGAAACCAAGTCCAAGAACTACAGTGATGTGAGATACTGTACATAGTTTTACATAAATGTCTACTTGCTACATCATCTTGAGAAAAAAGATGGGGGGGAGTTAGGGTTGTCTTAAATATTTTACTCTTCATTCTAGAAGAAAATATTTGCTAATTTTTTTTAAAAAAACCGTTTCATAAAAAGGGTATTAGGAAAAAGAGGGGAAAAACACTTTTTCTGAATTTTCTGTTTTTTTGTTTTTCTCCTTGGGACTTTATATCTCTGTGGAAGAAAAGCTGAGGGGAAGAAAACTGGTGTGATATGCCATGAGAAGAATGCTAGCTGATGTGCAATTCCACCTAAAAGGTAAAAAAAGGAATGTCATGCTCCTACCTTGCTGCACATTGTGGATAAGTGCCTGCAGCTCAGGGTGGGATTCTGCCTTTTCCCGTAGGGCATCCAGGATATGATGGTTCTGAGAGGAGCCAGTTACATCTGTTTGTTTCAAGCGTCCTTCCAGAAGGCGGATTTGAGCTTCTTTCTGAGCTACTTGTAGGCTCTATTTTCAAATGTAAAAACACATATTAGTGAGAGTTTTCTAACTTTTGAGAAACAGAAACAGAAACAGAGGATGTGAGGAAGGGGTTCTGGATTCAGCCTCTCCAACAGAGCTAATATACTTAGCATGAACAGTGGACCAAAAATTATGTTATTATTCATGCCAGTGGGGTACTGTGGGTCTCCATCCATGGATTCTGAAGCAAGAGTAGAATGCAGTGTTCACATCATCCAACCTTAATGGAATCTACTGGAGATGTTTTTATTTCTCAGTAAAACTGTAATGGTTGGATAGACCAAAGAGCCCCAAAACAGTCTTGGTCTAAATGCAGAAATTTCAGTTTTTCAAAATACACTCCATTTTAAACTTGGTTATCCTGAGTTCAGTATCCTTATCAACCAGAAAAACTGACTGCTTTATTTTGGGTCTTTTAATTAGACCTTAATAATAAACAAAACAGATTTCTGATTCCGTTTTGACTTACCTTATCTATGGATGCCTTAAGGAAATTGTCCAGCAAAAGCCGTGCCTCAGCCAAAGAGCAGGAACTGATTACCACAGAGGTGTCTGTAGAATCCAGTTCTTCCTAGGAAGAAGGACAGACCCACAGGGGAGAGACAATAGAATGAGAAAGCCTGGGAAAGGGGCAGTTGTACTTTCCTGAGCAAAGGGTTAATTTGACTGGCCCCACATGCTCCGCAGTCCAGCACGCTCCTCAGGAGATTCACCCGGTAGACTAATGTATGAAGACAGTTACCATTTTCACACTATCCACTCATCCCCTAAGAACAAATAATATGTACTGTGAAACAGTCAGGAGGCTTATTTCAAAAAACAAAGAAGTTCACTTCAGCATGGATTGGCACATTGGGGAACTTGCTGTGAAGGTCCATTCTAGCCAAGAAGAAGGAACCATCCATGAATGAGATAACCCCTGTTGCTGCTCAGGTGAGGCAAGAGATCACATGCTGTTTTAGAAAGTATTTCCTACAGGATCCCTGGCTCCTCCTCAGTTCATTCCCAAAACAAGAAAAAAGGAAAGGGAGAATGGAAAGACCTCCAGAAAAAAAGACAAAATGGTCTTGCCACCAAAGGGTGAGGCTGGATGGTTCGTCTTCCATGAATAGAATGGATCTTCATAATAAGTTCCCCAATGTGCCATTCTCAGCCAGCAGAGAAGGAGCCATCCGTGAAGGGCTGTTATCGTAGCATAAATAGAACACTGGTGGAATGGTGGCAGGAAAATTAATTATTCTGACAGAATCTGCTGGAGCACCTGGATACTAAGACATGCCTTAGAGGAGGTGAATTTATCTAGTCTATAGTGCTTTGTAAAAGTAAAATTGCAGCTCTGCAAATTTCCTTCAGGAAAGCATTAGCTGAGAAGGCTGCTGAAGCGGCTACTGACCTGGTAAAATGTGCTGTCACATTTTGTGGTTTAGGCAGATGAAAGGATTCATAGGCCACGAAAATACATGCTCTAATCCACCAAGTCAGTGTAGACAGAGAGACCTTCTTGCCTACTAAAGTGGGCAAAAAGGAGATAAAGTGTGCTTCCAATATCCTAAAGGATATGTACAGCTTCAGAGTTTGCCTAAAATCCAGCCTGTGCCACTGTTTTTCTAGAGGGTGCACTGGATAGGGGCAGAAGGGCAGGAAGACAATGGCCTGTGAGTGGTGAAAAGGGCAATTTATTTTAGGTAGGCAACACAGTTCAAGCCAGAGGGAGACTGTGTATCAAATATACAGCGACAGGGGTCCACTAAAAGGACTGCCAGCTCTGAGACCTTCCTGGCTGAGGTGATAGCCACAAGGAGGAAAAATACTTTTATGGACAGGATTCAAAATAGAATTGTTTTTAGTGGTTCAAATGGTGGCCTGGAATGGGCTTTTAAAACCTTGTGGATATCCCAAGATGGGAATTGATTTGCTACTGGTGGATTGAGCAGAGAAGCCCCATTTAAAAATCTCTTCCTGTAAGAATGGGAGGAAATAGATCATTTTTGGCTGGTTGATAAAATGGATGCCAAGGCTGTAATATGTAATATGGATTTAGACCTTGATCAAGGCCTGCTTGGAGAAAGTCTAAAATCTCCTTCAAATCTGCTGTATGAGGAAAGACTGATTTTCTTGAAGACCATCTGAGAAAGGCTTTCCAGGTGGTCTCATGTTTTCTGAGGGTGGAATTATGTCTAGAAGCCAAAAGTGCACTTAGTATGCTTTCTACAACAGCCTACTTTTAAATAAGAACTCTATACAGTTTCCAGGTGGCTAGGTGCAGCTGGGTCCAGGTGTAGAATGGGTGCTGACTGAGAAGGATGGGCAGGATTGGAAGTACTAAAGGTTCCTGGGTCACCAGGGCTAACAGAAAAACCAAGGCCTGCAGAGTCAGTGTGGAGCTATGAGAATGACTGTTATTCTTTCCTGCCAGATTTTCCTGAGTAGTCTAGATCTTAGGAGTGTTTGATGAAAGGCATATAGTAGCCTTAGATGCCAGTTCATATGGAGGTCATCCTGGGCCTTTGCCTTAAGGGAATGGAACCTGGTGAGGTAACCTAGGAAGTCTGTGGTTTGGGTCTGATGAGAAAAAGTCAATCTGTAAGTCTCCAATGTGTGTCCATATTTATTGAAAGACAGTTATGTCCAGGATCCCCTGGATCTAGAATGTGACAGCTCAAGAAGTCTACTTCTGTGTTCACAAAACCCTAAATGTGTTTCGCTCAGATGGAGAGCACATTCTGCTCAGCCCAGGAAAGGAGCCAATGGGCTTCCTTGTGTAGGGAGAGCAAGTGAACCCCTCCCTGCCTAATCAGGTATGATTTTTCAGTTCCATTGTCCCTTCAAATTAGAACATGTGATCTTCTGAGGGCTTGTCGGAAGCGAAGGAGCGCTAATCAGATGGCATGAAGCTTCAGTCAACTGATGCTGTGAGTCTGTTCTATTGGGGTCCAGACCCCTTGAGCTAAGACTCCAGAGATGAGTTCCCCAGCCCAAAAGTCTGGTTTCTGTCATGTGAACTAATCTTGGAGGGTCTTGCGAAGGAACTCCTAGAGAGAGGTTGTGTGGGTTTGTCCACCATATGAGTTGACATTTGGACTTCCCACACTAGACAGAGCCTGATGTGTTGACATTTTGCTATGGGTGTCTAAAATGGTCAGAAGACCCACTGCAGGGGATGAGAGTGGAACCTTGCTCAACTGAGAAGTGAATACAGGAAACTATCAGACCTAATAGATGTGCCAGTGACAGTAGGTCTGCTGTCTTTGTTCTCACAGAGAGGAGAGCTTCCCTTTTGATTTTTACTATTCTTGCTGGAGAGGGAGCAATACAATCCTTTCTGGTGTTTATTAAGGCATACTAGCCTCTGGGTTGGGGAGCGATTACTTTTCTATTTGTTGACAATGAAATCGTGGATTTGAAGAACAGACAAGGTGGTTGCTAGAGCTTATGTGCCCTGGAAGTGAGATTTCTGAAGGGTATCGTATTAAGATATGGATGTCCCGCAGTCTCAGGTGGAACACAGGGTCAACCACCACTCAAGGCCAACCCTAAAGGCCATTGAATTGATATTGGGCATTGAGGTAACAAAACTGAAGGTAAATGAGATATAGTATGAATAAGGATATGAAAATAAGCTTCTGGAAGCTCTACTGAGAAGAGGTAACCCCCTGGGAAAATGCTCTTAAATTGCTAAAGGCCTTCCATCCAGAAACACTGGCATTTTATGAACCTGTTGACAAATCTGAGGTAGAGAATCAAGCAAACTCCACCCCTTCTCTTGGACACTGTGAAGACACCCCTGAATTTTTTGTTTGGTCAGATTTAGGCGAGTCATTCCAATCTCCTTCTTTGGTGTCAGGTAAGTACCTGAGAGAAGTTGAATGAAAGAAAGCTACATTAACATCTCTAAAGAAAAGTTTACAGAAAAGCAGGGCAGAAGCTCCTCTTCCTGAAAAGGAGGGTGACTCCTCATGCAAAGAATGAACTGGATTTACTTCTGAATTTGGTTGCATAGTTGCAATGTTGGCCCTACCCTTGCCAAGCTTCCTAGGAGGAACTGGGCAGGGGCAGGGGCAGTGAAGGAGGTGGAGGAGGGCATTCTAGATCATTTGGCTGTAGTTCAGCCTTGGGAGCGGGGCTGACTCAACTCCTTAAACTTATTAGCAACTATGGAAGAAAGCTGCTTCACTCATGAATCCTAAAAGAAAAATAGCTACAGCAAATATTTGGTTTCTTTGCCAAATAGGTCCAATAGAAATACTTTCTAAAACAGCAAGTGAAGGGTTGCCTGAGTAGCAACTGGAATTGACCTGTTCATGGATGGCTTCTTCTTTGCTCGCTGAGAAATCACATTCTCACAGCTCTGAAGAAGATACAGTTCTATAGTCTTTGCTCCCCTTACAAGGAAAGAACAGAGTTACAGGGCTTTCATAACTCTGTATCTTGGGGTGAGCAAAGTGTGGGCCATGGGCTATATGCAGCCCTTGGGACCCCCAAATGCAGCCCTTTAAGCCCCTCAAAGTCCCTGGACTATTTTTTTTAGAAAAAAATTCAGTCTGATTTCTGTGTGACCTTTTTGCACCAAAACTGCCTCCAATGTACCCAAACCGCAATGGTTTGCTAACCCTGAGCCTCCAAACCTGCCAAACCTGTGAAAACACAAAACAATTCTAAAAACTCTCACACACAACCAAAAGCACAAATGCTACATCCCATTATCACCAATGGACACAATGTGTGCACATTTGAGCTACTGTGGGCGCACGTCTGGTGCGTCCATTGATGATAATCAGACACAAGGCTTCCCAGGAGTGCATATTCATATCTGCTGAGGTTATGCCAGCAGAGGGCACACTGTACAGACCTTCTTGATACACTTACTACATCTGAGTATCTAAATCAAGGGAGCCCAGCCAGCCTTGTCTCATCTCTAGGCCCACTTCCAGAACTACGTACGGTATGCCCCCCACTGAAACCAGTTGCCCCCTATACAAGTAGGACAGACCTTGGTCTCTTCAATCTGCATGATGGTGGCCTGGCAGTCAGAAATGCTGTCATTAATGTAGTCAATGTTGGCTGCCAGCACTTCAGTCTCCTCATTCAGCTCCTGAAGGCCCTTCTGCTCTTCAGGGTTTTCTGTCTGCAGTTTCTCTTTCTTCCCTAGGAGCATCTCCTGCATCAGTGATAGTTCTTCTCGTTTCTGAAAGGTAGAAAAGAAGGTGGAATCTTTCCTTTCAGCCAGTGCTCTGCAACCCTGTCCAACCTTTGTTTGATGCTCTGATGGGAAAATGGCTTCCTCACCTTGATGAGCCGCTCCATATCAGATTCCAGATTGATGACTGTCATCCTCTGCATGACAATATCAAAGACACGGCGCTCCAGTGACTGCCACTTCTGGCGGGCAGTTTTACTGAAAGTCTGATTGGCTCCTTTCTTTGGGAACTTCTTCCTGCAGAGGGAAATCGTGTCATAAGAGCTGAACAGCATGACCCTACCATTGCTCTAAACTTTTTGGGCCAAGTCATTCCAGGCATGTCTACTCTGAGTGCTACTGATAAAAAATGGCTCAAAGAAGTCAGAGTCTTTGACAGCAAGACTAACTGTGCAGCAACCTATAAAAGATGTACTTTCTTTTTTTAAAAAAATCTATCCCATTCCATATCCAGAAGAGAAGGATACAGTCAATCAAGGCAACTATAAAATAATAATTAAACAATTTAAAATAATTTTAAATAATTCAGTTGTAAGATATATTTTCTCGGTTAGTTTGATGCCAAAACTTACTCAAAATTTTAATTTGCCCAGTGTCTGACCTGATGGTTCGAGTCCCATTTGCAGAAGGAGGAGGGTCTCCCAGAAAGGTGTTGATTTTCCGATTCCACTGGCGCACAATACTGGAAACTGAACGAGAACCAGATTCTTGCTCTGAGGAGGTGGTGCTGGTGGAGACTTCAGCACCTGAGTCCACCATGGCTTGCTTCTGGTTCATTCTTCCAGCAACGCGGTCAGACATAGGTTTGGCCAGACGACGCAGAGCAGAGACCTGGGGGGAAACAAAAAAGTTAATCCTACCATTGGCTTTTGATAAAACTGACCAAGGCGGTCAATGTTATGCTGAGTTGGGATGTTAGAGAACTGTATTGCAGTGTTTTTTTTCCTCTCTAACATGGATAGTCAAATCCAGAAAATTGTTCAGGAGATTACTGCTCTGGCACTTGTGCTCAGGTCTTTGTTTTATCCACTACACCTTTTAATATTTACATTAAACCACTGAGAGAGAGATATGGGCTGATGTATTACCAGTATACATAGACAGCAGCCAGCTCTATGGTTCTCCTTTATATAATTCAGATAGGTGATGTTCTGAGGCAGTGCCTGAACTGGATGACAGAATGAAGGCCAATAAACTGAGGTTCAATCTAGACAGGATGTAAATATTAATTGTGTTTGGTTCATATGTCTGATTGAGTGGTTTTCTACCTATTCAAGAATATGTTGTACTCCCACAAAGGACCAAATCATAGTTTGAGGGGTCTCTTAGATGGAATGGAGAAAGTACAGCCCACAGGCGTTGGAACCCTACTTCTGCAGCTTTCAAAATCCCTTGCCAGTCCCCCAAGGCCCCCCCAATTTATCTTACACCCATCCCTTCAAATAACTTTTCTATTTCCACACCAAAACTGTGACAGGATATAAGGCAACATCACTTCCAGTTGCAATTTTGGAGGGCAAATGGGGGAAAATAACTTATTTTGGAAAGATGGGGCCTATGGGATAGAGGAGGCCCACCATCCTCATGCACTTGCCTCTTACTGCATCACTGTCACTTGAGTCACAAATGGCCTCAGTAACTCACAGTGCCTTTTATCAACTTACGTTGACAAATCTCTACCTGCCAGAAACAGCCTTGTTATGCGGACATATGTGGCAGAATGTCATACATGTCATCAGACTTTGCATACTAACAAGCTCAAATGCTTGGGCAAGTAAAGAACCATCTCACAAACACACTAATCATGGCATAAAGTAGTAGGCATGACTGCAATGTGGTGGCTTTGTTTGTGATGCCTCCAGTAATGAAACCTGTTGGAGTACCAGAAGGGGCAGGATTTCTTTAGCGGTGGCACTCCAGTTACCAAACTCTTCCATGTGAAATCCAGTTGTTCCTCACTCTTATCTCTCAGGCACCATTTAAAAGCATTTGTATGAGTCCTCATGGACTAAACAAGGGTTTTATCTGTCTTCTGCTGATGTTTGTATTGTTTTTAATGTATTTCGTCAGAAGTTTAGAATTTACATGGCTGGTATTCTGCACTGCAGTTATGGATTTGAAACAAGAGAGTTGTGGATCCATAACTGGTCTGCATTAAGTAAAACTACGTAGTCTTACTGGAAGCCTATGTAAATGATACACCAGCACTTATTAAGAGCCAGCTGCTAGACTGAGCAAGGGGGGTCCAATTCAGCTTTTGATCAGGGCACATGGGGGATGACATTTCCATCCAAGTCCTGCCAGTGAGCAAGCCTTTGGCAATCAGAAATAGAGTCCTCCCTCCACATTTGCAGGTTTGACTTTCACAAATTTGATTGTTTGTGAGGCCTCTGCTTGCCTTCCCCTGCCATTTTCCTCCTCCCATTCCTTTGCATTCCTCACCAGAGGCTTGCAAAGGTTGTGTTTAAAATTGATGTTTTTCCTTTTGTGTGGGCAAACTCCCTTCCCACTGCTAAAGGTGTGGTCTCTGCCATGTGGTTGCACATTCTGCTGCGTATTGGCTGCTGACTGGTCAGGTGCTCTCTTTGCTCCTACCCCTCCTTTCTCAAGATAGCCATCAGAAGTAATTAGAACTCCAGAACTCCCCTCTTCTCTGCCTGAGGGGAAAGTAAGCCTTTTATGTTGTCTTTTTCTCTCCCCACACAATGCCAGGGCCAGAGGAAAAGGAATGGGAGAGTGGAAGCTCTGGTGGGGAATGAGAGGGAAGTTATTCGCAGTTTTTCCACTTTTGCAAGGGTTCTGTGCCCCAAAGTCTCATGGAGCAGTTACTGTACTGTCTTTTTCACTGGTGGGAGGAGGCTGGAAATGTCAACCCTCCTTGCACCCTAACTGGAAATGAATGAGCTTCCTTCACCTGACTAACTCTTAAGGTGGGCTGGGGGGAAGTCAGGCCAGGAGATGTTACATAATTATGCAGACATAACTAAATATCCAATTTAGAATTCCAACATATATTTGTAACCTGTGATTTTAGACTCCCATATTTTGTAATTTTAATTGTGTGCTTTTCGGTAGATTGTTGGCCACCTGAACTCTCAAATAAATAAATCAAAATCAACAAATGACATCCAGCCTGTTGGTAAAGAACAATAGAGTTGGTTTAGATAAAGAGAAGCTAGGCAAGCTTTGGTATTACACCTAGATATTAAAAATAAAACAAAACCCTCTGCTAACCACATTCCTTTCCCAGGTAAACCTCATTGGGCTCGCTTTGTACATTTATTCATGCTTGATCAAATCACCCCTACTTAAGGAACCTACAGGTGTTTTTTTGTGCGCTGTGCATTAGAGGAAAAATCTGTTTGTTTGTTTAGTCATCCAACTTGCTATTCACCTTGTAGATGAGGCTTTGAGAGTAATGTACACAGCACAAAATAAAATACAATAACAATTAATACTATACAGTCAAAACCAAAAGAAGCCATACATGCAGCTTTAATAGCAGAGATAAAAATATCAAAAACAATACTAAATAAAGCTAAAATTAAGGTAAGATAAAAATAGCTCTGGAGTTTTCATTGACACAAAAGACAAGAGAAAAGTATTGGTGGGGTGGGATTAAGCATTTGTCACTTTTGAGGTCAGTAAGACTTCTACTCACCTCTTGGGTTTTCCTGCGCAGTACAATCTCCTGCTGACGCTTCTGAGATTCTAGTGCTCGGATCTGAAACTACAGGCATGGTGACAGAAAACAAAGTTTAATAACAAAACCTCAAGACAGACAGGATAAAATTCTGTACCACTCCCTTTAAGTACTCTCCATATCAAAACCAATCTTGATGGGGTCAACATCAGTCTGACTCTATTGAATTCCTCATGGAAAGAAGAGTACCTTTTTTTGACATGGGATCGAGAAGATCCACAAAATGAACACTCTCAAGATGGCCAAGAAAGAGACCTAGTGTATCTTGTTCCATAACCTACAACTGAAACACCCCTGATAGCTGCCTGCTCAAACTTCTCCTCAAAAATCTCTTAAGAAACTTTCTATGATTTTCATAAACAGTACATTCTAATACCAAACTTCCCATTCCACCAACAAGACTCTTCAACATGTTTTAACCTCACACTACCTCCCCATGATTTTATACATTTATTTCTTGATCTTTTCTTCAGTGCACGGGAGTAACGAACAGCAAGTGACTCCCTCATTACAAAATTTCTCAGTAACTTTGACTTAAAGCAAAACTGATAGATATCACCATCACTATCTCCATTCTCCCAATATCAAGGATTGCTCTTGTGGCATTGCCAGGTATCTCTACTCTCCTTTTAGCCATTTTACTTCATGGCTGTCAGAAATTACTGAAGTACAGGCTTCTGACATGATTCCTAGAAAAAGCCTGAGGCATGGTCTCTCCTTGCCTCTGACAGGCTGGAAATCAAACTAAGTAGTAGCTGAACTCATTTTATGCCCTTCAATTTTTCAATGAGAGCCATTTGGTTATGATAGGTATGTTGGAGCAAATAACATTTATAGGGTATTTCATAAACATATCCTTAAAGCTCGATTCTTTTTGGCCTCTTTTAAAAATGTGAAATTGTGAAAATGTAAAATTTATGTTAAATCACCTAGCTGGTAGGAACTGCATGCCAAAAATAAACAATAATACCCTTTTGGGTCCTCATCTGTTAAATCTGCATCATGATATATAATATAGTCATCTCAACTCCGTATCATAACAACACATAATTTTACATTAAAAATAACTCCATATTAGAATAAGGGACCATTATCAACTCCATTGCCCTGACTTTCCATTATGGCCTATTTCCTGAACTACCACATATCCTCCTCAGAATGTTGTCACATTTCTATCAGGCTATTTACGGATATACGTACTTCCAAAGTCCAGTTCAGTCTCTCTATGCATTCACCGATTAGATAAGGGAGGAGCAAAACACGAGCTAAATATGATCCCCTTCCCCAACATTTATACACTCTAAGGTTATGCCTTCAATATTCACATATTCCAGCTGAATAAGTGAACAGAATCCATGACTTCATAGATTAAGCTTTGAGGCCATGGCTCTGCAGCTGCAAAGGGTCTATGAAATGGGTTCAAACTTCTATTTTCCTTCCCTTCTATTTTTTTTCCTGGTAGTTTAAAAATTATATTTAAGTGCATTTTTCTGGGAAGGAGACCCATAGGTTCTCAAAAGGCTCCACGACTCTCCTCCCCACAAAGTTAAGAACTGCTGTCATACATGTTCAGTCACATTGGTGTAAGGACTTCCACAAGACTAGGCTCTGCCAGTGTTGACGCCATAGGTAGCCAGCACACGCTCACTCTCACTCAGATGTTCACTGAATGCAGACAAAGTTTTCCCTCTAAGAAGAAGACCCAATGCGGATGGGCATGAAAAGGTTGCTTACCGGTAACTGTGGTTCTTCCAGTGGTCATCTGTGCCCTCACACAATTCCACCCTCCATTCCCTCTTTCAGGTCCCTGGATCCTATGGGAGGACTTTGAAACTGAGGAGCAGCATGGCAGGCCGGGACATGTGTGGTACATGGGAGAGGTGGAGCCTCCCCAAGCTGCTCAGCTCTAGCACTTTCTGAGATGGGTCTCTGTGCAGGCACTAAAACCATATGTGTGAGGCAGAAACTACGACAAAGTAGAACAAGTTGCTTACCTGTAACTGTGGTTCTTTGAACGGTCATCCGTGCTCCCACACAATGGGTTTAGCACCCATTTGTGTGAGGAACAGAGACCACGACGAAGAACCAGACTTTTGACTAGCGTGATTAGCCTCACTTGTCCTTTGCTCTTCTCTCTTCCCTCAGTACTATTCCCTCAATAAGGTGAATACTTAAGCATGCTGTAGATAGCGTTCCTGCCTACCTCCTGCCTGCGCTGCTCTTTCTTCAGCTGGGCAATCTCCCGGTTCCTCTTGGTCTCTGCCAGTCTCCGCCTCTGCTGCTCCTCACGCATTTGTTTCATCAGTGCCACCTAATGGTGAAATGGAACAGGGGGACTCAATACAAGACATGATGGGAAAGATGGTTTTGCTCTGATAGCTATGAACTCTGAGTACAGCTAACTGTATTTGGGTGATATAAACAAAACAGTTTCATCTGAGTTAATGTAAGTGCAGTACAGCAGTGGAGGAGCACGGGCTTTGGGAAGCAAATATCCAAGTTCACGTGCCTGCTACAGTACAAAGCATATTAACGATCAAGGACTGGTCACTGTTTTTTGGCCTAATCAATCCTCACTGGGCTGGATTAAATACAACACAAGTGTCCTCTAGACCCTGGGAAAGGATAGGAGAGAAAGCATTTATACACTGCCATACCACATTATTCAACAAACATAATTTGTGATTGGCAGTGTCTCTGCTTCTAGCTTGAGTCCAGTACAGTCCATGAAAGAAGCAGTGAAGAAGAACTGCTTGAACATATCTCAAAAATCATGATTTCTTCATCAGGTTACCTTGGCCTTCTTCATCTCTGCCACTTCTGCATGCAGCTTCTTCAACTCTCGCTCATATCGAGACTGGTTCTTGAGGAGGCGAGCATGTTCCTTCTGGGCTGCCTGCAACTTCTGCAGATCCCTATTCATCTCCCTCAGACGTTTCTCATAGTCTGCTTTGATCTTGTTGGCCTTCTCTTCTGTGTAACACTCCATAGTACCTAAGGGAAGAGCATTTCAGTGAGAAGAAATCTAGGCCAGTCTTCTCCCCACCACTATCATCAGGGAACTATTAAATGGGGAGAGCAATTAGTAATGGTTCTAAATCTGTGTTCTGAAATGGAAGTCCTGGGAGGTGTATATAACTTGCTTTTTCTGAACATGTTACTCTTTATTCAGTCACAAGAGAAACAACAACATTAGGGGAACAGTAACACACAGTGGTTCCTCCATATATGGGGAGTGGGGGTTCCATTTCAGCAACCCCCGCAAATAGTGTAAATTGTGAATGTTCACATCCCATTACATTCAATGGTGGCAACATGTGTGTGGATGCTTCAGTGTGTCCATGTTCATATCACCACTATTTTAGGTATAAGATATGAAACTTCACGTGAACTGGGAGTCACAGGTGCAGAGGCTGTGGGTAAGAAGGGTCCACTGTATTTATATTATGACATTTACAATATTTCTATACCATCTTTCAAGACAAAGCCTCTGATTCACAAATGTAAATGGCAGAATTACTGAAACTCGTCTGCAGCTGATTATTCACAGAACTAATTAGCATATTACTATTCTGACATTGTACCTGCATGTAAGCCATATTGCCCCAAGTTTGGAGACCCCAGACTAATCTCTCCCCACCCAGCCATCTTGGGAATCCAAATGCAAAGCCTCCTGCACTACCAAGGCATCGCACAGAGGTACTGTTCAGCTTGTCAAAACCCAACTTTTCCCAATCAGCATGTCCTTACTGAGATTCTGCAGGACCCTGTCCCTCTCCAATTGGGTGTCACGGATCTTGTTCTGCAGCAGAATCAGCTTCTCTTCATATTGGTGCTTCAGTGTCTGTAGGCGCCTTTGGCTGTTCTCTAGCTCATCTATTAGCTTCTGTTTGATCTCAATCTCACAGGTCAGGTCAGCCAGATCAGCCTGGAAATTTGCTGCTAGATATATAAAGAAAGAAGCAGACTCACTATCTTGGGGTAAGTGGGATCCAGACTCATTGCAGCTTCCTTTTACTGCAGGCATGAGTATTCTTCTTGATGGAACTGCATGGTAAGAGAAAAGGCCTGATATAGCCTTCTCCACTCTGATGTCTGCTCAGTGTATTGAACTGCAACTACCATCACCTAGAGCCAATGCGAGCATGGCTAAATTAACACCAAGGCAAGTTTGTTTTGCCAAAAAGGATGCTGGGAAGATTATCACCTGAGGGCTCCAGTGTCAGAGGAGTTTGAACTCTAAAAGATATATCAAATGTATGGAACCTATTTTGGGTATAGGGTTCATTACCTTGGATAGTGCCCTTAATATTCAGACTAAAACCTGAAGCAGATTCATCATCATCCTGAGATGGAATCCACCAACCACTACTGGCTGGGAATCACAGCAATGCTTGTTACACATGGACAGCTGGTGTTGTGCATTCAGCATCTGCAACCAATGAAAGGTTTTTGCCTCCATACACACTCTGAAGACTGTACATTGCTGCACATTCACCTGGATCTCTGCAGGGGTTGCACCAAACTGTATGGCCACAAGCACCTCTTGAAAGAGCCAATCTCTCTATATCTGCTGCATGAGCCTACCCTTTTCTTCAGCATCTGAGTCAGAATCCACCAAGCTTTCTTCACTTCCTGAATCTTCTTCCTCTTCTTCCTCTTGACCACCTTCTTCCTCACAACCACTTTCATCTCGTTCTTCCTAAAAAGCGGGAGAGGCGGCACAGCAATGAGAGAGGAACAGTAGTGAGGTAGTTCATTCCAAGCTACTGCAGTTCCAACTCCTGCTCATATCTGGCAGGAATTTGCTGCCCATTTCCTCCTTGGTTCATTAGTTTGCCACTGTGGCAACAGTAAGCACAGGTGACATTTGACCTGGTGAATTCTGGATTGTTTTCAAACTTACGATGTTACCTTCCATAGGTCATACTTTAATCTTTCACCTTTTCAGCTAATAGACCAGCAAAACACTGAGTGTGTACAGATCAGAGCAACAGCTATGGACCAGTACAACAAAGTTTTGCAGCACCTTACAAACTAGCATGTTTATTATGACATAACCTTTCATAGACTACTGTCTAGTTCTTCAGGATCATAAAGTTTTTCCTGACTGGTGACTCAGGAAGGACTTTGCCTATCAGATACAGTGAGTGGACTATAGGGCACGAGAGCTTATGCCAGGATGGGAATCATGGAGCCCTTCTGTTTTTAGACCATAATTCCCAACATCATTCATTATTGACTATGCTAGCTGAGGCTACTGGGTGTCCAAAAACATCTGGCAGGCTGCGCGTCTACCACCTGTGGTACATGCATGCATACCCACATACACATATACACACGTTTTCATGCTGCCACAAGACTGCATTTTCTGCAACAGACTAACATGGCTAGTCATCTGGCAACTGAGTAATTGCTTGGAAACCTAACATAATGATGTGAAATGTGGAGGAAGAGATTTAACACACATCACCAACAACCATCATTAAGCAATGGCTCTATTTTTCTTTGGACATGGATTCTAGTAACCTCATCTCTTTGGCTTTCAACTCTGTTCCTCAAAATGCAACTAAGAGCTGCTCCACTTTATAATATGGAGCCTGCAGTAAATGGGCTTTCCATATCATCAGTGAAGACCTACCACCTCAGTTACATTAAACTTTGCTATAAATCTCTTTTCAGAAACCAATACTGTATCCCATCTACACATAACATCACACTCTGGAGGACAGGTAAATAGCCAAGATCCTTTACATTTTTTATATAGCATATGCAGATAACCAGTGTAGTTATGCAGGATCCCAAGTTGTGTAACAGATAGTGTAATGAGTGCCTAGACTTTTAACTCCATCACTATGCAACGGTCAATTGGCTCCCCGCAATCAAGTCAACAGCACGCGAGAGAGCTGGGTGTGTGTGTTGGTGAACTGATTGGCTGCACCTGGGACTGCACTTATACAACCTCTAAAGAAGTGCAAGTGCTTGCACTGCTATTTGTACACTAGCATAGTGCCCCTAGCAGGATTCTAGCCAATGTTGCTGAAAGAAGACAACCTTCATCTCATTAAAAGAAAAGAAAAGAAAGAAAAAAAGCGCACCAGATATACAAATCAGCATCTCAGGGTTGGAAATCTTTAACTAGCAAATAACGTTTTTAAAGAGGTTTAAAAGAGTGGAGCTTTGTTTTGGGAGAAAACAGCAGTCTTACTGCATTTCCCCACTTCTAACACCCACCTCCCATTTATGTGGTGGTACAACAAAAAGAACTCACATTCTATTTATTTTTTTTGGCCCAGCATATAATTTTAATAATTCAAGGCTGCCTACAAAACCATCACAAAATGCTTTTTAAAATCTCTATGACTGGTCGTAAAAGCAGTAAAAGAACAGCAACTAAGCAGCTGAAGCAACATCAAGCGGCCTCCAATTATACACTAAAAACCCAGGCACTTAAGTCATTTTTATGAATAGTATTTGTGTTACTTTATATTCTACCCCATTGTTTCTCTTCTATTTTATTACTCCCATACACAATTTTTATGGACTCTCCTTGGAAGACAGCCTAGCATTCTTCAGAGCTAAACAATATTTCACCCCATGGAGAAAGAATCAGACCAGGGCAGTGTCAAACAATGCAGTACAGCAAAACATAAGCCCCCTCCCCATGTGTTATTTTGATGCTAACAGCCCGACCTTGACAATAACACTAAGAGATTGTTCCAAATATGCATATATTCACATTCATATATTAGCAATGAACATTGGTTTGCCTTTAAACAGGCAATTAGCAACCCTATGAAAGGAGATCTAGGTATCTGCATAGCTGTGATGGATGGCAATGGATACCATATTTTTCTATCATAGGTTCTTTCACCATATTTCAAAAATTTCATCTTATATTATTACAACACCCCACCCCCCAAATAGAAAGAATGGCTGTGCAGAGACACTCGAAACCAGACAACAGCTGGGAATCACTATTTCCTTCTTTAAATGCTGCTTTTTTCAACAATAAAAATCAAATCTTGGAATAAAGAAAATCAAACTGACTTTGATGTTACACCAACTGGTTAAAAATGCAAACTTTTGGTGCATTTTGCAATGTATCCTATTATCTCCTTATTAAAGCACATTTCACAGAGACATTTTTATTTTTAGGGAGATAAAACCAAATATAGATCAGCTGCACAGAACAGACCCAGCCTTCTCTGCTTCCTATATCCAAGAATCAGATTAAAGAGAAGCATACAAATTTTTTAAGAATATGGCAGAAGACCTTTTACTGAGCCTCAAGAACTTCAGAAATAAGTTGACAACTGACATGGGTAAGGACTGTTTAGATACAGCAGTTAAATCTGGTTGATGGGAAGAGGACTTGAAAAATTGAACTCAAGTGCTGAGCATGGCTCACTTGACAGGATTTGAAAGAACACAGAAACCACAGACATCTGAAGGCCAAGATCTCTTACCTCTTCGACCTCATTCTCATCTGTCTCATCTGCTTCATTTCCCTGCTGCAGCTTCAGACTTTTCTTAAACCCTTCCTTCTCTGGGCTGGAAGAAAGTAGGGCATTTTTATGTGAACACATGTACTTAAGCATTGTTTTTTTCTTCCATGTCTTTGACATAAAAATGGGCCAAATAAGCACTACTACAGTCAAACTGTACACTTTTTCATTTGTACCTATTGGAAAAAGCAACCAATTTTGGCCTTTACCTTTTCCAGCTCCTTTTGGCCAAGCTCTTTATCCAAGGAAAGACACTCTCACAAGCTTCCACTGTTTTCTTCCAACAGCCAGCGAAGTGTTAATGCTAAACTGAAACTTAGGAGACCTGGGTTGAGCCATGAAATTTACTGCCTTGCAAAGTCATTATAAGCATAAAGCAGGAAGGCAGACAGCTACATACTCTGCCTTGAGTTACTACAGAAAAGGCAGCATTGTTGGCATGACTAATAACAAGTTATATCTTTGCATTATGCATATGTTATGTTATGTGAGTATAAGCTTCCTTGAACTCTGTGATGAATACATTTGACTGCACAGAAACAACCTGTAAATACATGAAACTTTAAATAAGATTATATCCTTCACTTTTTAATCAAAAGAAGCTAACATTCATATAATGAAATATTTTCCTTTGAACTGAGAGAGAGAAGTAAAAACCCTCTTCTTTTTATTAAAAACAAAAACAAAGGAAAGCACTTTCTAAATTCCACTTGATTATTTTACTCATTCTGACATTCTGTTTACTAATCTATCACAAAAATAAATAATAAATTTAAAAGCCTTATTATTGCCTTATTTATTTGCCAGAGTGAGGAGAGCCTATTAATTACCCTGGAGTGCCAAAAAAAAAGATACTTGTGCTGCTCTGAAAATCACCCAGCTGAGTTTTGCTTCATTCCAATATCCTCTACTTTTATCACTGATTATGCAAAGAGAAAACAAAAGCCATAGTGAAGAAATATCACAGTTATTTTCTCTCACCTGGTAACCTCCAGATATTTTGGACTCTGAACTCGCATCTGCCCCAGCCAGTATGATTACCAGCCAGAAATTCTAGAAATCATTGTCCAAAGAATCTGACCAGCAACAAGTTGTTGAAGAATATTCTAGACAATGACTGATATTTGAAAAAGAGTTGAGTAGACAGTGAGGAAGAGAGGGAGCTCAGATATTGTCTTCATTGAAGTTCCAACTAGAAAGACAGAAAAGCATGAGCCTTTCCGCACTACACTATTATGGCACTGGCCCCTCCTGTAACTGCACACCCCAGGATTCCATAGGATGTTGAAAGTGGAATAATAGCGCTTTAACAGTGTAGTGCAGAAAGGCTCCATGTCTTACCTACTCCTTCGCTGCTTAGTTTCCCTCTTCAGCCGTTCTAAGTCTTGCTTCGCCCACTGGAGGACTTCGGAGACCTCTGCTTCCACAGAGGTGACAGGGCTATTTGATGTCCCCATTCCAGGTCCCGGAGATAAGCCCAGGGAATAGGGAAGCCTGGATGAAACCCGTGACAGATTGCGACGTAGTGACTCATTCATAGCTTCACTCTCTAAGAGTTTTGTTCTACAGAAATGACAAAGAAGGGAAGAAGGGTTTCAGTCTTTCAAGATGCAAAGCCTCACTTATTTGCAAACTCTTTTTTTTTTCAGGGCCCAAAGTAGATGGAGTGAGCCACCATGGTGTAGTGATCTGAGAATTGGACTATGACTCTGGAGATCAGGGTTAGATCCCTGCTCAGCCACAGAAACCCACTAGATGACCTTGGATAAATCATCCTCTCTCAACCTCAGAGAACGGCAAAAGCAACTCCCTCTTCTGAACAAATGCCAGATAGACTCACCTTAAGATCACCTTAAGTCAGAAAGAACCTGAAGGCACACAACAGCAACAACAATATAGATGTGATATGGAAGATCTGACAAAATAGTTCTTAATAACATACGGCTTAGACCTAAAATGTACATACACCGAACCAGAGTTGAACAACCACAAAGAATGCGCATGGTGTAGTGAGGGATGAGCAAAGCGAGGGACTCTCAATATTGTTGGACTGCAGCTCTTACAATCCCCAGCCAGTATAGCCAATGGTGAGAATGCCAGAAGCCGCAGTCCAAGGAGGGCTGTACTTTGTCCAACTGTGCTGAAAGGTGAAAGCAAAGGTAACATGCTAGCTAGATAAAAGACTGCATTGACTGGATTCACTTCTAGGTCTACAATTTCTAGGCCTTTTGGTGCCTGTGCAAATTTTACTTTTGTTTATAACAAAACAACTTTTTTTTTTCATCTTTCAACAATGTTCATCTAAAGCAGAGATAGGAAACATATTAGCCAAAGACAGCATTCAGTCAGCAGGAGTGCTTTGTGAAGCCGCCTCCCCACATAACTCAAAAAACATCTTCTGGCAGAAAGAATCTGTGGAAAATTCTGTGTGGGTGTGTGCAATTCTCCACTAAATGCTATCCCCTGTCTTTCAACTTTTGGGAACCCAAAGAGTTGTTTTTTTGAAAAACGACAGTTCTGAGAGTAATGTTCTGGGAGTATTGCTAAAAGGGGATGGTGCTGCCTGTGTGGATTGCAGGGAGGAAAACAGGGTGACTGAAGCCTCTTTCCAAGACCCATCACAGTTATTTACTCCTGACTGGAAGATTATAAATCACAAAAAGCACAAAAGCATACAGATGCAAGGTACTGCCTGATAGATACCTGAATAGTCATCAATAATTTATAGCTGATCTAAAAAGGAACCAACTGCAAAAATTTTTTTGGTTTCTTAAGCAGGTATGGCCACTTCCAAGATAGGAAAAATAAAGCAAACACAGCTTACCTGAGCTCCTCAATTTCCCGAATGTAATTCTGGATCAGAGCACCAATAGCCTCATTGCCATCGCCTGGAAGAACAGAATGAAGTCAAAAAATGAAAACAGCATTAAAATCAAAGCAATAAGCTAAGGACACAAGCTTAACAAGAACAAGCAAGATTTCAGTGTGTAATCTGAGATCCAACACTGTACATAATTTGCTGAAAGTGCTACATACAGACTTCAGAAACAAGTATGTTTTGCTCCAAAGACAACTAGATCTACAAAGGAAGTGACAAGTGAGAGGCAGAAAATCAACTGCAGAAGAACATCTTGGTGATATTTGACATGTCCTATAACAGCAATTGTTTGGTGAAGGCTGTAATTTTATGAAATGGTAATTCACAAAAAAAGCATTAATCAAGCAGGGTCAAATCACATGCGGTGTGATGCAGGCGGGATGATGGTGGTGGAGGGGAAAGCAAGTACAAAGCTCCAGTCCAGAATGTGCTCCCAATCTGGATCAGGGAATCACATTAATTTTCCATTGGAAAACACTCCTGGTCTTTGTATTATTTGAACTCAGTATTAATGTTTGCAGTAAACAAAATCTGCACCCACTAAAGGTAGCCAAAAAAAAAGAGTACCACTCAAACCTAGATCATGTTCTAGATGAGGGCACCAAGTCTGCTTTCTTCCCATATGAAAAAGTCTGGGATAAGCAAACTTGTTTAAACACAGGACTAATGTTATATGTAGTTTGGCCCTTAGAGAAAATATCCCCAAGCTCTGTAAATATAAAGTTGTATTCTTATTTAGGAATCTCATACTGTTAACTATATGGTGGCTAATGAAACCACGTGGAAACTCAACCAGTTGCCCTCACAGCCTCACCTGCCTTGGCAAGAATCAGGTTCGCTTCCTGACTCATCAAGTGGGTAACCCGGACATTGATTGCATCAATAGCTTCTTGCATGGCTTTTACTCGCATACGCAAAGTGGTGTTCTCCTTCTGAAGCATGGCATTCTCATGGAACAGGTCACTGTAGCCGTCTGAGCTGTCCTCTCCAATGACACGCTTGCCCTGTGAAGAGAAGATTGAAGAAAGAGAGTGGGAAAGGCTGTGGATGTAAGCCAGCTCTGGTGTAAGCCAGCTGAGGTGGACAGCAGCTGTCTTGCAAACATGTCAACTAAACAGCAAACATCTAATAATCACAGGACTGTCCTACATCAAGACTAGCATGTAATTTTGCATGTATCAGATTCTGAAGTTGTTGAATTTTAAAATATCTTACGCTGTCCATTCATTCTGAGGCACTGGAATACCTCCATGCATTTCTAAATGAATTTTACAAATAGCAGAAAAGATAAATGTCTATATCTGTTGTTTCAGCTGTTGGCTATCAAAGTCACCAGAGGTTGTTACAGCATTTCAATACAAAATAAATTCAAACTATAATTTGAAGACACAGTAAGAAAGATTATGCACTACTATTAAAAACATCACAACCAAGGAGAGCTAGCACAATCAACTTAGAATTCAACAACCAGGCAAAATAAAACATTTTTAACTGTCTTTCTCAGTGACCAATACAGTAAAGCTGGCAGATTGCTTTTGGTAGAGAATTTCCTCACCAGTGCTGCAGAGCAGAGTCCTTATTTTCTTACTCTCTCACCTTACAGCAAACAATTTAGTGGGAATGTAGCACGTGGTAGTCAATGAGAAGGGGAATAAAAACTATACTTTCAAAAATATGGCCTAAATGCAATTGTAAGTCCCAACTAGGGTGCAGCCATCAAATCAACAGAAAACTGGTAAGACAACATTTATGTATGATGGATTCAATACATTTGGCAGGATGAGTATTTTGATTTAAGCTTTTATCTATAGAGAAAGCTTAGCAATTGCTTTTAGTCTCAATCTATTGTTGTTCCTCCTACCTAACACAGAAGACTGTGAAAGTACGTGCACTGAGGATGTGTATGTGTGTGTGAGTATCCAAAAAACAAAGCAAAGTCTGGGAGAGAATTTAGGCTTAGCTCAAAGCAGAGAAAGGATTTTAAAACTGGGGGACTTTGTTTCTAACATTCTCAATTTCCAAAATTCTGGCTAACTGAAAGCATACTTTGAGGTTACATTCTTGAACAACACTCCAAAAAAGACCACAGCAGCTTGCCGTCCCTACTATTTCAACCCATTTCACAAAGACTACCATGTAAAACAGGTCTGACTGAATACACATGTACTGTCTTTCTTAACACAAATTCCTGCTATTTAATATAACAGTGTATAGCATTGATGAAACAGGGAATTCATTAGAAATAATAATGCATGGGCGTGGACAAAATCCAATTTTAATCCTAACTAGAACAGACCCATTGATTTAAATAGAAGGTACTTTAATACTTACTAACAAATAATATTCAATTCAATGGGTCTACTGTAGTTGTGAGTAAAAATAGTTTTAGCCCTGAAATGCAATTTTAAATTAAAAGAAAGAAATGAAGAAAGAAAGAAGTGATATAAAGCTATTTCACTTATCAGATAGCACTGCTTTCTCATATTATTATTTATGCATCAGAGTCTACCGTTATCCTTCATTTGAAGATGGAGAAACTGAAGCTGAGACAACCGTCTTTTGTCCATATAGGCTTCAGGAGTAAAACTACTCAACAGAGGTGAGTAAAGAGAAAAACAAAACACTGCGTTTTAGCATGTTTTTCCCTCACATGACTTAACTGACTGTGATAAGGATGCAAATCTTCAAACAGTTCATCATCTCATGCGAGCATGAATAATTTCCATAATGTTGTCCCCAGTGTGGAAGAAAATGATAGCTTAACACATTTTTTGCCTAGTGTTTGCTTGAAGTGTTTCAGAAAGTTGTTTTCCACAGAAATATATGTAGATTTTGCACATTTTTTTCCCCCAGAAACATGTGAGGTTTTGCATAAAAAACATTATTTTGGCACAAAAAAGCATATTACATGAAACTGTTTCTTTTGTGCAAAGAACACAAAATTTCTGCACAAAAACTATTTCCTGAAACACTTCAGGATGTGTGAATACTGGGCAAAAACCAAGCAAAATTCTCATCTCTCTGCTATTCTTCCTGACCAGGTTTCCCAGCTGTTGGGAACCCAATTTTTTGGGCTGGGAAACAAACAGCAACAAATACTTTTTCCATCTGTAGACTGGAGCACCTGAAACAATCAAAGATGGAAAAACATCACCACTGGAATCAAGTGACTGTAGTGCCGAAGGTCTGTGGTTCAATTTCAGCAGTAACTAAGGATACATCTGTGGCAGCCAAATATTCTGGACCTCTCCTTACCGCCTTGTACTCCATGAGCTCCATTTGGAGCCGAGCAATCTCAGCTCTTAGGGCACTGATCTGCTGACTTGTCTTATCCTGATTCACCACCACTTTGTTCTTGATGTTGCGAGCACGATTGGCATACTTAAGGGTGTTCAGGGTCTCCATAAAGTCCCGGTCTGAAGGGCTCACACAGGCAATCATTATGGTTTGGCTGCAGAGCAGGAAGAACAGGTGAGGCCAAACAAAAGAAGTTGCTTGCCACCTTCCCACATCAGGTACTGTGTAGCATGAGGGTAACAATAGAGTGGTTAAGTTATTCCCAATAACAGCTTCACATGCATAATGGAATTTAACAAATCAAGTCAACAAACCGCTGTAGCATGCTCAGATTCAGCAAATGGTACAAACAGAGTGAAGAGACACACAGGAAGAGTACAGAATAAGACATGTACCAAGATTTTGGTAAGAATTCTAACAATCTTGGCTCGCCTTGCCTTTCTGTCCGAAAGTAAACAAGAAACCAGGGATCTCAGATACAAAAAGAGACTTGTCTAGATAGACCCACAGATCATGAGGAATAGAATGGCAGCTGTTAAAGGAAACAGGCTGGAAAAGGAGGTGTAGGAGAAGAGATTACAATGATCCCATGTTAGGAAGTTCTATTGCCAACATTTGGGATCAAAAACAGCCTAGGCATATTACATAAGCATCCATTCTGCAGAAGCCAACAATCACATTTGGAACTCAGGGGAAAATGAAGCTTGGGATGTATTTGAAAATGCATTCTTTAGAACATCTATTACAACCCGGCTCCAGGAAACCCTCTAATGAAGCATGGCCATGCATTGCTAATCATACTGCCTAGGCAGTCTTTTCATCTGCTACCTCCAATGCCAGTAAATCTACATAGGCCTTTCCAAGATTTTTCATTTGGTACAATTAGGTATCTAGTAACTCATCTCATTACCTGTTCCCACCAAGGGAGTCTTGGAGGAGCCGTGTCAACTTTGAATCTCGGTAGGGCACGTGTAGGGCTTTCTTGCTCTGATCCCCAAGAGCACTGATGACATTTCCCAGTGCTAACTGCCAAGGAAATGTGCAGGTCAGCATTTAAGACTGGTGATTTCCCCTTGCGGTTTTATTTATAACCATTGCTTCACAAAATCCTCAACAAAAAGCCACCCAAAGCGCCAAACTACAATACTCTTTTTGAAATTGATGTTAGGGCCTTCCCCACCTACCCACCCACTTGACTGAAAGTGGGTGCTATTAGCTTAAAACAAGTTCAGAGTGGTAGGAGTGAACAATTTTCCACTAGAAGAACATAGTTTCTAAACCGTGCTACCAAATGGACAGGGGAACAGGCCTTCAACATCACAATACCAGTAATATACTCCACAGAATCTATCGCTAATTGAAGTATCTGTCCCCTTCCAAATAATTTTAAAAATCAAGTTTCTACTCCTTATGAGTATGAAGAAAATCTGAAGATAAAAAGGAGTATCTTCTAAAAATACTGAACAGTATTTTGCATGAGATTTCTGATGAACTGTTTTTCATCCTTTATAGGTTCTTTTAACATCATGTAGACCTCAGATGTAATGACTGTCAATCAACCTTTCATTCCTCTTAGATTTACAAGACACAAAATATCATCTACAATGTATGGGAGAGTAATAAATTCCTTCCATACTGGCTGATGGTATCCATATATAGTACAGAGACAAACAGGGAACCACATCAGCACTGCACCATACTTCTGTGACACATGTTTGCAAATACCATTGTCATATTAACATTTTGGGAGGTACACTTCCAGTATGCATATGCCTAAAAAAAAGATGTGAAGCAGCCCTTCAGCTAAATGCCAAAGCCAGTGAATGGCAGCCAGGTTTCCACAGTTTCCCACAGAAATAAAATCATTTTGCAAATCGTTAGCAACTGAATTTTATCTCCTCAAAGCAACACACAACACATTTCACACAAGCAATATCATTCCATGAGGTCTTCTTGCTTTAACAGATAGTTCTGCTCTTCATCACTAAGTTTATGCCAAATGCTAGTGCTGAAACAAAAATAAAACAGGGTTAGGCAACTACCAGGGCTAAAGAGGCCACACTGGCTCCCTGTGAAGCCCCAGGGACCAGACTCTTCACATTTTAATCCCACCCATCCTTACAAAAACCATGATTCAGAATTCTGACAAATTTTCAGGGGGCCAGCCTGTGCAAGTCTTTTATGGATGTTGTTTCCAAAACGGGAAGTGAGTGACTGGCCACTTTCAGTTTTGAAAAAAAAAAAGTTAAATCAAACGAGCAGGGCCCCAAACTGGAGAAGAACGAGTAACCATTCCCTCCTCCTAATACTTCAGGGGTACTATTATTCATTTTAGAGGCTAAAATCATTTTGGGGAGAAATATGAGGAGAGAGGTGTACTGTGATCCTTGAGGAGCCACAACAATGGTTTTGTGGACTGCATGTAGTACATATTTCACTTATTCCTGCTGTAAAACAGGGATAACTGTGACTTTCTAGATGTTTCTGAACTAATATTCCCATAATTTCTCCCCACGGGCTATGCTGGGTGGGGCTGATGGGAGGTGTACACATATGGAAGGTGCTGGAGGCTGCAGGAATTGCTCATCCTTATTCTACCACACAAGCAGTAGCAGTTTGTTGCCAGACAACATTTTATGAAGCTGTTCACCCCTATTTGTCTTACTATGTAACAAAAGCCATACCAAACCACAGTTGATGGAGATCCCTTCTTTGGCTCTTTCGCCTGTAGCACCTGTCCGCTTCAACCTCTCTGAGCCAGCCAGGTCAACAAAATGAAATTTGGCTGTTCGTGTCTCATACTCATTGGCAGGCTGGGATCCCTCAAGAAGACTGTTTGTTTCTCCATTCATCTATGACCAAAAAAAGCCCCAGAATCAGAATCCAAGGAATAATGGTTTTTGTTAGCATACAACAGCACCATCAATATTGACTATTGTTTGTTTTGCCCCACACTGAAAGATTAGCCCACAGAATTCCCAAACATGACTAGTGCTGTCAAGATAAGCAACACCCTGCTTCCTATTACTTATATAGCACCATCAATTAACATGGCAGTGTACAAAATTAAAATAATAAAAACAGACACCCTGGCCAAAATTGTAACACCCAGTAAAAAAAAAAAGAAAGGAAAGGAAAGGAAAGGAAAGGAAAGGAAAGGAAAGGAAAGGAAAGGAAAGGAAAGGAAAGGAAAGGAAAGGAAAGGAAAGGAAAGGAAAGATGTAGAGAAAGCACAGGATAAATACAAAAAACAAATAGTCCATATATACATACAAACACAAAAGCCAAATAGTCCAGATACTTAATCTTAATTTATAAAACTGTACATAATCTTAATATATAAAATTGTAAAGATAAAATAACCCTTTTCTTAAATAAAGAAGCAAATTTGATTTCCTTACTTCCTGCTTTCCCCAAAGCAGAGAGTAAGGAATCTCCCTGCTTTGGGGAAATCTTTGGGGAATCTTGCTGAATCTCCATTTCCTGCACAACTATTCCAGTGACTCTCTCATTAACTACAAGAAGGAATGCACAATTGGTGTTCCCACACTCTCCCTGCACTTACCATGTGTACAGGAGAGCAGACGCGCATTTGGCAAAGGTAGATGGTGAAGATAGCATGGGAGCGGGAGCTCTGGACATTCATTTGGGTGCTGGCTGTGGTTCGGGACAGAGCTCCCTGTTTCAGGCACTGGATCAGCTGCAGTAAAAGAAAGTGTCTGTGTTTTATATTTTCCTCCACATCCTGCCCCTCCAAACATATAAAAGAAAACCATATCATTTTTCAACCCTGCTTAAAAACAGGCTGCATTTAAGTTTCCTGCAGGACATTTATTTCACCACTAGTACTTGTACAAGTCAATTCCTTAACATATTAGAACAACCAAGACCAAATTAGACTTCATGTGCAGTGCTCTCAGTTTCTTTTCCCTAGCTAAAAGAAGCCTCTGAATGAAGAGCTGTGTTGAAGGAACAGAGTTGGAAGAGATGTTCAATCTTCCTTCCTTTCGATTTTGCTCCCTTCTAGGCACAGTTACATCACTGGAATTCAGGTAACAAGTAGAATGAATGAATTCAACTAGACTTCTGAATAGACCAGGAATGTGCAATATCAGTGGGTCTTGGGGAAAATGGTCTGTCTTTCAACCCTCCAGGGGCTTAATGGACTACCAAAATTGCCTCCAGAACAAACCCAACTAAACTAGGATAGTTTGGAATACAGAACTTCTCAATGATTCTCTGGTTGCAGAATATGTGGAACTTAGCTATTATGGAAAAATTTACAAACACCATTTTCACGAAGACAGAATGAGAGAAGTCAGAATACACAGGGATAAATTTACAAGTGTGTGACAAAATATTTATTTGTTTGTTTGTTTAGAGTATTTATACCCCATTATACCCCAGGTATGGGATATCTAACTTTTGCCTGGGGGGAAAAAAGCAGCTGATGGGGGTCCAATTTTGAATGGACAATTAACCAAAGGAACAGCCAAAGACTCCATTCCCTGTTGCAGCTGCTTTTCATGAAAAACAAGACATGGAACTTGTAACAATAGCATCTAGTTTGGTCCTTAAAACGTTTCAAAGGAACAAAGGGATATCTATCCGAGGCCATCATGATAAACTCTAACTGTAAAATTCACACTGCTTTCCATCAGCCAATGCATATAGTATTTGTTAGAATTTAAAGAAGGAACAGGGTAACAATTTCAACTGAGGCAGAGTAGAAAAGGAAGCAACAAAAACTTCAAGGAGGATGTTCTGCATCACTAAAGGCAAAATGCAGATAGATTTGAGAGCTGACTCATAGTTGAAAAGCAGACTGTTTTATGGGCTGTGCTCAAATAAGGCATGTCAGCAACTGAGTAAGCCATATAAAACAGTAGCCTTTGCAATGAAATCAGAACACAATTAGGCAAGAGTGTGAAACACATTTAGGGAATTCTCTAGTTTAAACTCTTCTCTGGAAACAGAAGACACTGGTAACTTATTCTTATAGCGTATACTCAAGGTCACTTCATGCAGATAAGTTAATGCTAATCTTAAAGAGAACGTACATATATGGGTGAAGTTGAGATCTTAACTTCTGGGAGTGCTTGTAAACATGGAATCAAGAGGAAGTGCTTACACGGACTAGCAAACATGGAATGCAAGAACAAGTTCTTGTGTATGAAGTGTTAGTTTACCCACCTCGTCCTGCGAGCCAATGAGACGTGATGTGACACCCGTAGTATAGATCCCACCACTGGCATCTTCATGGATTTTGATGTTTGACTTCCGGTGGCGGGAATCAAGATCACGTGTGCTATCAAAGAGATCCAAGATCTCCTCATTATATAACTAAAGAAAGAAAGAGAGAGGGAGATATTTAAAAACAATTGTTTTATTCTCAAAGGACTGCACAAGTATAAAGTTCAAGGAAAAGTATACAAATGGTTGAGGCTCTGGACATGACAATTGCCTTAGAGATCAACACAGGACTTCGTATTGGGGGTAAATCCTAGATCTGGCACATACATCAAAGGTTATATGAGATTCAACATGCCCAAGATTCCCTATCTGGAACAGTTTGTGTCAGTTGATTTATTTTCTTTGGTTACAAAATTTGAAGACCTTCTTGTAACAGGAATTTGGTTCACACTTTGGTGTCTTCCAGGGAAGGAAGATAATGACAGGGGTAACAATGAGAGAAGATGGAGATTCAAAGAATCTCACAAGGCAAGATGGGTGAAGACCTGATCACGGGGCAGGGAGAGGCAATGTGCTGTGAAAAACACTTCAATCACCATTGACAAGCCTACAAAAATCAGAGCAGAGAAATTTAGACCATTGGTTGCGTGGGTCTGCTTCAGTCCCATACAGAAACCTTAATGAAAGAACTAGTTCTACATCCCTGGTGGGATTTGTAGACTGACACACGAATCAACTGAACTTTTAGGGAAATCTTAACTTATTATCAAGAATACAGGATGTTTTTAATAGGGTTTTCTGGGGATGATAAAAAAAAATACTGCCAGATTACAACTGAATGCACTTGTGCCAGGACAGGTACATAAGGAAGCAACAGTCCACTCTGGCTCATGAACAAAATAGCAACAAGCCCTTCAGTAATTCCATATATTTGCACATACGCATTCTCTCTTTTAAGCCCCTACCCACACACAAACACCAATGCACCTACCTCCAAGAACTGTGCACTAACTTTGAACTCTGGTGCTGGCACACCTTGTTCCTGTGCTGCTCTCTTGCGGTCCTCTATGCCACTGAACAGATGGGAAATGGCTCGTGGAATTATGCCATTTTCCTCTTCTGAGATGTTCATATCAAAGCCAGTGCCCATAGTGTACGTCTTACCTGCACCTGTCTAAAAGGAAACAAGACAGGTGTTTTTATTAGTAACATGCCTCAGGGTCAAAGCCTCACTTTGATGTGGTGAGAGAGCATACACCCTTGGCCTCTCAACTATGCCGCTCCACTGATCCTTAAGCTACCCATACAGAATAACTGCAAGGTATACCCAAGGCGTGTAAACATTTCTCCTTTTTTTGACTGCTGCTCTTGAATCCCAAAGCCAGCAAAAATATTGGACATGCTGTGAGAGAAATTCTGGGAACTGAAGCCCCAAAAGTTATTTCTCCAAGAATAGATGTACTGCTCTTTATAATTCCAATTCAGATATATCTTTCCTTGAATTCTCTCTAATTATTCAAGCTACAGTGTCCACTTGCTCTATGCCCTGCAGCAATGCAACAAACCTGCCCACAGAGGAGGGGAAGGCAAATTTCCCAAAAATAAACCAGTTTGAAAAAAAAGTTTAATATGCAATCATTTTAACCTGTTTACTTGAGCAGCTTTTTCAACATTGAATTGAAAAGCATTTGCACCTAATTAACTAATCTCAAATTTTCTCCTGCCCTTTTCTGAGGGCTGGTGCAATAGCTAAAGCTGGCTGGGCTGATATGTGAGAAATCCAGCTTCAAATCTTCACATAACTGTAAAGTCCCCTGGGTGGGCTTGATCAAGCAATTGTTACTCAGCTTCACTGTAGCTACTCCAAAGGCCTTTCACAAAGCTAAAGTGCCACTCCTTGTGGCATATGCCTCTTGGGAAAAGGATGCAAAAAAAAAACAAAAAAATAAAACAGCCATGTTCAACCAAAAGCTTTAAAAAGGGTATGACAAAAACAGAATTTTAAAAGATATGTGACACGATATCCATCCATCCATCACTTTATTTATATCCTGCCTTTCTCACAGGTGGGGCTCAAAGTGGCTTAGAAAAAGACAGAATAAAATACACATTGTTAAAAGCATAAAAAATCAAGATTAAAACAGTATTAAATAAGAGAATTAAAACCAATTAAAATATTAAAACAGTTTAAAAACAGTATAGCACCATAAAAGTCACTTTTGTTAAGATCAGTTTCCAAAAGCTTGCTGGAAAAGAAAGGTTTTAAACTGTCACTGAAAGGAAAAGGAAAGAAGGAGCCATCCTAACTTCCCTAGGGAGGGAGTTCCAAAGTGTGGCAGCAGCCACAGAGGCCTTTTCCTTCGTTCCCATCAACCATGCCTGTGAAGACAGTGGGCAGAAAGAAGTACCTCCCCTGCAGAGCTTGGGCAAGCTCATATGGAAAGATAAGGTTCATCAAATAGCCTGGACCTGCACTGTATATGAATTTAACACAAGATGTGAGACAGAATGTAATATAATTGTAGGACAAAAAAAAAGTCATGATAAAAACAGAATATGAGATACATTTAAGATACTTATATTGCATCCTATAGATCAAACCTGTTGTCATTAAAAGTCCAGTCATTAAAAGCCAAACAAAAGAATCTTATAACACTCCCAGAAAGGCCTGGACAATGGTAAACCTCTAGCAGAAAGGAGCTGCATTGCTGCAGAGCATCCTCCAAGAACACCACTCTAGGTGAACATGCTGCACGAATACTTCTGAGTGGGCTCAAGAGGTCACAGTGGAATGCTGGGAGGGGAACATGATTTCTAAGGGCACAAAAAGATCAGGGGTTATAAGTCAAAACTATAAAGGTGAATTACGGCCCTAAAAGAATAGAAACACTGATATGATGTGCTTGTCACATCCCAACTTTTTCAAAAGGCACACTGCCACATTTGGCAGCAGTTAAGGCTCCTTACGCATCAGTAGGAATATGGTAAACAATTATACTGTATATCACAATAAACCAGAATTCTGAAGAATTTTGCTTTATTGGTATGAGGCAGAGCGCTTGGGCACTGCTGCCTCATAACTTCCACCAAAATAGGAATGATTAAACTAGGACTGATTTGATTTTAATCAAGCGATTCTACTTTCCTCTCTGAAGGCCTCAGTTTTAATTATTTGAATCACAGCTTAAATCATTAGTGACAAAGATTCTACTCAGTCATCATTTAGTAGGAACACACAACTGTTTAATATAACCTTAAATATTCAGAGATGCATGTTTCACTCGCAGGCAGGACGCGCTAAGCAATTATTCTTGTTTTCCAATTAATTTTCAGTTCATCAAAAAAATGAGATTCCTTGAATTTCCATCCAGAGTCCTCTTCCTGGTTCATATCTTAGAGTTAAGTATATGATATATACTGTATTATTATTTTAATACATATTGTTAGAATTAAGTATATGAATACACTTTAAACTTTATATGATGCGGATCTACTCTGCTTTTCCAAATTCTTTATTTCTTGACCTTCTCTTATCTTTTCAATTAGAAAGAGGCAAAAGAAAAAGGAAGAGATTGAAAGAGTACAAAAGTGTGTGCACTTCATGTATACCACATGCAACTAGGACTGACCAGGATGACCACAGATGGACAATTCATGCTTTGCACAATGCAAGCAACTGGGCAAGGCTGCATCAACCTGTTGCTTGTAAACAACAGGCCACAACATGTGCAGGTTGTCAATGTCTAGTACAAACAAACAGCTGTATAAAGAGGCACCCTACAGGACTGTTAGCCTATTTATTCTGACTTGCTCATGGCAGAGTCTGTGAAAAGGGCAGAGGAATCACATACCTGACCATATGCCAACACTGTGGCATTGTACCCTTCGAAACAGCCCTCAACAAGCTTGCTCACACAGGTTGTGTAGATCTGCTCCTGCCAAGTATCCAGGTCAAAGACAAAGTCATAGGTAAAGGCTTTGTCCTTTCCCAGGAGTACCTGGGGTTCTCCAGGTGTCACTGATGTGCAGATGTGACATCCTTCAATCTTCTCCTTTGGCATCTGAGGACGGATCCTTCAAAAGAAAGGGAAAAAGAATACAGAAAATCTCCCTTTAACTCTACAACTATCCTAGAAGACTAATTATTAGGGAAGAGGGGAAGATGGAAATGCCCCCCCCCAGCTGCTACTGCTGGACCCAAACACCACAGAGACCATAAGAGTTGGTCTGGAAATCAAATTCCTCAAAGGCTGATTTCAAGTACATAGATTCCCTCGTGCATATCCATGATGCCTTGTATACATCTGTCACATAGTCAGAAAAGTAAAGACATACAAACATATTTCATAAAAAAAACCCAATACATTGGGCAAATACAATAGCCAAATCTGTAATTATGCAATGCTTCTTAAAAAGAAAATTGTGCACACCTAAATTTTTATCTGCTGCTTGGTAAAGGCACAGGGGGCAGGGGGAAGAAGAGTAAGCAGAGGGAAAGGCTGAATGAGCAGCATAGTGGATAGAGAGAAAAAGCAGCAAGAAAGAAGCATGGAGAAAGAAAGAGAGAACAGAAGGAAAGAAAGGGAACACCAGGCTGTTGATGGGACTACAAGGTTTCTGTAGTTCTCATCTGTTTGTAAACTAGAAAAGTAGACTGTACATTCTTTCAACAAAGCGTAGGATATATAAATAAATGACGCTGAATTAATAATAACAAAGTAGCAAAATACAAGTAACACTCTGGCTATATTTAAAAATCGAAATAACAACCTTGTGGCACATTCAAAACTGACAGGTGCATTGGGGCATCAATCTTCATGGGCTAGACACAGGAAAAGTTATTCCCAGTTGACAAATTATATACAAGTGTACATATAGGGAGTAACAATACAGCCAAAAGGGATGGAAATGCAAAAGATACAGTCTATATAAACACTGAGACACACAAAACAGCTAAGGAGGCATTAGTGTTTCCCATATTAGACACCAGGAATTTTTTCAAGGGCGAAATTATGATAAACCATCCCTTCTCTATGTTGTTCATAAGAGCAAAACGAGAAGGAACTGGCAAGTACAAAAACTACTGAGAGAAGAGATGGGGAACCTTTAACCTTGCAGAGATTGTTAGATGTCAGCTCCATCATACCTGACCACTGGCCATACTGGCTAGGGCTCATGGGAACTGAAGTCCTAAAATATTTTCAAGATGTGGATTAGAGGGACTATGACCAATCTTCTGACAACCAAACAGAAGTCGAGCAGTTCTTTGTACAAGCAGCTACTGCTTACAGAGATCTTGTTCAGCCTTGACCACATAGCATAACAAAGGTTTTGGAATTTGTTTTCTGAATAGCAAACATGAATGCCATAGAACAAGCCATTTAGAATCTCAGAAGTGTTTTAAATATATATTTTACTTTGGTGTTTGGAGATCTGCTAAACCAAAAGGTGGAGAGAGAAATACTATTAAGACCTAGAAAATGTTTGAGATACTTTATGCAGTTCTCTGGAGTGTGGTTTTGCAAGCTTCAACGTGGAGGTTACGTCACTGCTATGAACCATCTTACTGGGCTGTCCACTCAAATGGCTTATTGCAAAAATCAGTAAAGATTTCAGTCCCTGGTGAGGAACGGGTTGGGAGGGAAACATATCTAGTAGGATCAAGCTGTCTCACAGGATGGTTCATGACTGCCCACTCCATTTCTGGAATGTTCAGCCCCACATGAGCAGGTTGCCTGCATCCTGGAGAACCAACAGCTTTGCATTAAGGAGGCGGAAGTAGCTAAGCCCTTACTCTGTGTAAACCAGGGCTTAATGAGTCACAAGGTGACTGGTAAGAGCACTAACATGACCTGGCAGGTGTCACCCTTCTGAGCTGTTATGTCACAGTTTGGTGAACACTACAGCGCTACAGGCACAAAGGGCTTTATTCATTCAATACAAGGACCTCACAAATCCGTTGGAAAAGGCACACTGAAGGCTCATTCCTTTCCAAGCCCTTCAGACAAGCTGCTGCCTTATTTGCCCCCCTCTTTCTTGCAGGAGAACATTATCAACTGGTATTTCACCAACAGACTAGAGGAGGCTTAACCACCCTGCTGTGTGTGGGCTAGGAGTATTAGAAGACAATGGGGGTCACATCAGGACTTGTTTTTAATGCCCTCATGATGGAGCCATCTGTCATTACTTCTTCACTGAGAAACAGTGGGAACGAGTGGGGTCATCTCTAAGTGCTGCCCACACAAGGATGCTAGAGCATCCCATCAAGCCCTGACACAAACCTCTATGGGGTTGTCTCAGCTTCATCATTTTGATACAAAAGGAACTGAAACACTTTTGTGTTTTCAAAGACTTCAACACCAATCATTAAGATTTTAAGGAAAATGAAGAATAGGTCAGAAATTAAACAGAAAAAAGTGACTCATAACATAAAAGTGAAAAGAAATAGGAAACAGCCTTATACTAAGAGATATAAAGGAATCCTCTAGCACCTTTCAGATTAACTGAGAAAAAGAAATTTCTAGCACAAACTTTGTTGGTTAGTTTCAAAGATCCAACATGATTCTCTAACATCTAACATCTCTTTATGCTGCAGCATACTAACATGGCTTGGAATGGCTTTACACTACGTCAGACTATTAGCTTGTCTAGCTTGGTATTGTCAGATTGTGACCGGCTCTTCTGTGCTTCAGAGGGGGGCCTTTCCCAGTCCTATACTTGGAAACATCAGAGACTGAACCTGGGACTTTTCGTATGTAAAGCATGCACTCTGCCATATAATTACAGTCCTTCTCTGCAGCATTTCCCTCAGATCAAAAAAAAAAAAATGAAGAAAGTTTTTGCATGGAGCTTGGTCATCTTGCCTGTGGTATCTGGAAGTCTAGACCCAAATACTTTCAAACCATTCCTCTTAGTGACAAAAAGAGACACTTGAAAAGAAATACTGAGAAATATTCAGTTGCTCTGAGTGACATATGCAGATGACATCAGATAGCAAGGTGGTAGTATGAGGATTATAGTACCAATTTCACACTGTACTCACCTTCCGTGATCATAGTCTGGTAATTAGAGGTTCATTTTCCAAAAACAGTGCACATCACACACAAACATCCCAAACACTACATACATTCTGCTTCAGAGGAGGAGAATTCTGGGAAAGTCATATTCCTGACCTAGAAATCTATCAAGCATGAAACCAAAATTCAAATGAGCAATAGCTCCAAACAGCTTGTATGACCTTTTTTCCGTCCAACTTATAAAGTGATGCGTCATCCCTTGATTTTGCTGACATTATCAACCCACTTCCTCTGTCCAGATTAGGCTGGGTTTTTTAAAAAAGTTTTGTTTTCATTTCATTGATGGGAAGAAAAAGTGTCAGTGATGTACCAGCAACGTTTCATTTCCAAGTGTGTCTTCCTCTAATCTCCTCTTTTCAAAGGATGACTCCTTGAAACAACAGAAACAGAAGCAATGAAATTTGCTGCAGGAAGATGTTATCATCACAAGTGTGTGCTCAGCCTTCCTTTTTCTCTTTAGTGTGAGATCTACAGGATCTCAAGAAAGCCAGACTTACACCTTTTATGCAACAGGTATACCTTGCACCTGTAGCTCTAACTAAGCCTAAAAATGCAAGTATGATGACATTCTGCGCATCTGACAGTGAGACTCTTCAAGACTGTGTGGCCTTTCAGAAGTGAGTCCACATCCATGAGTCCACATCCAGTTTGCAAAGCATCCACAGAACACTCTGCAGAAACAGAGAGGCTGCCACATGGGTAGCCTGCATATAAGTCTCTCTGTGTCAGCAAGACAGAAAAGCAGCAGCCCCCACGGCAAGATTGCCTTGACAACCAAGCCTCTGCAGGAGAAGGAGGAGGGAAAGACAACCCAAAAAGGGAACACACTGACACACTATATAAAACACCACTCAGGCATTTTCTCCAGTGGCCCTGACACACACAATGGCCTGGCTGTTTAGCTCCATCAGCAAAAGCCAACATTTATAGAGAGGGGAACCAATTGGGCTGGCGTCCAAAGCACAAATGGGCTCTAGTCTTATACTGAAAGCCATGGCCCCTGAGGCCAAGAAGGAGCTTTCTCTCTTCCCCACCCCCTTGGCAGCCTCACTATATAGAAAAGCCATGAAGATCCCCACAGAAAGGATTCTGTCCTACGATTTCCCAGTCAACACTGATTCCATCCTAATCATGCTTTTGATAGCAGAATGCAACCTATAATCATCACTGTTATAAAAAGAGATTAAATTCTTCCTCACATAGAGATGGCACAATACTGTGCCTAGCAACTGACAGTCATTAAGAGTCTTAATTTAGTTTTTATTTTTTTGTTTTTAATGATCCACCACTCTCTGAAGGACTCTTTTCTTCCCCTATTCTTCATTCAGATCAGAGTGCCCTCTCACACTGGAAAGAACAGATAGCATAAGTTGAGGCATCTTATACCTCTTTCAGCCTGCAACAATGAAGGGTAACAATCTTAGCGGGCACAGAAATGCAGCCTGGAACAACTTCAGACTTAAGCGTTTAATTGATGCAGATAGAAAGCCCAGGTAACTGGAGAAAAGCTTAAGCCTGGGAGCTTCAATGAGCAAATGTGCCCACAACCCTGCCCCCACAACCCTGCCCCCACAACCCTGCCAGAGATTAAGAAAGGCCTTTAACTCTTTAATAAGAACATTAGTGCTTTCCCAAACTTGTTGGTATAAAACCACTTCTGACCAGGATGGAAATCCAGATACATACAAAGTGCATGTGAACACTAAAACTCCTTTGCTAAGAGAATATATGATGAGCAAAGCATGAATGTGATCAAGCCAGAGGATAAACCTATGGCATATGGCTTGGTAAGCTGTGTGCTTCTCTCCTCCCCCATCACACCTAGTCTCTCACTATCACCACCACTACACACAGATACACATTTATTTATTTAAAGCACTTACACATTGTATCTCAAATTAGCTTCTCCTACTCAGTTTTACAATACCAACCAACTTTACAGCATAATTTTCCTATGAAGCAACCTGACCTGCTTCTGACCCATTCAAGGTATTTCTACCAAGCTAGGGAAAGACAGTGCTTAATATGGATTTAGTATTTCAGTGTCCACAAGACACTGCAGTTAACAAATGTTTCCTGTTAGTGTAGGCTATAAAAGGTTGTGAAATTCTGAAGAAGCCATTCAGGACAGGATATGTACTTATTGACTCCAAACCCCAGAGAAGAATGCCTAAGTGCTAAAGTCTTTTATCAAATACCTCCATCTTGTGCATCACATGAGCACCAGGCTTGCATAAATCTATGAAAATCCAGACACCACTGAAAATTATTGTGGCTATACAACTGCTTTCAGGCACAGGCAAGTCCAGGTCCCCATGTTCCAATTCTACTTGTGGTCCTGTATGAGTAAGAACAACATCCGTGAGGAAAAATGTCACTCCTTCGTATCATTCCGGTTGCAAATTTCACATGCCATCTCAAATATAAGAACACATCATGGTATTTATACCATGCCTAAGTCAATCCATCCAGCCTCCAAGGTCTGGATGGTAGCTGCTTTCCAAGGTCTCAGATCAGACCTTTCAGAGCCCTGTCTTTGCCCACAGTCTTTTAACCAGAACTGAAATTACATTCAAGGTTAACATGCAAAGTATGTACTGACACTGAACTTTTTTAAAAGATTTTTTTTCCCATTTACACTGACAAAAAACTACAACATATACAGAGGGGAAAAAAACACTCTGAGATGTAACTCAGCAATCTGTCACAGAAAACATCAGCCAAGCAGTATCACAGCAAGGAAAGTACTGAGCAGGATGATTTCTCCACTGAAACCACTGACCAGAAATTCTATGTCTCAACATGCTCAAAAACTATGGCTAGAAGCATTGTGCACTTCCAAAGCCTTGACTAGATTAATCAAGAGTACAAAGTACTCTCCACAGGCAACCGAAAACACAACTTGGAGAACAAGAGTGTATATTCTTTGCACCTTGTAAGAGAATCCACAGTGTACCTTAACAACTTGCCAGATCCTTTAAACAAGCTTCCGTAAGTGTAATTCAACATGTAAGAAGATCAAGGAAGAGGCATTTAAACCATAACATCCATGACCAGGGGACTATTACCATGAAATATAGATTAGATGAGGCACAAATGATGGGTCTTTAGGGTCCCATTTATCAAGGGAAGAGCTATTATCTTCCCAAATGGAGGCTGAGGACGCAAGAATGACAGATACAAGCACAATCTGAGCAGGGCACACAGAGAAATGGTTTCTGACTGCTTTCTCTATTTCTTGTGCTAACTTTACAAACTCTGACCTGTCATTATCCAACAAATTTGGCTACATTATGCATTTTCCAAAATACTACTTCTGAGCAGTATTAAATCTAATCAGTGACTAGACCTAAAGCATTTGTACTGGCAACATTTAGAAATTGCTGTGGGCAACTCCAGAAATTGTATTTGCACAGGATAAGCTTTTAAGAGACTTAGCATTTCCTACATGGCCCCAGATCCCAGTTAAATCCATATTCTTATAGCTGCCTTGAGTTGTTGTCCACCCTGTCCCTATACCAGAACAGAATAATGTCATACCCTTCTATATGATGTTGGACTACAATCCCTGCTATCTCTAGCCAGTGGTAAGGAATGGTATAAATTATAGTCCAATACATCTGGAGTGTCTCCTATTCTCTGGCCCTGACATTCATACTCTCTTCTCTCTCATTACCACCTCTGTTCCATTCTGCCTTGCAGCATAAAGCAACCATATGCTAGGCAAGCATATTTTCTGGTTTGTTTTGTGGGCATAACCAACAGTACCCAAGTGACCTATTCTCTTAGAATTCACATTGGGTTTTCATCCATTTGGGGTATTTTTAATGCAACAGCTGAATTTTATTACACTTACACATTATGCAAATTAAAACCACTTGTAAATATCTGAATTATTCACATAAATAATTCTACTTGCCACTTGAAGCAAAACAGCAAAGAAGAGTACCATAGCTCTGTTTCCTGGCTAAAAAAAATCCTACAAAACTCCTACATGATGGATCCTAGGAGTTCACCATGTACTGTCATGTATGTTCAAGCTTTCTGGGGGATGGGATGCATTTATTTTTTAAATAACAGGGTTGGGATTCTTAGGTTGGTACAATTCTATGTTAAGTAATCATTTAGGAATCTACACGATTCTGTGTCTTTGAATTTTTCCATGACTAAAGGGGGAATGGTGTAAAAGATAGGACATAGCTATTTCCAATACTCCTAATCTTTGCAATCATCTCAGAACAATCCTATTTGCAATCGTCTCAAAGCAAAAGGAAACATGGTCGTGGCTTCTAAAAGCAACATGACCTTCCACTTTCACTTCTAGGGCTCTCACACCAAACTTATTTGTTCTCTAAGAGATAGCCCTACCACAAGGCACAGTTAGGTAGCCACTTCAGGGAGCAGGTGCTGGTGTGGTGATGGTAGTAGAAGACACACACACCCAACCATTCTTCCTGCACCCCACCCCTCAACATAGACAGAATCAACACATATAGCTTCACAAAATACATTGTATCTTACAGCAAATATTTGTCTCTGGTATCACTTAAGCCAATCTGATATATGTTCAGAGGTGTTACATAATTTCACTGGGGGTGGGCATTTGCTTCTCTATCTCAGGCTACAAAATGACTTCAGCTGGCCCTGTTTGTTTCTATTGGCTCAGAACACTGGTAGCATCAAGGCACTAGTAGAAGAAAAGTGTACTAAGGAGCCCTTTTATTCATAGGCAGAACTCACGCAGTGCTTCAGATGTTGTCCAACTGCGGGTCCCAGCAGCCCTAGCCAGTGGTGAGAAACACTGTGACTAGAAGCTGCAGCCCAACAGTAGGCTCTCATCTCTGCTTAATTCTGGTTTTCTCAAGCAAGGTTTCCTGGAACTCTAGGATTCTGTGAGGGCCCATTAGGAGTTCCACAAGAGATCGTGACTGGCAAAAATAAATAAATAAATAAAGCTGTAGATAAAATAATTTTTATCAAAGGGTTTCCAGTGACTTAAAAATTATTTCAAGGTTTCTTCCAGGGGGAAAAAAAGGCTGAGAAACACTGGCTTAACTCTTATATTATTGTTGTTGTGTGCCGAGAGTGTGCGACGTGCCCAGTCACCCAGTGGGTTTCCATGGCTAAGTGAGGAATCCAAACCTGATCTCCAGGGTTGTAGTCAAACCATTACTTACATACATTTAATTGCTATGTACATGAGTGCTAGTGACTGCAAAGGAAAGTTAGATTTTAACAACACCAGCCGCCCAAATTCACATTCAGCAATGGGTGTGAGATTCACTTCATTCTGTTTTTGATGAGAATTCACCAAAATACCCAAGCTACTTCATATCTGAATACTTCATATTTGGAATGAAACGAACTTAGGAGTTAAAACCCTCAACTGCAGGAAGTGGGTTATCAAAAGTGGGAGATTTCTCCATCCCTAGTCACATCACTGTCTCAGGAGAGGGCATCTGGGTTAGATTTGCATGTAAGCTCCTCTTTACACACGTCATGTCCCAAGCCTGTCTTCCATTTCATGTAACAACACAGCATATTTTGACAGTGTCTCATACAGGATATTCCCTCAGAGCCCAGAAGGTCAGCTCAACCAGGCACAGTTAGGCAATAAATATTGACATTCATTTGTTCTCTCCAGCCCTCAATGCTCTTGGTAGGAAACGTTCTCTTCTGCAGATCATCACATTGATATGCAATTTTAAAAACCCAGAATCTTCCTCATCTCTTATTAATTTTCATCTGACAAAGATTCTGCTACTGCTCTTCATGGGCAAACATCCTGTTCCTATAACCATTTCTGTATCCTGTACGATACTACTTAGAATGTTCAAACATTTTTCTATTTTATCCCAGGAATTTTTACTACTTATATTGTTAGATAATACAAAAATCATGATTTAAAGTACTTATCTGTCTGTCACACTTTTGGTGTGTCATCTAACGGGACCAAAAAAAGATCATATAGCCCTCTCTTCATATTTGTGGGTTTTTTGCGAATTTGATTATTTGCAAGGCACTGCTTGTACCTCTCCATTTTTGCCCCCCCATGCCCTTGCCTTTTGTCCACATGTGCAATGCCTTCCTTCTCCACACCTGGGCAAAAGGCAAGCGAATGGGAGGAGGGAACCCCACACATGAAGAAGAAAGGTGAGTGCGTCCCTTCCCACCCTATTCTCTACCTCCCATTTTCTTGCCTTTTGCCCAGGTGCCTGGAAAGAAGGCAGGTGCACCTCGGCAAAGGGCAAGAGAATAGGAGGGGAAGAATGGCAGGGGGAAGCATGCATGCACCTTCTCCATGTGCAGGGCTGCCCCAGAAAAAAAATGCCACATTTCCCTATAGCTGAAGAACAATATATAAAAGGACAGACCCAGCTATGGATTGAGATGTGATATATATTTTGACTCCATCTACTTATTTTCAAAATACTGTATGGCAATTCCGTTTGAACAGATTGTTAACAAATAAACAGATAAAGTAAGGTTTATTGGCTAAGCATCAACTACATACTGCATTAGACTTCAGCTAGGCCAAACCCAAAGCCATTATAGTACTAAAAAGTCAGGAACAAATTCCCTGGCATGGTGCCACAATACCAGAAAGAAAAGGCCATTCTGTGAGAAGAAACTCTACCATTTACAGCAAGCTAAAATTAACAGTCTCTTTAATGGGGCCATATTGTTCATGAAAATTGCTTTGAAGTTGCATACAATTCTAGAAGATTTCATCTCTGCAGATAAAGATAACAGGAGGAGTAAACCAGAGAACAATTGCAACTTTTCAACACTCCATGCCCTTTATTTGCTTCACATGTTTAGAACCCGCAAGGCAAGAGTTAGCACAAAGAAAAACAGAAGCTCAACACAGAGAAGGATTGACCTCCTAATACTCATAACAGGAGTTGCTCCTCCATTATACCAGACAAGCAAGAAGGAAAGATGAGGGTAAGTCTCCCTGAGTATCTACCTAACTGTTTGTACAGTTACAAATAGCTGAGTTACACTCAGGGCCAGCCCTACTACTAGGCAACAGCAGGCAGCAGATATTGTGACTGGAAGTAGCTGCAGCAATCCCTTGGTTGATAGAGGATAAAGTTACAGGAGTCACAACCTATCCTATTCCCATTAATGGGCCTCCTCAGGGTGAGGGAAGGATGCTATGTCATTATCACTATTTAAATGAAGAGTTTTGTCTGCTTTTGAATAAGGAATGGGCGAGTGGTGCCAGTTTATCCTTCACTTCAGACATCAAAATGGTTTAGGTTGCTCCTGTAGAGGCTCAGTAGCACAGTACACCACACCTGGGAATGATTTGTAGAGAAATATTTCCACCCATCCCAAGCTTACTCTACTCCTTATGAAATAACATCTTTATTAAAAATAAAGAGCAAATTAATTTCTCTTCTATTCCTACATGAAAATACTTCCCAGTGAAATCAACTAGACTGATTTCTAGATAAGCTGTTGAGTCGCATGCATCTTCTGCATCCTTTACTTTGAGAAAAAGAGGGTGTGTGATGTCAGGATGATGTCTGTAACCATAACCAAATTCATGTTATATATATTCTCTCTCTCTGTTATTTGCTTCCTCTCAGTGGCAACCCAATGGCCAATAAAACCTTCAATTTGGGTTGAAAAGGATTAATATATCACAGTTCCAGAGAAGACCACTTAAGCAGGCTGTCTTTTTTCCTAGCTCCTATTGTGCAATTCTTACACGGACAGATTCAGTGATGCCAAATGAGATCTTATTGACATGACATCAGACCTTTCAAGAACCCTAGGAAGAAAGGCACCACTTGTGAAAATCATCAGTCAATAGCAGTCTGTATATCTTTTCCTGAGGGATACGTTTTTGGTAACAGGATCCCACTGGCAGTGCATTATTATATTTTGGAGCTGACTATCTATAACATCAAAGTAAAGGGAACTAATAAGTCTTTTAAGGTAGAGAAACGGCTCATCCCAGAAACAACCATATCACAACAGACTCTTATCCACTGAAGAATTTCATCTGTTGCAGATTTGGCATGCACACAAGCACATATACTACCCGCATGCTGGCAGAGACATTAAATAAGTGGCATGGGAGAATTACAGCAGCAAGCCACAATGTCATTAAAAAAAATAGGGGGAACATTGGAAAATAGGGGGAACATTGGAAGATGCATGTGACCTGCAGGCTACATTTTATCCATACATGTAAACATATATGGGGAATTTGTACAAGTCCCTCCCATGCAATCATAGCTTCTTATTCAAACATGTCATGGACTATATCCAGGCAGTTTATATTGTGCCAGCCTTTAAAATGCAGCAACTGCCTCAATTTAGAATGCTGTGAAAAAAGTAGCTTTCACACCACTGCTGCAATGAATAAAGGAGTGCTTTTCATTTCTCATGAGAGGTCTTCTTCAGAGCACTATATTGCAGTAGCGATGCAATAATACTGTAGTGCCATAGTAGAAGCTCTGGCCATGCAGAAGTTCACAGTCTCACACCACACAGACATGCATGCAGGATCCTTGTCCATACTGGGCATATGCACAGGCAGAGCTCACCTCCTACTTATGGACATCCTGTTCAGTTCAGCACCTGTTAACTCCTTTGCAATAGATCTGACCTCTGTGTGTCCCCCAGGGATGATTTTACAGCCTGAAGGCTTCAAAAAAATGCCCCCAAATGACCTCTGAGGGGGTGGAGGGCAATTCCACATTTCAAGCTCCCCTGGATCCTCAGGAGTCAAAACAATTTTTAAAAAATTTTTCAGAATTTTTTTTTTTGCCTCAAAATGACCCAAAATGCCCTTGAAGGGCCCAAAGAGCTCCTACAAGAAGCATGGTATGGATGCTCTCATGTCCCATAGAGGGCATTTGGGAGTGAACAAGTTTATGGTTTTGTTTTTGTTTTTTTGGCAAGAACAAGGATGGTGGGTGGTACGGTCTTCCAGGAAGCTAAGTGGCCCCCAGATGTTGCCCATCCCTGCTCTGACACCATTTTTATGCTAAGGAAATTCAATATCCATACAAGCAAGGTGTAAATGCACATCTGAGATTCTTGTGCAATTTGACCCACATATGAATTTTGTTAATATAGAATACAGCACAAAAGTGCATTATAAAAGCTGCACAGACTGCAATCAGTTTGAGACACCAGTTTAAATTAAGGATGACTGAATTTTCACATGTTGAACATCCCTCTTCCTCCTTCTGATCCACTTTTTTATTTTCGGTCTAAAACAGTTCCATATACTGGACTGCAGCAGCTCCTACTGCCACAAATGCCCTGTGCAAAAAAATACAAAATAAAAAAATACACTGAGAGCACTGTTACTCAGAAATCAGCATTTTTAACTTCCTTCCCTGCCCTCCAAGTATACCCGCCAATTATATCCTGCACAGTCTTCCTTCTGCTTAGATGACATCAGAATAAATACTGACAACAAGAGGGCAGGGAGCAATGGGGCAGGGAGATATTCCTATTCTTTTCTACAAATCATAAACTCATCTACTACTCATCTAGCCAAAAGGTTACAATTGGCAGCCCATAATTTAAGACCCATTCCTCTGGGATAAACATGCTTTTGTCAAAAGTTGCTAGTGCTGAAACAAGATGCCATTTCATCCTTACAAAGGAGGAAAGGCACTTGGCATAGGCCAGAGCATGAAGAGGGGATTAGCAGCAACCGAACCCCCACCCTCCTCTCTTTGAGAGATCAAGAGCATGGCATGTTGCAACAAGAATGTTTATAAGACTGGCTGAGGTCTGGAGGTTGCAAGGGTTTAAATAAACTTGAAATCTACTTCCTTTCCCGGTTTCACAAGCTCCATTTCCTGACCCTTCTCAGCTCTGACAAGAGCTCACAGACACTACAGGAAATACTCAGTGGAAGCTAATTTAAGTTTTAAATTAAAACAAAAAATTCTTTAGTTCTTTGCTGTAAGCTCCCGCTTAACTTTCTTTCTAATTGGCACTGTGAAGTCAGCCCTCAATATCTGTGGTTTTTGTATCCACGGATTCAACCAACCATAACTTGAAAATATTTTTTAAAAACCCAAAAAACAAACTTTGATTTTATCATTTTATATAAGTGATGCTGTTTTACTACACCATTGTATATAATGGGACTTGAGTATCCACAAATTTTGGTATCCATGGGAGATCCTGGAACCAAATCCTAGGGGATACCAAGGGCCCATTGTATTTCCACTTGGCAGTTCTAAACTCGGCCTGTAAGACCCCTTCTTCAGACAAAGGAAAACACAGTCTCTGCAAAAGCAATGCTAGCATTCCTCCGTTTTCTTTAACTGTCAAATGTTACGACAGACTTGACTGACTGGTATCCTAGGTCTGCACGCTCTGTGTCCCTCTTGATGCAACATACCATGAGTGACCAGAGCTTGAGTTTCCACAGTTGCAGTTTATAGAGGAAACACTTGGAGTAAAAACCTTGGGAGAACTAGCACACAAGCACACGAACATATTGAAGTGGTGTGGATGATTTCTAAAGTAAGGCGGGGAAGAGTCTGCTAGATCATAGCTCAAGCAGGCAGGAAACCCACAAAGTGCTATAATCCGTTTTTCTGCTGCAAAACCACTGACAGCAGCTAGAGGTTGAGTTCTTCTATTGAGGAATTATTTCCACCTTCAAAACCAAAATGAGTTAACTTTATGACAGATTCAAAACAGGCTTCATTAGTTTTGATCCCAAATGAAAACCAGATATCAAAAATTTCATCGTGGCCCATTAACTGAATGAAGTATATGTAAATGAATTTAAGCTAATCAGCTTTCAAGTCAATCCAGACACTAAATGAGTATGATTTCTGAGTCTGGGTATTCAAGGTCTTGTGGTCCTTCCCCTAGCTCCTGACTTCATTTTAGTGAGAACATCAGTGGGGAAATTTAATCAAGCAGTTAACACAGAAGGCTTTACTAACTAGTGTACCCCAGGGCTACTTAGTGCCAGTCTACAAAACATGTGCATATGACATCACTTGTTAAACAATGCATTTCAGTATAAATGAGATTTTTTTCCCTTTTTAAAACATGTGCAAATGGGCGGCGGAGGGAACGCTTGACCAAGAGCCAGAGTGGTGTAGTGGTCTGAGCACTGGTCTACAGTCCTGGAAACCAAGATTCAATTTCCCACTCAACCACAGAAACCCACTTGGTGACTTTAGATGCATCACACACTCTCAGCCCAGAGAAAACTCCATGATAGGTTCACCTTAGGGTTGTCAAAAGTTGGAAACAACTTGAAGAGAGATAATGACAACAATTCTTGACTAAGCACTGACTGCAATTGTTTAGAAAAGAAGAATGGCTTCATACATGTACTCTTTACAACTATCTGTGTATTTTATACACTGTGAAAAAAGCTGCCCCTAAATGTTGAGCTAAACTTCTTTATTAAAACTTTAGCACCTGACCTGCATGACAATTTGGATGACCGGAGCAATCCCCTTAGCAACTGATGCCACTATACAGCTCAATGGCTTTTCACGAGTAAAGCAGGCTTCTGCAGGGATGCGCAGTTGTCAGGGGAGGTGCAAAGACACAGTCTGATCCCCCAGTCTTGTGTGTGACTTGACTGAAGTTTAAAAGACAAAAGCACCAACACACTGCACGCTCCCTGTCAACTGTCAATATGTCCTTTGTATTCTATCCTGCTCAGCTCCAAATTGAACTTTTTGGGCTAATTTTAGTCTCACATTCTTTGCTTCTAGTTCTTCTAAGTGTTTTATGGCCGGCATATCCATATAGCCAGAGCTTGAAAACAGCTGGTTTAAAAAACTGATTTGTTATCCTATGTTCATAAAAAAAATTCAACTACATTTTTGAGGTGTGTTATTGAGATATTAAATAGTAGCAATATTATATTTTTGCAATTTCTTGTTAATGGCAATTAAACACTCTGTATCACAATTTTTAACATTAAGAAATCAGCTTTTGTTTATCCATTCAACATAAACATGTAATCTGCAAGGCTGTTGATGAAGGGTGACCTGGAAGTCTCTGATTCATAGAGTTGCCATAAATTGAAGTTGACTGGATAGCACTTAAGAACAACAACAAAAATGCTAAGCAAATGCCTGCAACTCAGCCACATTCCTTAAATTAAAAAAAAATTACAATTACTAGAAATTACCAATAAGAAGAAATGTTGTTACTCAAATGTCGATACCCACCTTTTCTAAATTAGAAAAGGTCTTCAAGTATAAAAAGATATTACTACACTAAAGTCAGAGGCCTCTAGGCCACAGTATCTCCTATATCTATGAACAGATGTGAAAATGGTGAACAAAGCTGTCAGGAAACAAGTCAACTCATTTTAAATGAGGTGCTCAAGAAATATTCTACAGGGACCATCAGCTGCTAAAAAGACAAATTAATGGGTCCAAGAGCAGGAGAAAAGGCTATCTTTCACTAGAAACCAAAATGACTAAACTGGGGCTGTCACACTTTGGACATATCATGAGATGCTGTGACTCATCAGAAAAGGCAGTAATACTTGGTAAAATGGAAGGCAGTACAAAGAGAGAAAAATCATACTACCGGTGGACTGATTCAATCACAGAAGCCACGACCCTGTTTGCAAAATCTGAGCAGAGTAGCTAAGGAGGACTGGAGGCCTTGGAGATCTCTCATTCATACAGTGGCCATAAGCTGACATTGACTCAATGGCAAATAACAATAACAACCATTTATTAAAAGTTTACCTGCCTATATATCTCTGAAATTTACTAACAAAATTGGTTCTGTTAGGAGACAGATTGTGAGCAGTTTTTCTTCTCCTTGTAAAACCGAAATAAAGCTATTCAGGTTTGAAAATACAAGCTATAGAAGTAGAGAAATAAAACAAACAAATCTCTTCACTATCTTCCTGTTCCTTAGTTTAAAATGTCATTATTCTTAATGGGACTACCTGATTTTCAGATATATTATAAAGCAGTGGCTTTTACGTGGATAAAGGATTGGGTGGACCTACAAGATGTGAGAATGCTGACACTGGAAGGTGTAGACCTGAGGATGGGGTGGCATGCCTATATGTTCTATGATAAAGCAAAAATAGATAAAGATTTTATACATCACTATATTAGAAAATTGCTTTTGAAAATTTGGTATGAATATAAGTCTAAAAACATATGGCAGCTCCCCACTTGGATGTCCCCTCAAGAAGCATTTTTTGGAAGATGGACTGAAACCGATAAATGGCTGTGATATGATGATATAATAGTGATGTCAACTTCCAATAATCTGAAAATTAAAACAAGAATAAAACGGGAACAAGAAGGAATAATATTACGTTGGTTCCCTTACAGACAGCTAACTGAAAGTTTTCAGATGGACTTAAAAACATATGGAATTGAAACAAAAGAGAAAACTGGAGTAATTAAATGGTTGTTTGAGAATCCACCTCATCTACTAGCTTATATTTATCAAGAAATATTACAGCAGGAGAGGCAAGAAGAAACAGTTAAGGCAGCAATGATCTCATGGGCTAAGAATATTAGACATTCAATTCAATTAGAATCCTGGGAACAGAGATAGAAAAAAACACAGAAATTTACAGTAGCCCAGAATTTGAAAGAGAACTATTATAAGCTGTTCCATAGATTGTACATGACACCAGACAAATTAAAAAAGATTTATAATACAGGTACTGGACTTTGTTGGAAATGTCAGAAAGAGGTTGGTACGATATATCATATGTGGCGGTCATGTCCTAAGGCTAAAAAATATTGGACTGAAATACATAACAAAATTACTGCTTTAATGAAAGTTCAGTTTGCAAAGATACCGGAATTGTACTTATTAAATATGACAGATGTATTAGAAGGTACTGGTATAAAGAAGTACTGGAGAATAATATTGTATATGATAACAACGGTTCGTATTGAGTATGCAAAGCTGTGGAAAACTCAGCAAATACCCACAATAGAACAATGGTGGGGAACAATGATTGAAAATAGAAATGCTGATATGGTCTCTCAGAGATTAAAAGGGAAATCAGACGATGAGATTCAAAAAGAATGGCAAATTCTAATGGATAATTGCTGGGTACTGTCAGATGGAAATGAGTAATTCATGATTTAGATAATTAATGAGGGAGTTACTGGATATATATCATGAAGCTGGAATGTGGAAATAGAAATGCAAGAACCAACATGTAATATTAGCAGTAAATTGTGGTATAATAATATAAACACGTAAAGAGATATTGAAAATGAAATCTAGATCAGCGTGGAAGATCAAAAATAATTCACGTAATCTTACATTTACAGTTATTTGTTTTATACTTGAATTTGAATAAAATGATTTTAAAAATGTCATTATTCTTTTATTTGTTCATGCTACTTGTATATAATTTGATATCAAAGCTTTCCAAGTGATTCAACATTAAAATCAGCTATTTTTAAAACTGGATAAAAACCACTGTAAAGCAATTTTTAAAATAATTAAAACATTATAAAGCATTTCCTAAGAGATGTTGCATAACTTTAAGGGAAGCAGAGGACCACCAAAAATATAAAGAGACCTCTGAAAATTCTCTACATTTGAGAGTACACGTGTTTCCTAGCACTGTCCCACTTGTCCTTCATTTTGAACAGTCTAGTGGTCCCTTTTGGCACTCCCGTTCTTAATTTTGAACAGTCTGGTGGGGTGGGTGGACTACTCAGGGCAGGGTGGTTGAGGAGTACCTTCTCCTACAACTGCTAAATATATAGTACAGTGGCCCCCCCACTCCTGGGAGGGCTTGGGGCACAAAACCCTCACAAAAGTGGAAAAACCACAAATAACTCACCCCCACAATCCTTCTCCCACTCCTTTCTGGGGCTCCCCCCATTCCCTCTCCTTTTGCCCTGGTATGAAAGCCTTCCTCCTCAGTGCCAGGGCCAAAGGCAAGGGAATGGGAGAGGAGAGAAAGAAGGTGCGTGCGTATTTCTGCCCCATTCCCTTACTTTTTGCCTTGGTGCACATTCTCAGCACTGGTGCCAAAGGCAAGGGATTGGGCGAGGGAGCTCCAGAGGAGAGAAAGAATGTATGTGCATGCCTCCCCCCTCACCTTCCCTTGCCTTTTGCCTGGGTGTGCTTGCCTTCTTTCTCCACACCCAGAAAATTACAAGGGAATGGGAAGAGGTGAATGAGCAGGAGGTACATGTGCCTTTGTGAGTAATCAAATTCACAAAGGTCAAACCCACAAATGTGGAGGGAGGACTGTTAACCACGCCTTGGTTAACAAAGCCTCTGAGAAAGAAGCTTTTTTTAAGAAAGTCTTTTAATGTCTATCCAACTCCTGTCTTCCCTGTCTTCTATCTAGCAAGAAATTTTTCAGCAGCATCAGCAGGGGGAAGGTGGAGAAAACACTTTTGGTGTTGGGTTGCAGTACCATGTCTGTAGTACAAAATGCAATAAAATTTGACCAGGAAAGAGCAGGATTCTACTCTAGGTTGATCCAAATGTAGTCATGTGTGCCTCCTTAGAACAGGCAAGGTAAACAGCAACTGCCTTTCAAATCCTTTACTAAGCTTGTGTGGAGCAAAAGAGAGAGATGAGAGAGCAGATAAGCCTGAGCAGCTACTCCTACCATATTAAAAACCACATATCTGTTAGTCTGGACATCAAAATCATTAGAAAAAGGGAGGGTGATGAAAGAAAAAAAGTATGTGGTCTCCAGAAGACTTCCAATGTTTTCGCTTATTCATGCAGTCCTTACCTGATCTGGCAGTTTCATTTCACATGAGCATATCTTTAGTTCTGAATTAAAAAGTCTGCTGAAACATGTTCAAGCTGTTCTTTTTTGTGGTGCAGACACCAATTGCTCTTCTCTCCATGTTCTTTTTGCCTCTGGTAGCAAAATTTCTGTTGAAAATGTACAGTGGTGCCTCCACTTTTGCAAGGGTTCAGGGCGCACAACCTTCATGAAAGTCAAAGAACTGTGAATTACTCCCCCCTGTTCAAGTGAGCACTCCCCTCCCATTCCCTTGCCTTTTGTCTGGGTGTGTGTCTTCTTTCTCTGCACCTGGGCAAAAGGCAAGAGAATGGGGAGGGGTGTAGCCCTGTCCACAGAGAAAGTATGCACAAACCTCCCTCATTCTCCCCGTCCCTATTCCCTTGCCTTTTGCCTGGGAGTGTTGCCTTCCTTCTCCACACCTGGGCAAAAGGCAAGGAAATCAGGGGGAGAGTGGGTTGGAGGAAGAGTCGCATGTGCCTTCCTTCTCCACATGTGGGGCTCCCTCTTTCCATTTGCTTGCCTTTTGGCCAGGAGTAGGAAGGCACGCACACCCAGGCGAAAGGAAAGGAAATGGGAAGGGAAGAAGAGGGGAAGAATAATCAAATTTGCAAAGGTTAAACCCATGAATGTGGGGAGAAGACTGTAATGTCCAGTTACTTTGTTAACTGAAACATATCTGTATGATAAGGTGATCTATCAAGGATTCAAACCTTAATTTTATGTGAGATTAGAGGACACAAGGGATGATGGCCCAAGCCAATCAGCTTTATGGAAAGGGTTAAAATAATAATGATAAGGAAGAAAAGATGGAAACAGCTATGCAGGATAGCCAAATGAACTGAGAACTCTACACAGAAAGCAGACAGAAGTGTGATGTTAGCAAAAGCACTGAGATCCAACCTTCTTCCAATTATACTGAGGAGGTATAAAGCATCCCAGCTCAGAAGTAGGTACACTTGGTGTTTTTAGTGATGGTGCTATTTTTCTTTCCCCCTTCTATCTTTATAGGGCAATCCTATACACATCTACTTAGAAGTATGAACAGAATTGCACAGAACTTTGAAAGTTACTTTTACAAAGCAGCTTTCTGCACCTGTAGTTCCAGAAATGAACCTCCAGCTATTAAATACTATCACAGTTACAATTTTTAAATAGTAACTTTCTTGTTGTGTTTCTCTAAAATAGATGCTTTTAGTTACTTTTAAAAACTCCATCTGAATTGCTAGAAGCCACTAGTCTGTGGTAAGAAACACATTTGTCTAAGCTTGGTCTGGGCTGGCAGCCAGGAGAAGCTGATAACAAGGGGGTCAAAAACTCAGCAGTAACTTAAGTGGTCGGTTTACTGAAGAAAGGAAACAGCTTTGCAAATGCGAAGCAATAAAGGTCCCAACAATATCCATAAATCAATGGCAGGCAAAAACAAACACAAGTCAAAGGCAGAAACACAGGCAAGGGAAGCAATCAGAAGCTTGCACAGGAGAAATGGTCAGTTGATTGCTGACAAAGGCTAGAGGGGAAAGGCTCAGTTCTTACAGGCTCCAGGGTCAGTGCAGTTGGTGCCTGATTAACTGGTGCTTGGCATAAATTCACTGGGAGCGACACAGGAGACCCTTTGGGTGTCTATGCTGGGCAAAGGTAGGTATGGTTAGATCATTCTCTGTGTCAGAGTGTGCAGGGCTCCCTGCTGGGGCTGACACTTCTGTCCCGGGGGTGGTGGTGGTGGTGGTGGTGGTACAGTCTGCGCTGTAGGTTCTGCTGCAGCAGTCTCTGTGTCAGGGCTCAGAGCAGGTTCTGCTGCCTCAGACTCTGAGTCTGGGTCCTGGAAGCCCATGACAACATTCTCCACTCAATCACCTTTGTGTTGCAACACTGACAAGAACACATAAGAGAGCATGTGATATTTCTCCTCAATCATTTAGTGAAGTACAGTTCTACTTTTCACTGTAAGTTATGAACAGATGTGCAGAAAGGTGGTTTGGGGGAATACTGTGTGGCAGAACAGGAGAATATGAGTCCAAAGGAATGCTTTCTGGATTACTTCCTACCTACCTCTGCTTTGCACCCACAACATTCATGTTCATGTGCCTTAGTATCCCACGTGGACATACAGGCTGATGAGAATTCAAATGATTGCTTTGCTTCTGATTATGCCTTGGCTCTGCTCCCGATGGGCACTAGCCATTGCTGTACCCTATTTCACTGAATTCTATTAAAAAGAGGCAACCATCATCCCAGCACAAAGAGGAAAGAAAAAATATGTAGAATTATACAGAAAAAAAGCTGTTCTCAAACATTTATTTTATTAAGGAAAAAATAAAAGAGACAAAGAAACCTAGACGTCTTCTACTTTTAAAGTATCTCCCAGACTTCTGCATAGATCTCTCTCTGTGCCTAAAAGTGCAGCATTACCAACTAAAATCAAGTTTGGCTTTTAAAAATATCATGTGAAAAGGATTAAAGTTAAAGAGACATCTGGATAAACAGATCAGCTGGTAAGGCTAGCATTTCTGTTCGGAAAGCAGGCTGGCAGGGAAAGGAAGCTGACCAAACAATTTTTTAAAAAATGAAAAAGGCATTCCCAACACATCTGGCATAGAGGTACTGTGGTTTCACCAACTACTTTTTTTTTTTAACAGTTTTCACTTTTGCATGCATGACACATTCTGCTGATAGTAAGCATAAATTCAGTGACAGATAAAAACAGCAGAAGAGTAATTACTGGTGTGGAAAAAGAATATATGAGATACAAGACAGCAAGGATTCGCGAAAGGTAAACTGTGCCAGATGATGACAGTGCAACACCATAGTTCGAGGCAATGAGAGAGAGAGAGAGAGAGAGAATTTACCAGTCACATGGCATGTCACAACACATGAATGGAATGGTGCCTTGGGCTCCAAACAGTGTGCGCGTATGTTGTGCAGGCTTATGCTAGACTAATCTGATATCCCTTTTAGGAAGATAATAGGTTTTCTGGACAAGAGAAATGCAGTAATGCATTCAATGCAGTATGGTATAAGCAATTATTAATGAAATTGGAGGAGATAAACATACAGTAAGATGGGGGGGAAACTAAGCAAGCTACAGGGAAACAGAAACGGATTTGTTAAAAGGCAAATCTTCAAATTAAAGAAAAGTTAATGGGTGGGAAATCAAGAGATTTATTTTTATTCAATATTTTCCTTAGTGACTTTGAGATAAGAAGTATGTCAATAACACTGGCCATTGAGTTAGACAATGGTGCCAATACAGTGAGAATTAACATATAGCAGAATGCTCTTTAGAGCCAGCATGGTATAATGGTTTGTGTGCTGGACTATGAGCCTGGAGACCAGGATCTGACTCTCCATTCAGCCACAGAAACCCACTAGGTGACCTTGGGCACCTTATGCACTTTCAGCCCCAGAAAACCACATGATAGGTTCACCTTTGCGTCGCCATAAGTCAGAAATGACTTGAAGGAAAAGGATACAACTTATCTACAGGAGATTACACTACTTTACTACCTGGAAACTTACAACGAATTTAGTGTGCTTTCTTCTGGATTTTGGCCTTGGAGGAAATGCCTGCTTAATCAAGTAATGCATTGTGGGAAGAGGCAGTAGAAAATTAAGCATGGTGTAAGTAAATTTTTTACTATCTCCAGCTGCTCAAATATTATTGCAGTGACCTTCACTTTTTTGAATAATTTATATTCCCAGGAAATATTTAAATTTATAACCCTATTCGGAGTAGACATACAGTCTTCTGTGAGAGAAAGAACTTGAAATCACACAACAAAAACAAGAAGGATGCCCTTTAGATCAGAGTTGGGTCAACAACTTGGGAGCCAGTGGTGCAACAACTACAAAGCATAGAGTCCTATGGCTGGAGATACCTTGATGATTGTGGATCGTTAAATGTTAAAGCAGCACTAACCTGATGTTTGCTTGGTCCCTGTTTGGCCCCTTATCCTTTCCGCTGCAAAAACCAAATCTTACCGTCAACACTACAGCTATGTAGCTGGTGGTGAAAATCACTAATCACAGCCTATGAGCAGCTTAAAATAATCATGAAGAAGCCAGTGAAAGTGGCATGCCTATGCAATATGCTTGTACCAGAGCAATAATATTCTGTGTGATGACATAGGTGTTAACAGAAGCACCTGAAAGTGGTGAGGAAGCTGTCCGTGCGATGAGCTATTCTGGGCATAACAGTGCCAAACTCACCATGGGAAGGTAGCTTTCAAAAGCCTCCCTATGGCTACTGTAAGCTAGGCATCAGACTTTCCTCTACATGTTGAGCCCTGTTTAACGTGCTGTGATCTTTGGGAAGCAAAACACAACTCCTTTCTATTCCACATTTAAGGGGCTGACCCTCACTATCATAAGAGTCAATTTTTGTTGAATGACATTTATAGAATGGAGAGGATGGACAGTACCAACCATCCAAGGCAGCATGCCCATTTAGATAGCCATCTTCTCTTTCCTATCTCACACTTATCACTGGCATTCAGTACCCAGTTCAAATGACTGTGTCTGCTGATTAGTAAGAGTTGAAGATGAAGTTAGTGCATCACTCACTCACAGATGTGTGGCCTTCCAGTTGCCCTATAATAATATTTTTGCTCTCTGGACATGTCTCTCCAAGCAAACCAGTTCTAAGTTCAGTCCAGGATACTGCTGAACTGCTTGAATGCTTGTTAGTACATTATTTCTGATATCTGCTTCTCTGACTAGTTCGTGCTTCCAAAAATCTATTAATCCATATGCAATATCAGAAGACTGAGAACGTTAGGCCTTCGTATGACCAATCTCAATGGGAGGCAAAGAAGGGGAGAAGGAGGTAGCAATGCTTATGTTTTCTCCATCTCTTTGGCAAAATGCAGTTTTCGGTTCCCTTTAAAATATACCTTGTCTTCTTCTTCTCCCCTTCCCTTTAGTATGAAATATGGCCATCAGCAAAAGAAAGAAAGAAAGAAAGAAAGAAAGAAAGAAAGAAAGAAGAAAAAAACAAGTTCCATTGGTTGGATTTAGTCAATACTGACAGCTTGTACTGACACGTTACCATCAAGCCAGAGATATACTCATAAAGTATAACTGTTAACAAGGAGAACGGGTGTTAGCCAAAGAACAGGTACACATCTCTCTGCATATTTTGGCAAGTTGTAGCCTTTCTCTTTAATTAGCCTTCTCACCTCACCATAGTCCCTTTCTACATTGCAGTTTGCCAAAAGCTTTTCAATGAACCTTTAGTACCCTCCTCCACTCTCTGGTGCTCATAGCCAGCTCTAAGAACATGCTGAATGAAATAACACATTTTCTTCTCCTCCTTGCTCTTTCTCAGGTCTCCCCCGTGACAAGTTACAAACTGTGTCAAATTTCTGTCTGAATTATGCATATTAAGTCATCTTGCATACATTTGCTTAATTTATTGTACTTTGGGGAGAAGAATTTAAAACCTAAGCAGAACCTAAGCAGAAGCTCAGGGAATCCTGCTCTGTCCCACTTGACCTGATAATAACCTAGGAAAACATCTAAAGTGCTTCTTTTTCTGAATTAAACACACACACACACACTTTTTCCCCTGAACAAATAAAGGCTGAGATTCTTAGAGAGTGAATTATCTGCACCAGAAATCAGATCCTATACTTGTGTGATGGAAATGTAGACAGCACAAACAGGAACAGTCTGTTCTCTAAAGCAGTAACTCCAGAACCAAATCCAAGATCATTCTCTAGCAGCTCTTCACCTTTGGTAGGTGGACAAACCCTTGGTTTGATTTCAAAAGCCCTGTACAGTCAAGCAGGCCTCTGTCAGAGGTGACAGGAAAAGAGAGAGTAAAAGAAAATGGGTGGTCCACCCATGCTTGGTTGCAGCCCCACCAACCACCAGTTTTTGACCCAACAGATTTCCCATGGAGCAATGCAGCTCTTGACAGAACAATGAGGTTCTGTAGTCCCTAAGCCTGGAAGATAAAAGAACCTTCCTGGGAGTACAAGTCCACAAATACCGCAACCACCACAGCAATGTCCGACACTGCTCGGAGCTATCTTTCTGAGCTCTCCTTCTCTTGCCCTTGAGTCTGCACAGAGACAGGAAAGGTCATGTTTCAGCAGTGGAACAACTGGATTTGAGGCAAGCACAATTTTAATTTTTCTATATATGTCAAGAGGCTGATTTGATCAGCTGTAGAACAGTTTCCTATGCCTGACTAGCATGCAACATCTTACAGAACACCACAAGCTCAGAAAAGAGTGGACTACTCTATAAATCAAATTGTCTCCTCCTGTCTTCCCTTTAACACCCGTCTCCTGAGGTTTCTCAGGAGGCCAGCCGTACAACACAAAACTGCCTAAAGACAGAGAGCATGCAAGCCAGAAAAACGAGGCAGGAAAATCAGCCTTGTTTTCTCAATCCCTCAGACAGACCACTGGATTGACTCATTTTGGCCAAGCCTAACTAGATGGAAAGCACTGGTGTTGAGCAGTGGGTTAGCTTTTGCCTTGCAAGAAAGCTTCTGTATGACAATAGTAGCCTGCTACATGATGGGCAAGCAACACAAGGATGCATTTCTTACAATGAAAGAGGGAGAGGAAAAGCCCTCTTCCAGCATCTTGGGTACAAAATGAGGAACGACAGAAGGAGGTCATATAAAGTCCAGCTGTGGCAGGAACTGCCCTCACCTGCCCTCAGTACGGCCACTTTTGTTCAATGTTTCGTACAGAGAGCACCTCCCAGCCTGACAAAAGCATTGAAGCCTTGCCAAAATGGCAGCCCCTTAGTCCCTGTGCTCAATATATTCTAGTCTAACACTGGGGGACAAAGCCCCCCCCCGCACAACTCCCAATTCAACAGAGACCTACTTGACCTCATGAGATGATGAGCTGTATTAAAATTTTTGAGCAATATCTGAGAAAGACAAGCTTAAACCTTCTTGATATAAAAAACAGCCATAGCTCACGGTTACTACTAGACGTAGTCTCCAGATTCTTATTAAAGATCATTCAGATGCACAGACATACAAAAGGACTTGCATCCTCAGTGGCTAAAGCAGATACTAAAGAAAGAAACCTCGGATGGCATTAGTACTGCATGAGTACCACCCTTCTTTCCTGCAAGGGTGAAAAAAAAATTCCTGGCCTCAGGTGAACAGAGAAAGGAATGCTGTACCTGCAACACATTTATACCTGGCATTACTAACACAGAAAATCGTCAAAGAGCTGCAGCATTTGGCAAAGGAAAGAGAGAAAAGGGTGTGAAGCAGACACCGTATTAGACAGATTCGCCCCAAACCTCACCCTAAATGAAGGGAGGATGTTCAAAGGAGGATGTCATGCACCTGCATATGACAGATTATAGCACAAACACTGGCATGGGAAAAATTAAGTGCCAGCCAAAGAAAACAGATTTTCTGCTAGAGAGAGATAAGAGACTAACAAGGGAACCAGCTAGCCCCTACGGAAACCTGACAGCAATGGATTTATCAGAAATATCAATAATGGAGAGAAAGGCAGCCCCCATGCAGTCACGCAGACATAACTGAAAGGAGAGGCAGCAAAACACAGGGCAAATGTGTGAAATACAGGATTTCCTTGTTTCTCTTGCTTCTGCTGGCTGCGAAAAAAAGAGACGGAGGGGCAACCTTGGGTGTCTGCAAAAGACCGAAACACACACACACACACCCTTTTATGTAGCTATGGCAGTAGCAGAAAACTGGCTTTCATGGGAAAGAATTTTTTAAAAGGTTTCATAAGAAAAGATTTGTTCTTTTAATCACCGGAAGACTGCTTAGGAAGGGGGGAGGGAAGCGGTGGGGGTAGAGGAAGACAGAAAGGAGCTCGAGCGACAGGCGATGGCCAAAATATTGATGCGGCTAATCGCACGCACGCCGAGACAGACGGGGCCCTGCGACTGGACCGCGGAGCCTCCCGCTGTGTGAACCTCTGCAGACGAAACAAAGGGGTGTACGACGGCTGGCCGCGCGCGCGCGTGTGTGTGTGTGTGAGTGCGCGCGCGCCCTCTCCTAGACGCAGGCACAGCGGTCTGGATGTAATCACCCCCACAAGCCGTAAGGCTTACACGCCCCGCGCCTGCGGAAAAGACGTGCGCGCCTCTCCCCGAGGGCACCCAATTCTGTCCGCCTGCATGAAACAAAACACGGCTCGGCAGTTAAAAAGGGAAGCGCTGGAGACGGTCAGCCCGCCCCCGTTCCAGAAAAAAAGCCCCCACGCCACCCGGCTAGCAAGCTGCGGACGCCGTAACTAGCCAAACCTACCGCAAACCCTACCACAAACCCACCCATCCCCGTCACACCGGCTGGGTGCACGCGTGTGTGTGAACGCGCAGCAGCGTAAGCGAGTCCCTTTGTCTCTGCCCGAGACACCCACCGCCACAAAAGCCTTCCCTCCCACCCCGTCAGGAAGGACGCTCCCGCTCCTCACCTCACTGCCACCTTGACGCTGCAGCTGTCCCCCGGGGCGGCCATGCCCTCCTCCTCCTCCTCCTCCTCTCCGTCTTCCTCCTCTTTCTTCGCCGCCGCCGCCGCCGCCTCCCTGCGCCGCAGCAGAGGGCTGCTCCTCAACCACCATGGAGCAGCGTGGGGCCGGGCAGGGCCAAGGCGAGGCTGCCGCTCAGCTACGAGCACGAGGCTCGGAGGCCGCCCGAGGCGAGCGAGGAGGGCATGCCGAGCTGCTGTCACAGGGCGCCCGGGCGGGCTCCTTCGCTGTTCCCGTCCCGCGCTCTCCTCCTGCCTGGGGCGCCCTGGCCGCGGTGGCGGTGGCGGTGGCGGGAGCGACGCCCGAGGAACTACCACGCAGCGCGCCCTCCCATTCCCGCCCGCCCGCCCCGGCTCGCCAGCGGGACTGCCGAGGCTCGCTCGGTACCAGCGAGGCTCTCGAGTTGGTCCGCGCAGGAGGCGGGGGAGGGGGAGGAGGAGGAGGGGCGCCGGGACCGGGGGCCCACCCACTCACCCCCCGTCAAGGGGGAGAAGAAGGTGGGAAGCGGAATTCGGGTGGTGAGAGGGGGAAGGAAAGGGGCGCCCCGAATTGCCTCCGTTGGCACAAAAACGGGGGCAAGAATGGGCTTAAGAAGCTGCTTCCTGGCGTTCAGCCCTAGACCATGCGGCAGTAATAAAGGAAAGAACTTGGCCAGGCACGTGCAGAGTGCTCTCGCCGGCGGCGGTCACTCGCGGTGCATCTGGAATAAAAGACCCGGAAGAGGGTGAGGAGCTGTCACAACACAGTATGCGTGTGAACATTAGGCGTCGTACTTTCCGCACAAGTGAGATAAACAGTACGAGCAGGATATGGAGTGGAGGGAAAGTAGAAGCGGGAGAGACAGGACTTGGGGGGCCCTTCTCTGATAACGGTGTAGAAAAGATCATGATGATTACTTCCGCCCTAGACTGTTATAGCGCTATTATTATTCCACTTGCAACATCCTATGATATCTTAGGATTTGCAGTTTAGGGAGGGGCCTGAAGAACTGCCTTCGGGCCCTTTCCTAAACTGCAAACCCCAGGATTCCATAGGATGTTGAAAGTAGAATACTAGCGCTATAACAGTCTAGTGCAGAAATGGCTTTAAACACGATTCAATATCGTGATTAAACTAAGACTGCAGTCCTATATAAAGGTTGCCTGAGAAGGTGTAGTAACTCAATGCCTCTTTCTTAGAGTGTATATTCGATTGCACTATTAAAAATAGGCAGCCCCTCTGTCTCAGGGGCTGGCCAGAGCTGTTACATTTTAGCAGCTAAAAGTCAGTTGAGTAATAGTGTGGTGTAGTTGGTTGGAGTATTGGACCAAGACACTGGGAGGCCAGGATTTGAATTCCCACCTGGCCATGGAAAACCCACTGGATGACCTTGAGCGAGTCATGGGCTGTTTGTGCCCTACACTGTTATAGTTCTCTTCAGATCGTATAAATCTTTCGCCTTTTACTGGCTGAGAATTCTAAAGGCCCCTCCCTAAACTGCAAACACTAGGATTTCATAGGACGTTGAAAGTGGAATAATAGCAGTATAACAGTGTAGTGGGGAAATGGCTATGTCTCTCAACCTTAGAATAAGGCAAGGGCAAACCGCCTCTCAACAAATTCTAGGTGACAGTGGGCAAGTCTCAGCCTCAGAAGAAGGCAAGGGCAACCCCCGCACAGAACAAATTCTGCCAAGAAAACCCCATGATAGGGTTGCCCTCGTGTTGCTACAAGTCAGAAATGACTTGAAGGCACACTGGATCAAAGGTCAGTTAGTAACTAGAGTGATATTTTCATCTGCCTCCTACTGGGCATACTGTGTGTATTCAAATCTAGAGTCTATTAAAAACCCTAAAAGCATCAGATCCATCTGATCTTACAAGCTTAGCAAGGTAGCTGTGATTAGTATTTGGATGGGAGACCACCAGTGGATACAAGGTGCTGTAGGTTATATTGCAGAGGAAGGAACTGGCTTCCATAATTTGACAGGCAATTGGCACAGCCTGTCAACTTATGGTGACCCCATGAATTTCATAGGGTTTTCTTAGGCATGGAATACAGGATCTAGTGCCTTTAGGGTATTACCTTTGTTGAATTTCCATGTCTTCATAAGACAGAAATGGGAAGGCTTTGGTGCTCTAAGTGTTTTGAACTACAATTCTCGTAATTCCTTATCACTGTGACCCACAGCCACAAGTTCAAGGTTTCTGTTCTTCAGCTCCCTGTGTCCAATAGAAGAGTCCTTCCACCATTCTATTCACTGGGAAGTTATGGAGAAGAAGTTAAATGGTACCTTGGTCAGGTAAATCATTAAAAAAAAAACTAAAGAGGATTCCGCACAGGCAGTCTTAGTGAAGGAAATGTCCTGTTACGAGCACACACATCTCTGGATAGCAGGAAAAGTCCTTAAGTTAATGCATCCAGCATCACTATAAGGCAAAGATACATAGTAGCAAAAGTTGTTAAATTTGTGGGTAAGTAAGGGCAGAATGACATGAGATTAACGAGTGCTCTCACACAGCTGGACATTTGAGGTGCTATGTCTGTTTAATTTACATATGGTTCTGGATAAGGAGTCTGCTTCTGTGACCTTTGGGTGCATGCTTGCCTCCTTGTGGAAATGAAAGGTGTACACAGCAGGAATGGAATTCTTACTCAAGAAGAACAGGGCCCTACAAATGATATGGAAGCATTGACTGATTTGCTTGCCTACTCTTCTCATTCAAATTGAATGACCTGCCAATTCAGAAATGCAACCCAGCACATTAGGTCAAATTGTGGTTCCTCATAGACTGCAATGGAGTGTTAAGCGTTCAAGCCAACATACATAGAAGAATTACCGAGGAGTTCCAGAGCACACTGTAGTCTGCTTAATGTATATGTTTGGAACATGTTTTGGTTAAAATAACAGTGTAGAATAAATTTAAATTGAATTTTGTAAACATTTTGATTGTTTTCTTTTAGCTTTATGTAACACCTTAAATACTGAGAAACAAACAAGTAAGGGTTTAAATACTGAGACCTCTGTGATAATAATTAGGTAGGCTGGGCCCACTCTGAATTCTGCTACTGATAGTGCTTGGATTTTGAAGCTGGGGCAGGCAGCTTCTAGATCTGGGTGCTTGTTGGATTATATTAGAAAGTTTTTATCGCCATGGATTTCTGCATATTTTCACAAGCTAAAGTTAACCTCAATGCCTTTTCTATCCTGTCATACATGTGTGGCTAAGGCTAGTTGTTTCAGGATTAGGGTCAGTCCAAGTCCTTTTGCTGCTTGAAAGAAAACAGTAAAAGGTGCCCAACCAAGTCAAGGTGCATAGTACGCCCAGCCAGGCAGATTATTTTGATGTGTAACAGAAAAACCACACAAGCATCTAACTTTCCTTTCATCCAATAAAAACACACCAATAGCACATATTTTAAATTTTCTACCGTTTCATGCTTACCGTCCAGCTTTGCATAGACACACATGGCTGGGTAACATCAGAGTGTGGTAACAAGGGTGTGGCCAAGAAATAAGAGAACAAAAGCCTGAGGAAAGACCCAAAACTGTTGTTATAACCAGAGAAATCGTGGCATTTGTGTACTGAGTTTTGAAAAACCTTTCTCAAAGGAAATACACAAATGAACCAACTGAGAAATCCCCCTTCCTCTGGCTTAGATTAGCTGAGTGGAAACTATTTTTTCACTCTGAACTCAGTAAGCTGGAGATGAAGGAGGAAAATGAAAGAAGGAGTGAGAAGCTGGGACATCTTAAAGGGAGCTGGGAAAGTGGGACTGCAAGGGATGAACCAGAACTGTTCCTGCTAAACTGAGACAGTGGGAGTGTATGTTTATGACACTCTCTAAAACTGTTGAGCTTTAGAAAATCACTCCACTCTGCCTAACAAAGGTGAGAATTGTTGGATAGGATAGATATTGTTGAATTACAATTCCCAGTAGCCCTAGCCAGCATAGGCCATGGTGAAGAATTCTGAGAAATACAGTTCAGTAACTTCTGGAGGGCTGCACAGTTCCGGTCCCTAGCTTTATAGTAGAGCCAGCTCCGCATTTGCTTATGTTAAGGGATGAGATAGTCAGGGCATCTCCTGCCCATTCTTCTTTGTCTTTGCCATGGCCCTCCCACACTACTTCTGTTAGCACAGTTGGAGTCCTCCAATTAGCTGCAACAGGTGGGAGGAGTGGGCAGACAACACGAGTAGGAAGTAATCTATGAAAGAAGACAAAGAGTATTTCATATTTGCTACGTCAGAGAGAAAGAGAGGTGCATATTCTCTTGGCTAAGCCTTGGCAAGTCTATTATAGTATATATGCCATATATCTTCTTCATTGCAGTATAGAATAAAAGAATATTGAAGAGTTCATTGTGAGTCAGATAATTAAAAGCTAAGGTCTCTGGGTGGAATACTTCTCTATATATTGTTATAAATAATTTGTTTCACGAAGCTGTATTGGCTAGACTGGAAAAAGATACCCTTAGCAGCTTTAGTCTGTCTTATTGTAAACAAGTGTTGCACTAGATGTGGAATTCCTAATTTATGATGTCCATTAGCCAGCTGACTAAGGGGGCTCTGTTCTTCCTCAAAGGAGTTATCGGTTCTGTTTTGCATTTAAATACTGAGGTTTTGTGATGGCCAACAAAAATTCCTGCTGAGCTGTGTTAATCAGGGCCAGTATCTTTGGGGGGTTATGTTAATCGAGGACAGCATCCACATTTGGGACACCTATTGATGCTCACTCTGGACAGCTGCTTTTGGATAAGGGTGGGTAATTTCTAGTCCTTCAGAATGTTGTGGGATTTTAACTCCCGTCATCACTTTCTATTTTCTAACTAGAGCTGATGAGAGCTACAGTGTCATGATATTGGGAGGGTCACAGGTTGCCCATCTAGGAGCTGACCTGTTCAGGCTTCACAGGCACAGTGTGGTCTGCAACACAGAACGTAGGCCTTCCACTCTTCCTCACCTTTGCCCCAGTCAACCTACCAAAAGACCACTTGCTGAGGATTCTTAAAGATGGAATGGGTAGTGATAAAAGCTTGGCCTCCTTTAGAGATGGTAAGGAAGGGGTATAGTTATTTTAATACTGACTGTACTGACTGACAATAAAACTTTGTTTCTTTAACGAAACATTTTTACTGTTCTTGCTCCAGCAAATAAGCTAATCATTTTAAAGCATAACAACTAAGTCCTTAAGTACTTATGTCCTCTGATTAGTCCAGAACAAAGATAGGGAGCATGTAAGATGTTAGCCTGCAACTCCCATCATCCTGCATCATACCTGAGAGTGAGGAATGGTGGACACTGAAGTACAGCAACAACTATGAGGCACATATTCCCCATCCCTGATCTTCATCCCGCTCCTTATCAACTTATGCTCTATAAGTTGTCACTTGATAGCAATCATTCCACTAGGCTACCTTAACTGTTTCCATCTCAGCAAATTGTTATACCATTGGCTTTAAGAACTGGTGCCAGAGCTTGCTTTCACCTTCTTCCTCCCCATCCCCCTTGTTTATGTGTCATGTCTTTTAGACTGGACGCCTGTGGGCAGGGACTTTCTTATTGCTGATATTCAGGAGCAGCACAGTGAGCCTCTTTGGCAAAAGGACGCAAAATGCTTTCAACAAACACAGATGTTGGAAAAAAGTCATTATTTGTAATTAATGGTGCTTTTCAAATAATGGAGGAATAGCTACATTACATTTTGATTTGCAATTTAATGAGAGATACTTTCACACCTTTGGTGATGTTATTGTAATTTTTAAATTATGCTTATAGTTATGGTGGTATGCCTTCATTTAATGGCAGAGGAGGAATATCAAATGGCTCCAGTGATGTAGACTTGAGTCGATAGACTCGGACTCAAGTCAGGCTTAAATCACTTCAGTGACTCGTATCAGGCTTGACTCGGCAAAAATTACACAGTGACTCAACTTGAGACTTGCATATTTTTGGTGCCTGATTTGCTGCACTTGGTTCAGTAACATAACACATTCATCCAGAAACCTTACAACTTACTGGTCACATGACAATCTGTCTCAAGCCCCAAAGTGTGGACACATTTCTCAGAGGAAACAGCATAGGGCTTGGGGAGAGGTTGAGGTCTGCTCAGCAGCCTGTCCCCACTATATATAGGAGGAGCTTTCTAAAACTTTTCCTAAAATCAGAAGGCAAGACTCATGCCCAGAGTGCAGGGCGGATATTGCAGAGGGGAACAGAAAATGTGTTAGGCAGTGGTCTTGAGGAGGAAGGATCCTTCCTTCTAAAGTTCTTGAAGTAATGGGAAGTAAGAAGGATCCTATTCCTCATTTCCGAAGCTGCAGATGGCAAAATCACAAATGTAGAGGACCAACTCTGCTTAAATTGTTAAAACTGATTTTCAACTCTGTCCAGAAATTCTGGAATACAGGTTCGGGTATAAAGTTGGCTCCTAGACTTGAGACTTGACTTGAAAGTATCTTGCAAGGACTTGAGACTTGAAGGTAGAGACTTGACTTGAGACTTGGAGTAAAAGACTTAAAAACACATCACTGCATGGGTCAAGTGCTGGCTTATGCTGCAACTTAGGTAGCCTTTTCAACTGCATAGGTAAGTGAGGTTGGTACTACAGCTGCAACAAATTATTTTATAATAGTAACATTCCAAGCCCTAAAATATGGGGGGAAATATATTTCCTGGGGAGAAGTGATGGGGAAGTGATTTATGGCCCTCTAGTCAAGCAACAAATGAGATGCAGATTTGTCTGACCAGTTCTGTCTTTAGTTAGAAAGTCATAGAGAAGTGATTAGTAATGGTAGCAGAAGTAAAGGGGTGAGAAGTAACTGATACTCAGCCTCCACTGCCTTCCTCATTGCTGATCTAATGCATATGCTTACCTGTCACTTCGGGATCTCCTTCTGAGCACTTTTCAGACCAAACTGCAATACAGGCACACTTAATGGCATCTGTTGTCAGAGATTTGTTTGTCCATTTGATGGATGCCAGTGTTATGTCCTTGGTGAACATGGATAGGCTGTTTGTTTGTTTTTTGTCAAGCTGAGACCAGCGTGAAAACCTGGTTACACCATTGCCATTGATTTCTAGCAGTGCTTGTCTCATAGTCTGTGTATACATATATATAAAACCCTGTTTCCAAACTCGGTTAATAATGGGTATTCAAATGTATATCGCTTAGTGCTATGTGATCTTAGCCACAGTGGCTGTAATAATTAGTCATCTTTTCTGCAGTTTTCAGAATCTCACTGCGCTTCTTATAGTAATGCTGGAAAGCATTTAAGTTGCCCCGTTGGGATGAGATTCCAGTCTGATAGAGACATGAAATAAGGCTTAATGGCAAAGAAGATTTACATAAATGTCAGGTTAACTGGCATTAGCTAGTCATACCATTCTGCACATAGAGCAATCAGGAATTGATAGTGGAGGAACTCTGCTTAGGAGTTTATGCTTTGTAACTCTTAATTACAAATTCAGTGCTTCAAGATTATTAACCTAAGTCAACATCTGACATGAGTATTTTATTATTATAGTACATTACTATGATGAGTGAATGAGTGGTTTGTGAGTTACACACTGTGTGATGGGTAGAATTGGTAGATCCATCATATTTATTGCAGAGATTAAGCGCAAACCCCTTCTGGTTGTTGAAGACTGCTTTTCTTGGGATGCTGAATTTTGGATGCTGAATAATAGCTGGCAAAGCATGCTAAAAGACAGCACAGTGAATCATTTTCATCTCTCTGGATAATAATTCATTGTCAACATGCAAAGATTCTAAATGGACTGCGTATTGGCTTGTCTTCCAGTTTCTGTCATGATGTTGGATCTACACAGCTACATTAGAAGTCTGCTCTCTAAAGTGCTTGACCTTAAGAATCAGTTGAGAGGAAAACAACTTGGCAGCCTCTGGGGAAAGAATGACTTTGACAAGTGATAAGAGGAAATCTAATCATCATTTGCCTTGACATAAAAAGCATGATGGATTGATTAATCAATGGAGTTACTGAACAGTCAATTTTCAACCTTACCTTTGCCCTCCAAATGTAATTTGTTAATGTATATTTATTTTATAATCTTTCTTGAAAGCTTTCTTGTGCAAATGACTGGGACATTGATTCTTATATATTGTTTAAGATCAACCTAAATCGTATAAGTTTTTGTAGCTGCCTTTCCTTATGTAGCCAAACCAAATCCACTCATTTTGAAGAAGAGAGAGAATAAGTGCACTCGGGAGAATATCTAGGTTTTCAGAAGTGCAAAAAATCTAAGCAGAACAATGTGGACTGAGTATACTCAATAGGGATAGAATGCTGACTGCAGGGGTAGGCATGGAAAACTGGGCAGGAGAGGAGGAAAAGAATGGAATACAGTTGCTAGAATCCTGCACAGCAGTACTCCATACTCTCACATTTTGTTACAGGTTTCATTTATAATGTTAAAATTGTACAGGGTGAGTTCAGTGGAAGGAAAAGAACACCAGCAGATTTAAGTATGCAGCAAATGTAAGATTTAAGGAGATTTAAGGAGTAATGATGATACTAAGCTGTAAGAATTTGAGTGGTACTGGTCTATGAGAAAAAAGTGAATAAGATGCACTGTTTAGCTATTTGCAAATGGATTGTTCCATTATTTTCTAAAGACTTGAAATTATGTTGATTGCTTGACTATCAGAATCCTTACCAGTCTGCACTTACATCCAGTTTGGGAACAGCTTTCATTGCTTCTGTAGATTATTCCAGGAGCAAAACAGGGTGAGTTTATCCCTGCTGGGTCAGCTGGACCTCTCAGTGGCATTCAGTACCATCAGTCATGGTCCTCTTTTTGTAATGTTTTCCTAGTCCCTTTCCGTACCATACCTGGATCCCACAACTTCCTAACGTCATCCTGGCAGTGCCATTGCTGGGATTGGAGCATGTCCTGAACGCTCCCTTCTGCACATGGCCAGATGCCAGTGGATGGGTAGCATTTGAGACATGCTCTTTCCTTCCACAGTGCAATCAGCCTCTTCCAGCACTGCGCTGAAGAAGGAAGCACTTGATATAACTTCTGCCCTTCTCGCACAGCTGCAACCAATGCGATCATCACATCAAAGGGGCCTATTACCAAATTTTTCAGGTCATAGTATACCACTTGATTGTGATGGTTGGGGACACAACAGAAGCAGGACTGCAACGACATCATTGTGGACCGGCTTCAACATGTCCCCATGCCAGAATGGGGCCATAGTGTGGAAACATCCCTACTAAGGCACCAGCAGGCATTGTGTTATAGTGGTGCCAGTCCTGTTTGGATGAGTGATATTGAGGGATGATGCCTTAGTCACTTGCCAGGTGCGTTCCTCCACACTCTGTCCCCCCTGTATTTGAACCATATCAGTTTTCCCCAGCTGACACCAAGAAGCTGTGAAAGTCCTGAACCAGTTTCCATGTACAATGAAGGACTGAATGTGGAGAAGCAAAGTGGGACCTTTGTACAGCTAAGACAGGCCATGTTGGTCAATAGCAACCTACACGGATTCAGAATGCAGCCTGCTTTGGACAGACCTAGACCTACTGGGATAGAGCCGCAAATGATGTCTACTCCCATTTAACTCAAGGTGTGTATTATTTAAAGCCTGCAAAATTATTTTGGCAATGGAAGCATCAAATTCCTGGAATACCTTTCCAGGTCTCCAGGAGTAACAACACTAACAAAAGTTGAAATAACCAGCAAGTTGCTGCTCTTTCATGACATCAGAAAACTGCCACCAGAGGTGTCTGTCTCACTCTGTCTAATGGTAGAGCAGTGTTAGATGGGGCTACACCCTCTCTGAAGGTGCATAGCTTGGGGTTTGCTCTTGGATCTGGCACTGTTCCTGAATGGTCTGATACCAGTGGTAGCCAAGAGTGCCATTGCCCACTTTTAGCTAGTGTGCTAGCTGTAACATTTCCCAGGGAAGGCATAAAGCACAGTGGCTCATAGCTTAATCACCAGGCACTTAGACTATGGAATAGCGCCAGCATGGTGTAATGGTTTGAGCATTCGACTACAACCCTGAAGACCAGGATTCGATTCCTGCTCAGCCACAGAAACCCACTGGGTGACCATGGGCACATCACACCCTCTCAGCTCCCAGAAAATGCCATGATAGGTTCATCTCAGGGTTGCCATAAATTGGAAATAACTTGTGGGCACACAGCAACATCATCAACAACAACAACAACTACTCACTTTATAGGGATTGTCCATGGAAACAGCAGCTGATGAAGAATGCAGTGGCCACTAGGGTTACCAAATTGAAAACTGGAGGAAGGCTTCCATAACTTTAATGGTTGTCTTGAAGGGGGAATTTCAGTAGGTGTTCCTCATTCCTCTGTGACAAGCAGGACCTGCTGAAACTCTTGTCTTCTACACAACCATTAAAAATATAGAGGCACTGTCCAGTTTGCAGTCTGCCACTCCTAGCAGCCACAATGCTATCAGGCGTGCACCCTTGTATACTGTATTAACAACAGTCCTAAAACAGTTACATTGATTTCCAGTTTGTTTCCAAGCCCAATTCAAGGTGCTAATTCTTCCCTATATATTCCTGAATTTGCTGAGGCTAAGAAGTCTGACAGATTGACTCCTTCATGTGAATCTTTGTATAATCTGTGATCATCATCTGAGGTGCTTTTGCATGTCTGAACTCCTTAAGAAGAGAAATCGGTGGGCATGTGAGAAAAATATTTTTGGACATCAGCACCTTGCCCGTGGAAGGAGAGCCTAGCCTCTTCCCTGTTATCCTTTATGGTTTAGCAAGGTTTTAATAGTTACCACACTCTTTGGCTTTTAACAATTTCTAATTCTGTTGTATCTATTGCTTGTTCCTTTTTTCTAGGTTCGTCTGTTATTTGTCTGTTTGTTTTTAATTTGCATCACCTCAATCTCTCCCTGAATGAAGGAGTGATCTGAAAATACATTAAAATAAATCTGTAGACTTTGGATGAACTTAAACTTAAGGTGAGGGGCTATTTTTTTTCTTCATTCAGAAGCCTACCAGAATGCAAGGCCATGTTTGGTGGCTTTCAGAATTCAAAACTATGTTTGGTGGCTTCTTTATGTTGTTTGTTTACAAAGCACAGTGTATATCATTTCTGATTCTTTGGACAATATCTAGAACAAGCAGTGCAGCGAAAATTGTAAAGTGTAGCCAACTGAGGACTGGCGTTTGGGAGGGGAAATCTGTGTTCCATTTCATCTGTCACAAATATTTGGAAGTCTGAAGTTAACTGAAGGAAGAATGAGATATACTCTTTGTAACAATATAACACATTTTGAGTAGGTACAATTGATCTTTTTAAGCTGATCTTTTAACAACACAGTAACGAGCAAAATCCTACAGATAATGGTGTTTTCTGATACCATATCTCATTTTTTGTTAAATACAGTTCTCCATGCACATTCATAGGTTTGACCTTCACGAATTTGATTATCTGCGAGGTATGTGCTTGCCTCTCCCCGCATTTGCCTCCTCCCATTCTCTTGTATTCCTCACCCGAGACTTGTGTTTAATATGGGTGGTTTAATATTTTATGATTTATGGTTTAATATTTTCTTTTCCCCATTTGGGTAAGCAAAGCCTCTCTCCTCTCTGCCACGGGCCTCCACATTCTGCTGTGTAATGGCAGCTGATTGGCGAGGTGCTTTCTTTGTTCCTACCCCTCTCCTCTGGGAAGAATCTCCTTTCTCAAGATGGCCACCATAAGTATGTAGAACGCTATAACTCAGCGCTATGCTTTCCTCTGTCTGAGGGGAAAGTACTGGTAAGCTCTTTGCCTTGTCTTTTTTCTTCCCTTGGGGCCAGAGGCAAAGGAATGGGAGGGGGAAGCTCCAGAGGGGAATGGGAGGGGGATTACGGTGGGGGGAGTTATTTGCAGTTTTTCTACTTTTGTGAAGGTTCCGTGCCCCAAATCCTCAGAAATGTGGATAGACCACTGTAATATGAAACAGGAGCATTGCCAGAAGCAAAGGTAGCAACCCTAAGTAATTTGTGTCAAAATAGCCACGTCAGCTGGCTATGAGTTATATTCAAACATTTTGTCCAAAACAAGATTGGTGTATACAGCCGACATAGGATAGATAATCACTTTAAAGAAGTGTTTCAATCTGTTTTGGTGTGCATTTATCCACCTTGCCTGGTATGGTAACTCTTTTTGTCATGTATTAGATGAAGAGAGTTTGCTCTTTACTAACAAAGGCATCCAGTGGCAGAACAATGAAAGGGGAAGCTGGCAGTAATTCTGTGGCTGCAGGCCTTCTTGCTGGTCCCTATGTGTCCCATGATCCTAATGAGGCCTGATTAAAAAATGTCCTTGAAACCTTGCTGTTTGAAAGAGCAAGCTGGAGAGTGCTTGCCTATGAAAGATTCTCCTTGTGAGGAAGTACCCAAGCCTCTGTTCCTCATTATGCTTTCTGTTCCTAAATTATTCCCAGATTGTTCTTTACATGTGTGTATTATGTAAAGCAATATAGGAGAGACTACACAGGGGGAAAATGCAAAATTAGAAAGGACTGAGAGATAACAATGAGCACTAGCAATGTAGACACAGTAGAGAGGATCCTGAATTTCAAGGCTTAACTATAAAAGACAACAAGAACAGCATCTCCTCTTACCACTTTCCTTCTGTAGCCATTTGCTTCTATTCCTAATATTAATTTATAATTAAATGCTTTGACGTGGAAACAATTCCTTGGACAGCTGGGCATGCAGCTACTCATTGCTCCTGGGCTTTCTATTGCTGAGACTGGCTTTAATAAGAATTTGGCCTCCAGAGAGATGGAGATTTCCTTTAACTACCAGAGAGAGAGATTGAGAGAGAGACTGAGACTCCTCCTGCTCCATGTGCATTGATTCCCAGCAGCCCCCCACCTCTTCTCTTTTTTTCAGCTTAATAAATAGAAGCCCTGAAATGAAAGCAGTTAGGCTCTGTTGATTCAGCGCCTCCCTGGAGATGCATAATTCCTCAATATTTTAATATCTATTAATGCTGAGGTGAAACCAGTTCTGGAAGGAGCTGGCTTCTATGATTCCTGGAAACACAGGATATTGGGAGGAGGTGGTATGCCATAATAGGGGATGTATACTGGACAGGAGAGGCACTGTGGAGCTTCTGGTACCTGCAAAGTGCCAACGGGATATAATTTTCTCCCCTCTCAACTGCTTTTGTCACAGAATAACTAACCCCCCAAGCCAGCATGGTGTAGTGGTTTGAGAGTTAGGCTGTGACTCTGGAGACCAGGGTTTGATTCTCCACTTGACCATGGAGACCCATTGGGTGTCCTTGGGCATGTCACACACTCTCAGCCCCAGAAACCCCGTGATAGGCTTATCCTAGAGTTGCCATGTCAGAAACTCCTTGAAAGCACACAACAACAACAAATGTTAGTATCTGATAATGTTTGTTGATGTTTGTTGTTAAAGGCACAGGAGCAAAGACTGGGAAAAAGTCGAGAACCCTGTAACATAAAGTCATAGGTAAGAGACACTAAATCAGATACCCTTCCTTAAAACTGCTACATCCCACCTGTACTGAAGATCAGCTAGTCAAAATGGTAGAAATCACATAATCTTCCAGATGTTGTGAGTATATATGTATCTTTACTGATTAGTGTTTAGATGTTATTGGTTTTGAAGGTGTTGCTGTGTAAATTGTATAAAGAGTGCTTCCTCCAAACATTTTTAAAAAGAAGGGCAGATGTCTCATTGAATGTAATATATCATTGAATACCAAAGTCAGAATTATTTCGGCCCTAGTATTTCCAATTTCGATATATGATTGTGCAAGCTGGGCAGTGAAAAAAGCTGACAGGAAGAGCACTGACTCATTTGAAATGTGCTGCTGAGGAGAGTTCAGTGGAAATGATGGACTGCCAAAAAGACAAATAAATTGGTGCAAGAGCAAATCAAGCCTGAACTCTCACTAGAAGCTAAAATGACAAAACAAGGGTATTGTACTTTGGATATATTATGAGATGACATGACTCATTCAAAAAGATGATTGTGCTTGGTAGAGTTGAAGGTAGTAGCAAAAGAAGAATATAGTTTTACAGGTGGATAGTGTTGCCCCCTTGGTAAACCCTCTCCCGGAGTCTACAACTTTGATATAAAATTAATCTAACCCACCAGAGAGGTCACCCAGATGAGCACATAGGCAACACCGGTCGTACGATCCAAAGAACCAGGTCAGGCCAGTAAACTCCACACTCACATAGCCACAGAAGACCTCAAGCTGTGCCAACCCATGGTGGACAAAAGATCATCAGCCTTTAAGGAGCCAACTTGAAGGGAGTAAGAATTTTCCCACAAAGTTGGGCACTGGAAGCAAAGAAAATCTTATCAGGCAAAACCCATGTACATAAACTCACACCGCCACCCAAAGCGGCAGAAGATGCTGATACCTGGGTAACACCTTGTTATCTTCCAATATCAAAGAAGGTGCTGGTGTGAAGTTGTTTGCCATTGCTGTCCCCTTTGTTCTCCCCGGGAGAGGATTTGCCCTCAAGGTAAATTTTTCCTACAGATAGTCCCCGTTTTTGACTAGTTCTTTGGATGCCTCCTGGTTATACCAACTGACCGGTCCCCAGTCCCGATAGCCACGTGATCTCCTCAGTGTCTCTTTGCTGAGTTCTTTTTCTTTCACTGCTTCCCAGACCAAGGACTTCAGGAAAAGGTGCAGTATCACCCAAACTATGAATCCTTCAACAATCCCTCTATCTTATTTCCACTCTTTATTTCTTTTTAGCCCTTAGATGCATGTGTGAGTGTCTGCGTCGATGAGAGCTATTACTGCTTAATAAAGTCATTCATTGGACCTTTTTGTTTGATTTCTGACTGAGCCTGACCCCGTAAAAACTGGGTAAAAGATCTCGCCAGGTTACCCTGCCTTTCGCATTGCTATTGCTTGTGCTCCATTGAGCTTACTTTCCCCATCACTTGGAGCATATCAAGATGTCCCTCTGGGACCCCCAGATTTTCAGGGTAACAATAGATTCAATCAAGGAAACCATAGCTTTGAGTTTGCAAGACCTGAGTAGGACTGTTGATGGCCCTTTGAGATCTCTCTTTAGTGGCTGCCATAAGCTGAAGCTGACCTGACAGCGATTAACACTAGCAACAGATAACACATAATTGCATGCAATGTACATTTAAATGAAGAAATCATCGTTCTTGGGTCTTTCAGTTTATTAAAAATGCTAGTTTTGAACCAAGATTACTTTTTGTTCAGAACATTGTTATCGGAGAGTGCGTTTCAAAGTATTTGTGAAGGTGCCAGAGGGGGCAAAAGACTAGGACAAGCTTTGATATGATGAAGGAATATGTAAGGATACAGACCTCACAGACATGTTGAGACTGTGATGAAAAATACCCCATTACCACCCATATGAAACACCCTGGTTATCCCATTCCTAAAATCACCTTTCTGGACATTCAAGGGGGAAAAAGTGTCCTCTCCCCTATCTCTTCCACTTGCTCATCATGTTGCAGGAGTAAAGAGTCAGTAGTGACATCTTTTCATGGTAACCACCCCAAAGCAGACAAACAGGTCACATTGTACAGTAGCACTGCTGGAGAAAAAAAGTCTGGGGGCAACATCTTACAATCTGGTATTTGTAATGGCCATAGTCTGGGACTTTTACAGAGATGTAGTTGAGCTTTCTCTTCTCTTCAACAATGAAGCAGCCACCTCCTCTACCTCAGTCACCTCCACCTGGAAGGCAGCAGCCATCTCATCTCTTGCCACTTTCAGAAAGGAGTCATCTTTTGCTAGGGAGTGAAGTCCCCCAGAGGTCAGTGCCTACAGAAAAGGGAATGGAACATGAACTGGGTGTGTGCTACAGAGAAAGAAACTTTCTTAGAAATTTACCATGCAGCTAGATGCCCAGTTGCTCTGCTTGAACTCTTGAGAACAGTTAAATATTAGTGCTCTTTTGCTGTGTTTGTATAGTTTCACATCTTCTCAGACACTTCCATGCCTCTTCCTTTGTCAAAGCTACCAGGGATATTGGAGCAGAGCTTTTAGCAAAATAAACAGTCCTTCATGTAGTGGCATACCATGACCACTAGCTCTGCCCTGGACAAAGAAGTGACAGGAAAAGATAAATGGAAGTTTGCAGTATTTCATAGGATACTCTAAGAAGGAACAGCAGAAAAAGAGTTGTGGGGGGGGGGAAGTTGCCCCAGTAAACCCCAGCACAGAAGATTGCATACATTCTGCAATGTAAACAAAACAAAAATTCAACAGAATGTGAAATATTTTTGCCTACCAATGAAAGTGGCACCTGAATAGGGTGGGGGATTGAGGAATACTTGTATCTGTATCCCTCAGATACAGAATAATAGCATTCAAGAGCAAGGGCAGACTGTATACCTTCTCTCTCATATGTTGGTTTTCTATGTGTAGACAGGGTCTTTCTCTGTTTTCAGGTGTGGGTGGGTGTTTTTCACTCTCCTGCCCCAGTGGTAAAATCCTGGAAAGTTATGATTCTGCTGCTTGTAGAAACTGGCCTTTTCTTGTTTAGGGAAGGAATAGCAAAGAGCTCAAGTTGGTCTGGACAACTCTCTGTAGCTTCCTAAGGACACTTCTCTTTGCAAATTAAAACCTGTAGCATCAGCTCATTAAATAAGCATGTCCCTTCACTACTTCTCTATGATATCTCACCCCACACACTAATCTCCATAACTGATTTTTATTCTCACTGCTGCTGATGTCCCACCTTTCACCTCTTGACTAACCTTAATCCTCAGCACATACTTCAAACAAACAACATTCCAGGGTTGGTGAGAAACAAAGAAATAATCAACATTTACAATTTAAAACTGTTCAGCAGGGAGAAATGTAAAGTCCTACACTTGGGCGGAAAGAATGAAATGCACAAATATAGGATGGGAGACGTGGCTGGACAGCAGTACATATGAAAGAAATCTAGGAGTCTTAGTGGACCAGAAGCTGAACATGAGTCAGCAGTGTGATGTGACAGCCAAGAAAGCCAAAGCTTCAACAGGAATATGGGGTTTAGACTGAGGAATGTAATAGTACCACTCTATTCTGCTTTGATCAGATCTCATCTGGAATACTGTGTCCAGTTCTGGACACCTCATCTCAAGAAGGATATTGACAAGCTGGAACGTGTCCAGAGGAGGGCAACCAAAATGGTGAAAGGTCTGGAAGCCATGCCCTCTGACGAGCAGCTTAAGGAGCTGGGTGTGTTTAGTCTGCAGAAGAGAAGGTTAAGAGGAGACATGATAGCCATGTTTAAATATTTGAAAAGATGTCATACTGAAGAGGGATCAGGCTTGTTTCCCACTGCTCCAGAGACTAGGACAAGGAGCAATGGATTCAAACTACAGGAAAGGAGATTCCATCTAAACTTCAGGATGAACTTCCTGATGGTCAGAGCTGTCCAGCAGTGGAATATGCTGCCTTGGAGTGTGGTGGAGTCTCCTTTGAAAGTTTTTAAACAGAGGCTGGATGGCCATCTGTTGGGAGTGTTTTGATTTGTGTTTCTCCATGGCAGGGGGTTGGACTAGACGGCCCCATGGTCTCTTTTAATTCTATTCTGTGATTCTGTGATTTATAGAACTGACTCAGCAATTTGAGCAGTTTTGTGAAATAGATACTTGCCTACTTTGTTTTGCTGAGTTATCTCACTCATTCTCCAGCATGTTTACTTGGAAGTAAATCCCACAGGATTGCACTGTAAATCTCTAGTTCCCATCCTCCAAAATATAATTTGGCATGTCAAGGGCCTTTTAAACATTGGTGCTGACATAATAAAGCATCTTCAGGTGTCTGCAAGACACTTTTCAATTGCTTTGCTATCTCATTGAAAAAAACAATGAATTCAAACATTTGTGAATGAAATTGTCGCAAAGTGACTATTGTCATTTTGAGTCCAGTGCACACCATTCCATATTCCTGGTATTTGTCTTAATGCTATTCCAGATTCAAAGCAGATCTGGTCAAGAAGCATACAATACTTAATAGTGTACCTCTTGGATGAGCTGGATAGTGGCTGGAGTAGAGGCTTCTGTATCCCTTTGTGTTTTTCCCTCACTAGTGCTTGCAGACTGTGATAATTCATCATCACCTGCCTCTTGTGATACAATGGGCTTCTCCTGGGGACACTGCAAAGAAAGAAGAAGAGATACATCTCAGAGGGAGCTCCTGGCACTGGCTGCCCACCTCTATGACTCTAGGTACCATAATGGATTGGCTACCTGTGAGAATGCATGAGAGATGATGTGAAACCCAACTTTTTGCAATAGAAAGCCCAAGTATGAATGTAGAGGAGCAGAATTTGATTTCATTATGTTTGGTTGATGGATTTTCAGTTCTCTAAATAGGCTGGACAAATATGGTTATGCAGAGCACCAAGGTGAGTGGCACTATAAAAAAAGGTGCTTCCATACTATTCGCCTTCTTTGGAATTGCCATCCTTTTTTCACTCACCTTTATGAACAATACAGATGACATCACATTTTATTTTTTCTTCTTCTTGTTATTCTCCTTCCAATGCAATTTCTGCTATTTTTAACATTCAATGCAACTGAAGAGACAGCTTTCTAATGTAAATAGGCTCAAGACTTCTGATAGTTTTCAGGACTCATGGCCCTTCAGTTAAAGGCTTCCTGCCTTCTTTTCTATGATTTGTTGTCTCCTGTTGAATGTGCTTGATGGATAGCCCACAAATTGCTCATTGTCTCTGTCAAGTGTTGCTTCCAGGAAGCCCTCACCTTGTGACATCTCATTATCTGATGCCTCACACATGAATTCAACAGGAATTCTACTTTTCGATCAGTTCTCTACAGAGGTTCTCTTAGAACTGCTTGCATGCACACACTGCTTACAAAGCAAGCTGAAATTGGGGGAGGTGCTAAGGCATCTGAGATACTTTGCAAGCAGCATGTGTGTTGTCGGTCCCAAGTGAGCCTCTGAAAGTCCTTCACATTGCCCACAGTACAGTACACAGGTTCCATTTTTCAATCAGTTCTGTTTTCTGACAGTGCTCCGGTCCCTACCCTGTCAGATAAGTGGGGAAAGCCTGCATTCAGTTTTATTAGTGATTTCCTCTAATTAGTTCTTTTCATTTTAATATAATGACAATATTTCTATTTTGCTAAATGTGTGCACGTGAGGGAGAGGGAGAGGGAGAGGGAGGGAGAGATGGAGAGAAAAGAGAGAAAAAAATGTAAAATCAGTGAAGCCCTCCCCATAGAAAGAGGAACTGAAAATACAAAAGATACTTGGTATCGGCTAGGGTTTGCTTCTAGGACCTCCATAGGTACCAAAATTCATGGATGATCAAGTCTCCAGTATGTACAATGATGTAGTAAAATGGTGTCCCTTATATAAAATGGCAAAATCAAAGTTTGCTTTTTGGATTTTTTTTTTTTTTTTGGCGGCAGGGGAATATGTTCAAACCATGGTTGGTTGAATCCATGTATACAGAATCTGAGGACATGGAGGGCTGAGTATAATGAGCAATTAAGAGAGGTAATTCAAAGGGCATATAACAAGCTAATCATTCTGAACATGAAGCAATAAAGTGGACTGAACCTGCAAGAAGCTTTTAAATTTGGGAGTGCATTTTGCTGAACAGGATCCGGTGGCCACAGGGAAGGGCACTGATAGACAGTATGGTGTTACATTAAGTGTGGTGTAGAATCTTCTTCCTAATTCCATTTCTACTTTGCATTATGGAAAAGTAGTTCTTCAGAAATGTTAAAAAGTTATAGTGTGGAAGCAACACATAAATACATTGTGACCTTATTGTTTGAAAGAGCTGAAAGGGGATACTGAACACATAGACTTTTAGAAGAGATCTCTTTTGGGTAAGCTAAAGCAATAGTCCTGAATTCATATTTACCTGCATTATGGAAAGTTCTAATTCTGAATGGCTATTGATACCACACGCTGGCAACTCACTCATTTTTCCTTGATGCTCTTCAGGATGGACATAGGATTTGTTGGCTGAAGGAGAAGAAGAGAGACACCTGGAATCCTGGATATATTTATGTTTTGCAAGTGTTATGTAATGATGTAATACTAGAATCCTAGCTGAACTATAAAATAGGAATGATGGTGATTTTAGTGGACCAATGTCTGTTGATGTATCAGTATAGAAACATTTGAGTTACACAAATCTCTTTATCAAAGCAATAGTTAACGCCTCCATCCCACCTCCAAGTGCACCACCATGATGTGAGCTGTTGTATCTATCTTGCACTGGTTGTTGGTCACTTTATGCCTTTTTCATAAAGAATAAGGGAAATAGGATTGGCAAGATTGGAATTCACCTGAGATAAATGATTGATGAGATGGTGGCAGTATCTTCTCATCTCTTCTTTCATTTTCATACATCATACTAAGAAGCAAAGTATGATTGTAAGTACTATATCCAAAAAAACTATTTGTATATTTCAAATTGAGACTGTGGTTTTAATAATTCTGTCCATACACCTCCATAAATTTCTTTTTTTGTATGTTCTTATGTATGTATTCATGTGTATATACATGCACCAATACAGAAGTTGTTATTGGTTGACCCATATTTGGCTTTCATGTCTTTCCTATGTAATAATGCCTTTCCTTTAGAAAATTCATGAAATCTGAATGCTACCAAAGTAACAACAACTGGAACATCCTGTGGCTATTGTAGACTAGTGAAGAGTATTATTTATTTATCTGATTACTTTCTTCCAAATGGAACTTAGAGAAGCTTATAATATAAATTAAAACAGAACCACTTAAAAATATGAAGTTTAGAAGTAAGAAAAAATTAAACCATGCATCCAATTAAAACTATGAGTGCAGTTGAGATCATCCTCATCATAAACACTCTAGGCTTTAGGTTGTTCTTGTAACCCTCCCTGTACCCAATTGCTCAGGTTGCAACAACAGAAGTGTTTTTTTATCAGCTCCACCTGGAAACAAAGCATCACCTTCCTACTCAGACACACAACAGCCATCACGTATGTAGCTGCATCTTCAAAACTGGCCTCCTGCCGTCTACTCTGTTGGGCTTCTCTTTATAATGGTTTAGACGTTTTAGCTGGTGCAGAATTTTACTTCCTTTTCAGATGGGATGAGGTACTGAGGGCATGTCATGCTATGAAAACTGTGTGTACTGCTTCTCTGTGCTTTTGGCCACATTCAAGGAGATGGCTCCAACCTTCAGCACTGTTCACAATGTAAGCACAAACTCTACCCTTATATTCCACAGCAACCCTGAAAGACACATTGGCCTGCTAAGTTACAGCTATAGATCATGGAATAAAATTTGTGGGTGCTCATCATTTCTGGTGCTCATCATTTCTGGAATTTCTTCTCATAGAAGCTAAAGCTCAGCACTTTTCAGAAGTGACTAAGTTTCCCCCCTCCCCAGAAACACCAGGAAGACTTCTGGTGGCTAGTGGAAGGGTGGCAGTGGGCAAAGAATGCCCTCTTACATTCAAGTCTCAACCAACCACAGTCTGCAAAGGTGGAGAGAGCATTTTCAGCAACATTCTTTTACAGTGGGGACAGAGAAACCTTTTAAATTTAGGGAAAATGGAGGGCTTAGCAATAAGGGTGGATCTTCTTTAATTTTGTTTCCCTTTTACATAAATTTGTGGGGCTGCCATGTTCTCCCATAACAACTTGTTACGACATAGTGTTGTTCCAGATGCAAGGCTGGAAAAAAGGCAACCTCCATTACTACTTTCTCTCCACCCCCCATAATTTTCTGTGCTTTAGTACTACCTAATCATTCATGACCAAATCAATCCCTTGAAATTAATGTTCACACTATTTTCACTCTGCCCCTTCTTTTCTGCCTCCCACAATAGGTTTTACCGGGCTGTTGCATTGTTGTTGGCATTGCTGTTGCTGTTGTTCACATTGGTGCCTCCTCCTGGTGGGAAATCATCAAGGAACACAGGGGAATCTAGTTCTTCACTTCCCATCTCGGTGAATTGCAGAGGTCTCTGGCTGGCCACATGGGGTGGAAGAGGGCTGCTGGGCTCCATGAAGGTGTCAACTTGGCCGAACAAACCACCTGTCCTCTTAGTTCAGGCAGAAGGACAGGAGCTGAGTCACTTTGCTGTTTCTTAAATGTTTCAGATCCCACATTGGGGGATGGAGGGAGGACTAAAACTTCAAATATGCTTAAAGCCAGATTGAACATTATGTTGAAAGTGCTTCAGGCTACATGTTTAGAGCTGGTTATCTCTCTTTCTTTATAAGAAGCAGCCATTGATGGTCCTGCATAGCGCAGGCCTACAGCCACCATATGCAGGCCATAGCACAGGCCTCAGCTGATAGAGTTTGCCACCAAAAATAATAATAATTTTTTTCAAAGCTGTTGCTTGCTCCAAAAACCATCCTTTGTAACAAATAAGACAAGCAAAAAAAAAAGAAAAAAAAGAAAAAAAGAAAAAAAAAGCATAGGAGATAGCATTTTTTTTGGTGGAAGAACAAGGGAAGGAGGAAAGTCCAGATCATTCCTGAAGCTGCCATCAGAAAGAGATGTAGTGAATTCTACTTGCATTAATTTAAAATTCTTTAAGTGGGTAAGTAGATAGCATAGTTTTGTTATCACCATGAACTGGCCTGGCCTTTGGTAACCTTTAGATATCATTTTGATATCATAATTCAGCCCTGCTCTGCCACCAGCCAAGTGTTTGTGAGGCCACCGAACAAGCGCGAAGCTAGGCATGGCTATTATTCTGCTGAGTCACATTTGTTTACCAAGGCAAGCCAGAGACTGCCAGATCTGCTTTGGGGACCTCCCGAAACAAACACCTTCATTACAGATGCGTACCAAAACAAAGAGACCTCTGCCCCGAGAGGGCACCCTGGCGAGCTAAGTGCTTAACTGCCGAGCTAGCTGCATCTACATATTGGCCATACTATTGTCAATTCGGTCCATAACTCAAACATGTAGATTCTGACCTTTCGGAGACATTGTCTCCAGTCCAAAACTCATTGTTTTCGCCCAAGACCAGACTAGCCCACGGTCATCCCTTCCCCTATAAAAATCCCCAGTTCCGAGAGCTCTTCGGACTTGCATTTGGACTACTCTCTTGCCTTGCTGCCTCTTCGTTCTGCGAGCTCCCCTCGGCTGCTGCGCCGAGCCCTCCTGCCCTCCATTGGATCCTTCAGGACTGCGAGATTGGTGACATATCACCCATTCCCCCAAAGCTCTATTTCCTATTTCCAGTTAGCAAGTGTGTTTGTGTTTTTCTTAATAATTGTTCAATAAATATCATCGCTAGTTTGAACTATTTTGCCTGCTCACTGACCCGACACTGCATACATAGGGTAGAAGATTCCCGCTACGTTACCCTGCCTCTCGTTAGCCAAGAGAGTGCTCCAGCTAATTTTCCCCATCTTATTATATTTGTTTTGGTTATTTGGGTGTCCCTCACGGGACCCCCAAGTCACAGGGAAACAGTTTGACCCTTTGATTCACTGATTTTGTGTAGCCAGGGGTGGGTGGAGGAAAGTGGTCTCCATAGTACTTCTTTAGAATAAATGCAAGAAGGTATGCAGTATTTGCCATGTTAATTCCCAAGGAAACGGTAGAAGTACTATAAGACCCACTAAAATGGAGGAACAAGTTACACAGCATTCTCTGAATCATTTCAATTGTTATTGGTCCTTCTGAGAGTGAATGTGCTTTAATGGCTAAGATGATGATGATGATGATGATGATTTATAACACCCTTTTCATCAAAGGGCAGAACATCAACATATACAATTAGGGACAAAAACAATAAACTTAAGCCAGGTGCTGGACTTAAGCCAGGGACGTCCAAGTTCAAAGGCCCACTCAGCTGTGAAGTTCACGAAGGCAATTGCTTAAGCTCTCTCACCCTAACCTACCTTACAGAGCTGCTGTGAGGATAAAAGGATAAAATACTGGAGAGACCATGCACTCCATCCTTTCCTCCATGCATGTATTAACTAATTGATTGGTTAATTAATACACTGTTTGTCTGATTGTTTGTTTGTTTGATTGATTAATATGGAACCGTGGGCAAGATCTCTTGCTGGTCTTCCAGACAGAAGGAATTCTGTCTATTCTTCCTTGATATATATACATATATTTTTTAAAATAGTTATCTGGTCTCCTCTCCTCTTCTAATAAAATTCTTTAAATAAGACAGGGCAGTTGCATGATAGAAGTCTTCAATGGAAGAACACAGTATCAGTATAGTCATCACATGAAAATTAGATCTATGATCCTATGAATCCTCTCCCAAATTTAAATATGTGACGACAGTGCTAGCCTTTCAATATCTGTATTAAGTCAGTTTCTGCATTTGTCTCTTTGAGATAGCTTTGTTCCCAGCACCTCTCCTTTAGTTCTTTAGAGCAAATTGAAAAAGCTGCAAAGAAGATGTGTGCATGGGAGTGAAACTAAGGCTTTCTGTCACTGATAGCGATGTACTTTAATATTGCACAAAGAGATATGAATTTCACTCAGATCTATCCTTACAATGCAGAAGTCTCTTTGCTATGCCTTCCAAAATGAGGAGTACTGAATATAAAAGATTGCTAATGCTAGTTTAGAAACAAGCAGGATGGGATAGGCTCTTCTGATCTTTAATATTTTAGCTCATTACAATCAAGAAAACAGTGAGTGTTGCTGGTGATGGGGAATACTATGTTTCCACGTAGGGTGGGGACAACTCATTCTGTGAACAGGGACAGTAAGGTAGATGCAGGCATAGTATATCCTATAGTAGGGAACTGAGGGATATTTTAAGTGCCTATTAATGGAATATAATTTGCGTGTTCTCACCCTATAGATGCCTTCCTCCATTGCGGCCTCCACCATTGCTCTTTCCAGCTCCTCTTCTGCAGTCAGATCCCCAGAGATTGCTCTTTTGATCTCAGGAGCAGCTTCTTCTTCAATGGTCCTCAGGCCAGCCTCATGAGAACAGGGTGGAAATGATTACCATGGGCATGTGCCATTCACGTTACAGTGAGAAAGCGATGGTGCAGAAGAGCGGGAGCAAGAGTGTGACCTAAGTCACCTGCTCCTGAGGCAGTCTTACTTTCTTTTTTCCCCCATAAAATAAACCTGGGGATTAGACTCATGCGCTATGTTTCCAAACCCTATACAGCCATCACCCGAATAACTTCCCACAGTAGATAATTCAGTGCTGATATTGACACCAGAGACAGGGAATGCTTCAAGACTGGAGCTTTTAGAGCTGCCAAATCATGATCTCCTGCTCTAACTACAAGCAGAGGTTGGAAAAAATACTTTTTTGGACTACTAGCTTCCTGAATCTGCTGACTAACATGGTCAAAAAAAAAAAGGGGGAAATTTGACAAGTACAACTGCTATTAATCTGGCATATATAAAGGGATCTAGCTCTTTTTGTATGTGCAAATTTCATGATGTCTTAGTTACAGAAGTCATTGTGCCATAGCTATATGGGTAGGGAACACATAAATGAAAACTATGTTTTTTTTTAAAAAAAATTCACTTCTAAAATTTGTGCTGAAACATTTTTTTCATTTAAATGCTATTTGTAAGATACTTTACAGTATTTTTCAAAAAATGTAGATAAGCAAGTGTTTTGATTACAAATTAAAAGAGCAGAGGAGAAAAAAATTAGAGAAATAATATGGTTAAAGTATCAATACCCAAAAAGGTTATAAGGAAAACATGCCAAAGGGGAGTAGTCAATAAGAAGATGAATGACAACAGAACCAGTTTGCTGGTACTGTATATTCAAGACTCATGTCAAAAACCATGGCTCTTCAAAATACAGAAGAATAGCACTAAGGTAAGCTACACCTGCAGGAACTAGGCTAGTTTTGATTCTTTCCAAAACACTTCAGTTTTGAGGACTCAAAAGAGAGAGAGAGAGAGAGAGAGAGAGAAGCATGATTTGATGAAAATGGCCACATTTGCAAGTTTGTAAATCAAGTTTTCGCTTTACATGAATAAGCCTCTGTCATTCTGAGTAAAGTCTTTTGCTGGGAGTGCGTCCATCTCTTTCTCCCATGTGGTCTGGAGGGGAAATACACTATGACTCAATTGCCATTTCCTTGATTCCTGGTTTGTTATGTGTGTGCAATAATAAGTCCATGAGAATTTTCTCAAAGATTAAAATGCTAGTTATTTACGCCAGTGGTTCTCAACTTGACCCCCCCCCCAAGCCATTTTGGATTTCAATTTACAGAAGCCCCAGTCAGGTTGGCCAATGATTGGGAATTCTGGAATCTAAAGACCAAAACTTCTAGAGGTTGTGAACTACTGATTTAGGGATCTCTAAAACAGGACTGTGAAAATTGAAATTGTTGGCATGCTACTATCATATCATGTACATAAAATGTAACTGACTATATATATCACAATATAAAACTTGGGCAGGAATTTTTACTGTCTCAGCTTTCATCTTTTCATTCCATTGTGGACAAAAAATAATTTTCCATTTCTTAGGACCAAGAGGAAACATTCTGGATTCCTCAGTTCCATTTTCCACTTACTTGGATTTCAACAGCATTCTTCTTGGGTCGGTAGCCATAATACTCTTCCTGACGCTTCATGAATTTCCTGAAGTGCTCTTGGATGAGGAAGGTAGCATAGAACTTTCCCACAGTCACCTCATCATCTAGAGAAGCACACACCAATGAAGTCATTACGTTTAATTTGCTATAACACCTGGGCCAGTCTGCACATTCCGGAATGCATGGGAATATGCCAAAGAGATTCATGATAGGTAAACTACACAAGCACCAAGAAGAGCAGTGTGCGTAACAAATTCTTTCTTGATTGCTAAACTGAGGACTCACCTCCAATTGGAGGAATGACTTGATCCAAGAGCTTCATGCTGGTTCTCTTCCAGATCTTTTTGATAATCATCCTCAGCTCTTCATTGGCTTGTTCAAAGTTACCTACAAAATTATCAACTGGTCATTTCAACTGTCCTATGCTATGTTAGATCATTGACCCATCCCACTCACTATTGTCTGCTCCAGCAGCAGTAGCTACTGTTTCAACCATAGGGTTCTTTATATGAAGAAGACAGGGATTGCACTTGGGATATTCTTCATGTACAGCATCTAGTCCAGTAGTCTTTCTCTGACTCATTTTGCCAACAAGTCACCCACACTCACTTACTGCTTCCTCCTCCTTGTCTGTCACAATTTCATGACATTTCCACTACACAATGTCATACTTGTTTGACATCGCAGGATGACTATTAACAGGTGTTACATTTTAGCCCAGTGATGGCTACATCTGAGGACATATGTAAGCATAGCAACAATCATATTGAGTCCACTGGACAGTACTTCCCTAAGTATGTATGTGCTCCAGTAACTGATGTCACATTTAAAGAGCATTTATATATCATGTGGGCATGCACCATTCATTTTCATCAAAAGCTGTTAGAGCGCAAATGCTATCTATGCACAGACAAATATTTGAGGCATGAGTTTTTAAAATATAATACCAGTTTTACTGGTTGTGGGTGAGCTGTATTACATTATTTGTTGATATTTTTTCCTGGGTTTTATTGCTTCAGCCAGATGTATGTTTATTTGCATTTATTTGTTTTGATGAGTTGTTTTTCATTTTTCATGTGTGTGTGTTTTAAATAGTGTGTAATGCTGACTGCCTTGAGTTGTCTCCAGACAAGAGATGACCAGATATAATTACATTTATAACTGCTCTGCCTAGATTGATAGGACTTTCTCCTGTACCAGCTCTCAGGTGGATGAAATTCTTTCCATTTGTCTCTTGTAAAGCTTAGGCTCTTGAAACTGCTCCAGGAGCTCCAGAAGCAGCATGTTGGCAGGGGTCCATGCTGATGGTACTTATGCTAATTTACAACAGATGAGGATGTGACAGTTTGAGGTCTTATGATTAAATGCACTAGAAAGGCATTAGTTACTATTGATTTATAGCATCTTCCGTTGGGGTTGTGTAATCGTGCAGTAATGGATTTTAAGGTCAGCAGAGCTTCTAGTAGGATATAAAGTGACTAATGTTCTTTAGCACTCACAAGATGAATAACAGCCGCTATGAGAAAGCATGTGGAGTTATTCAGATTTAGCCATGGGTAGCTCTCATCACTCACCTTCTGTCTTGATCTTGAGGGCAGTTCTCACCAGAGCAAAGAGGGTAGCATTGAAAGTAACTGTACCATCACTATTCAGGGGCATATTCATGCCCACCAAGCGCTGCAAAAAGCAACCATACATACTAATAAATATGTGTGTAGCCACAGATGACAATGACATGTTATAGCCCTGTTCAGGTGTTGAGAGGAATAGAGACATGTTCTTGCCCTCTCTGCCAGCAGCCTCCCTGTGAGAAGGTTCACAGGGAAACTATACTAGCGTTCACATGAATATGGTCATAATGCTCTGTATGAATGGGAAACATGCTTTATCAGAGTTCTTGATCAGAAGGATATTTATAGCTCTTTTCCCTTGAATATGGCTACATTTTCCCTTCAGAACTTTCCAGTAAACATAGGAAGGTTGCAAGTGAAGAAGGTGAAGCTGCCACATACATATGTGGAGCTGCCACATATTCAGAAGCTTGATAATTTTATCTGTGGAGATAAAGTTGTCAAACTTCTGAATAAGGCTTCTATTTATCTTTCTCTTTACACACAGAGAGATAATTGTGGGTACATACTCTGTACATATCCAGGTCCCAAGCTTTGACAGCCATTACAATGTCTTTACCTTAACACCAGATTGCAGAATAAAATACCAACCCTTCACTCTTATATGTTTTCAAGGACTGCTGTAGTCCAGTTCATGAGGGGTTATGATGTCATTTGGTATAGGAGACAGAAATAACACAAAGACTAAGACAAGAATTCAACCCTAGTTAGAGTTTATAAGGAAAGATTACCTTGCAAGCCACACGATGTGGACAAAACTTCCCAAAGCCCAGGGGAGGCTGGATTCGTCTCAACAGAGTCACTACATCTAGATGTTTGATCCGGCCCCTGTGAAGAAGAGCAAGAGAAAACTGTGATTCTTCTGTTCCTAACTCTGGGAGCTGGAAATCACAATTTGGTTATTTGTTTGGCCCATTCATTCTCAGTGAATATACAGCCAACACCTGTTTATATGCACTTGATCTGGTGATATAGCATGCAGTCAAAAATATATTTTTGTGGGCCTCAGTTTCCTCCAAGCTTAGTGAATAGGTGAAAACCCACATGGGCTGATATTCTTTGTGAATCTGTGTGTGATAACTAATGCAATCTGTGAAGTGATATAACAGAACTAGAAGAGTCAGTCTTCCTCTCTGCTGGTTACATTGCTCTATTCATTCAACAGGAAGCCATGGCCAATCTTGGATCTCTTGCATGTGCTATGCACCTACGAGTTTAAACATATGAAAATACAGATCTTTGTTTATGAGTTACATTGCACTCTGATGCACATCCAAACTATGGAGTGCATCAGAGTGCAATGTAACTCATAAACAAAGATCTGTATTTTCATATGTTTAATACGTAGGTGCACAGATTCTTTTTTGTAGAAGATGAGAGCTTTACAAGAAATAGCTGTATGTATTTTCTGAAGCATATTGAACACTTATAAATCAGCCATTGGGTGCCAGCTGTGAGTTCAGTTAAACATGCTAAGCCTTAGGAAGATCCTTCCCACACGAGATACAGCTATAGCTTCAGCACTCATCCAAGCTTCTCAGTCTTAAGAATGTTAGCCATTCTAAATTTAATGTAAAGTCGAAGGCTTTCATGGCCAGAATCCACAGATTGTTGTGGGTTTTCCGGGTTTTGAGGCCGTGTTCTATTAGTATTTTCTCCTGACGTTTTGCCTGCATCTGTGGCTGGCATCTTCAGAGGATATGGTGGCATGGAAGTGAAATGGGATATCCCCCAGGGTTGTATTGTAACAATACAACCCTGGGGGATATCCCAATACAACCCTGGGAGATATCCCATTTAACAACAGGCCAACTGGAACACATGCAAATTGCTCCCTCCCACCCAGGGGACTACACAAGTATATATACTCTGTTTCACTTCCATGCCACCATATCCTCTGAAGATGCCAGCCACAGATACAGGCGAAATGTCAGGAGAAAATACTAATAGAACACGGCCTCAAAACCCGGAAAACCCACAACAACCATTCTAAATTTGTCTTTACGTTACTTGGGAACAGAATACTATTTGTTATTATTGTGTGCCTTCAAGTCATTTCTGACTTATGGTGACTCTAAGGTGAGCCTATGATTTTTTAAAATTATTTTGAAATTAGAATGTGGATCTCTATCCCTTTTTAATGAGCCCACAGTAACCACAACAGGAGAAAGATTCAGGAAAATTAGCCCTGCCATATCCCAGTTATAAGTGTACTTTCAAATAAATACATGTGAAGTCCAACTATCTTAGGATAAGACTTCTATTGTTACTGTGTGTCTTCAAGTCATTTCTGACTTATGGTGACCCTAAGGCAACCCTATCACAGGGTTTTCTTGGCAGAGTTTTTTCAGAGGAGGTTTGCCCCTGCCCTCCTCTGAGACTGAGAGAGTGTGACTTGCCCAAGGTCACCCAGTGGGTTTCCACAGCTGAGCAGGAATTTGAACCCTGGTCTCTCAAGTTGTAGTCCAACATTCAAACCACTGCATCATGCCGGCTCTCATGGGTTCTGTATCAGGACTGAAACACCTGATAATTAAGGGGGACAGTGGGGAGGAGAGAGCTCAAACTGTTGTTACCCATTGGTAGATCAAAGGTGGGAATCCTGAGGCCTGCATGCCACATGAGACCTTTGAGGCCTCAGGCCTCCTTCACAGAGCTCCCTTGAAATGTTTCTGAGAAAAAAATTTCAGCTGAATTCTCTGCCTGCATTTAGCTTCCTAAATGTGAAACATCATTTCTAAGTGAAACATCATTTCTAGGCACCATTGGGTATAGAGCTGCAGCTCTTGGACCCCCTAGAATGTGTCCACCCCAAACTATATTGCCTGGCAGCAGCTCCTCAGAATCTAAGAGGGAAGAGAGTGTTTCCAATCCACCCCTACCTCAACTTTCTAACTTGCCATGGGAATCATAGGGGCAGACCTGGTAGGAGGCCCCTGGGATCCACACTGACCTTCCCAAGCCCCTTCCCCTCATTGTTTCAGCTGAAAAACACTTTCCCTTACTTAGCTTTTAAATGTATTAAAATGCTGTTTTGGCAGGAGACACCATGAAACAGAAAAAAAAATCCTTATACAACCAAAATGAAATCACAAATGATGCATCAGCACTTTTGTTTGCCCAGTGTATTGTGACCCCCCCAAGCTTTGGAGGAGCTAAAATGGCATGGTGTTGTCCTCTGGGCTCCACAGGATGCCCATCCCAACTGTAGACTCACATAGCATGTATAAACTGAGAAGTAGAAATAAGTAAAGCCTGTGCTATAAGTATATTCTTCCCCAAGATCATAGTCTGATTCTTAAAGTTTTTTTTCAAGCATTAACTAACTTCACATAATTCTTCTATGTGAGCTTTATTTTCATTGCCAATGGAATGATTAATTACAAGTTTAGTAACAGATTCTCACTTGGCCTCAGGATCATATTCTGCCCAGATTCGTTTGAACTCATCCAAATGATGTGGGCCTAAAATGGACCAATCCCGTGTGAGGTAGTCAAAGTTGTCCATGATGACAGCAACAAAGAGGTTGATAATCTAAGGAGAGATGAATTGACAAAACATAGGAGAAAGATGGCAGAGGGTAATGCCACTGAAGGACAGTGAAGTCAGCCAACAGGTTGTAGAGCAATCCTTATATAGCTGAAGGAAAATAATCAAGGTGATTGCTTGGCTTCAGCATTTCAACTGCAGTAAATTGTTTTCTGTGCTTTAAAAAGCAGCAGCCTGCTGATACTTGGCAGAGCTTGGAAAAAGTACTTCCTCAAAATACAATTTCCAGAACCTCCCAGCCAACATGCCAACAAATGGCTGGGTCAGAGCTTCCAGAAGGGTCAAGAGCTGTCAGAAGAGTAATGTCTATTTTTTCTTCAGTAAGTAAGTGGGGAAAATTTTGGGAGCTAAAGCTGGTTAAAAACTCTTTCTAACTAGTAGGATAGGCAGAAGGAAGGCTTTACAAGTCTCTTTATATTTTGTAACAACAACCTAGCTAGAAACAGAATACACTGAATACATAATGCATGGCATGCAGGTGAATATTACTTTGTTTACTTGAGGAGCATGGGGAGACCCAATCCAGATGAGGTTCACTGCACACAAACAAAGGAGGCTTGATTCCCCCCACCTGCTGGCTTCCCTCCCCCTAGTTTCAGCCCATGGTGTGGAAGCTGAAAAAGGAGAGAGAGAAAAAATCCTTTGACACCGCTGAAAATCTTCCCCATTTGCAGCCCTCCCCCATAGGATGAAGGGAATTCATTGCAAGAAGGTTTAAAGCTTCCTTATCCACCTGTTATGGGCCTGATTCAGATCAGACCCTACATGTTTACTTGTGAAGAAAGTAAGCTGCACACTACACATTTAGTACAGAACTATAAGTCTGTTTCAGTGGAGACAAATTTTCCTCTTTGCGTTCAACTTTCTTTCTACTTCAGAATGGCTTCTGATTGTATTTGGTTTTCAAGGGCAATCTATTAATCCTGACACCTGTGCCTAAACGATGCATGGTTCAGTGGTCTGATAGAACTCCAGTCTCTTGATCCATGGGAAAGTTTTTTGCTTGGTAGATTTGAGGTAGCCAGACTTCACTTGGCTGAAATGTAGAGATTTAAGATAAGCTATTACTAACATTAGTTTACAGAGTCATCTGAATAGCCTGCAATCAGTGAGAAATGAAATGAGCTACAGCTAGCAGCAAGACTGGCACTGGGGAATGTGAGAGAAAAAACAGTTCAACATGTTTCTCCTGAGTGTTCATTTTATTGTAAATGGGGTAAGAAACTAGACTTCTAGTTTAGCCAATGATGATGACGATGAAAGTACGTTTACCCACATGCCACAATTATACGTTAATAGTCAAGAAGTAAACATACCATAGGACAGCAAAATGAACATACCAGGAATGCACATAGCATGTAGAAGCTGATGAAGTAGAAATAAGCAAAGCCTGTGCCACAGGTATATTCTTCCCCTGGTGCATAGTCTGATTCAGGGTCACACAGCTTCCCATAGCTGGCAGCCAGTAAGATTTCCTGCCAGGCCTCACCTGTTGCACACCTGGTGAAAGGAATGAGGTGAGACACGACCACAGTTCCAGAATGCATTAACTGGACAAGAGGGCGTATAATAGTTTGCAAACAGAATAGAGGTAAGCACTCCTGAAGTCTAATTCCATATTTTATAAAATCACAACTATTCCTTTGTCTCCATGTTTAAAACTCTGATTTCCAAGTTGCTGGAATTAAAAGGGGAAAAGTATCAAAAACTATGAACAAGGATCTAATCTGTCACATAGTAGGATAAGTAAAACCTTAAGTACCAGTAGTCCCTATTAACTGCTCCAAAGCCCAAGTCTTTTTGATGCAGATGGTGTGTGTTGGCACATACTCAAATTTGCCCTGCAAGCTGTAAGCCTCCAGGGCAGAGCCATTTAACACAGCTGTTTAACAATGAACAAGGAGTGAAAAGTTCCAAGACTGGAAACTAGTGTAGGATGGTTGTGGGCTTCCTTTACAGACTTGCATTTGAAGGTCTTTCAGAGAACAGTTTTGTATCTGAAGGTGTCCTCTATCTGAGGAGTTGTTCAGGTCCAAGATTAAAAAAAAAATAATAAAGAAAAATGGAGGGAGAGTAGATGTCTTGATATTGCCCAACAACAATTAGCTCCCTGGCAGTAGACTAAGTGGACAAACAGGTCATCAGATCATAGTCTTTGCCATTGTTATGAGTTCTACTGCACTGTAGCAATTATTTTTAAATGTGCATCTAAAAATATACATTAGCATGTGAAAAATTTATATAAATCGGTACCTTTTTCATGATGCAGTTCCTCTTTTTGGAATCAGGAAAGGCTTACCTGAACAGCAGCAATACTGCTTGTGGAAAGGTCTGAAAATTGTTGTTCCGATTTATTTGAGTTCCATCAACCAGAGCAATTTTCCCGAACATCTGTAAATCAGAAGGTTTGTTCAACATTGTGAAGAATTTACTGCTGTGCTAGGCATCTATTCCTGTTGTGAGAATCTTTGATAAACCTGCATCTTTGTGCCAGTTATTTTGCTGATACTGTCAGTTTCTACCTCAGCTGTTCAGTTGGGTGCTTCTAGACAGATAGTTCCTGATGTACCAACTCAAAAAACATAGTACAACTATTCCATCCTTCCTTAAAAGGTAGAAGAAGCAGTAGGAAAACATGGGATGATTGGATGGTCTGTAAAATTCTATGTTTGAGTAGAGTATGTGCACAATAAATAATTTGGAATTGTCTAAAAGCATTAATTTCGTCCTGTTACTGCAGTTTAGGCCTGCCTGGCGATAGCACTAGATATCACTTTGATATCATAATTCGGCCTTACCATACTATCCTTCTCCACGTGTTTGTGAGGCCCCCGGACAAGCACAGAACTAGGCTCGGCACTGAACTGCTGAAATATTCTCAAACAACACAGGCAAGCCAGAAATAGCCAGATCGCAGCTTTAGGAGATCTTTCTGCAAACACCTTCATTATGTATGCACGCAATTTGCAAAGGACTCCCTGCCCCGAGCAGGTAATTGGCAAGCTAGAAGCTTAAATGCCAAGCACTGAATATTTGCATACAGTCTACATCTTTGTCAATTCGGACTTAACTCAATCATGCTAAATTGTGACCTTTCAGAGACATTGTCTCGCACCCAAAACTCATTGTTGTCCCCGAGTAAGGCATAGCCTGCAGTCACACTTCTCCCTATAAAAACCCCTGATTCCAAGACCTTCCTTGGATCGCTCCCGAGTTCCAGCCACCTTGCTGCTGCATTGCTTGGCGAGCTTCCCCTCAGCTCCACGTGCTGAGATACACCGAACCCCAGCATCGCTCTCTATCTCCTTCTGGGCTTCAGGTGTCATATCACCTGAACCAACTATCCCTCTGAAAATCCCGCTATCTTACTCACACCTTTATTTTCCTTAGTTATCTCTGTGTGTGTGTTGCTGACATTGTGTGCCTGTATTTAATAAAGATCATTCATTATTTTCAAACCGGTCTGCTTCTTGACTTGGCCTGACCCCGTAAACATTGGGTTACAAGATCCTGCTAAGTTACCCTGCCTCTCGTAACGCTAAAGCAGTGCTCTGAGCTAATTTTCCCCACCTAAAGTTGAGCACATTTTGGAGTCCCTCCCAGGACCCCCAGTAAACAGGGTAACAGTCCTCTAATTATTTAAATGTCCTTACTGTTCAGAGGAAGTTAAATGACTGTGGTTGCCATCTTTAACCTTAATAATGGTTAAATTCCATTCAGCTGATAACAACTTGATGGCCCTTGTAGTCTCTTCCAGCTCTATGAGTCTATGGTTTTATGAACCCAGGAAGAACTCTGTTGAATCAGGAAGATACCTTTTCCAATATTCTGTTTTCCACAATGGACAACTACCTGATTTTGGAACGCCCTCAAGCAAGACATGAAGGCAATGCCCATTGACCCCCTTTCTCCCAGCAGTTGGTATCCAGAGGCATTGAACCAGAGCTTTGAAAAGTTCCTTTTATTCACTAGAGCTCCCAGGACTTCCGGCCAGCATGGCTAGTTTTGCTGTCAACTTGGGTAATTTAGGTATTAGCTGATGACTGACCTGTTTTCCACTAGTTTGTCTAATCCTGATTTTAAACTGTTTAAACTAGTGATCAGTCTCACAGAACTCAAGTGAAACTTATTGTAGTCCTAGCATTAAAGCTACCAAGGATCAGAGTGAGCCAAGAGACACACAGAAAAATCTTTTGGGTATAAAAATGGCACAGCTTTATTCAGAACAGCTGTATAGTTTTGGTGTGACATGAGGAGACAATCCTGTGATTAGATCAGATAACTCACCTGTTATCCAGTTACCTCTTCTTCTAGCCTGACTGCCAGAGGGAAATCTTAGAGTAACAGGCATGGAATTAACAGGGGCACACCGCCACCGTGTGGTTCCCTGCCACCTAGTGGTGAGAGATGCCCACAGTCCCCAAGCTGGGTCTCACTGCCTGCACCCCAAGGAGCCCTTCCGTTCAGAGCATGGCCAATCTGGATTCAGCTGAGAATTCCTAAATCTGTGATGGCTTCATGGGATGCAGATCATTCTACAATTCTTGCTTTTTTTGTCTGCATTGTGTGTATCTATTTCTGTGTGTCTGCAAGTTGCCTGTCAACTTATGGTGACCGCACAAATATCATAAGGTTTTCTTAAGCAAGGAAAATTCAGAGGTGGTTTTGCCAGTTTCTTTCTCTGAAATATAGTCTATAGTGCTTGGTATTCATTGGCAGTCTCCTATCCAAGTACTAGCCAGGGCTGATCCTTCTTAGCTTCCAATATGAGACAGGATCTGGTGTCTTTAGGGTATTTAGGCATTACAGGGTAAACACTGTGCTCACTTCTCAGAATGAAGGTTCCTTCAAGCAAGTGAGACCCAAACTACAATTCCTTTAAAGACACAGCTAGTAGCTTGGTCTCTTTTCTTTTGTTTTCTTTTTTAAAATTCCAGAATAAGTATAGGGGATCCAATCCACATTGGAACCTTAGCATGAAGGACTCAAGTGCCTGAATTTATATTGCCAAAAGTTACTTTTATTAATACAGAAATGGTACCTCTAATGTGAAAGACATAATGCTCCCTATATCACAGTTCCAATCTGGGTTTGGTCTTCTGGGTTTACTTTAGAATAGGAGTGAAAGCCGCATGCAGCCCCAAGGTGCATATGTTGTGGCCCTTGAAGCCCTCTTGGGAAACCCAATGAAGCCTCCAGCCCCCCACCTCATTTTAAAAAAATGTAAAAAGGAAACAAACACTCAAACTGCCAATTGAATCCCTCCCCTTCAAATTGTGGAAACTGGGTGCGTTTCCAGCAGTTCCTGAAACTGGAAAGGAAATGACATCATCTCCAGTTGTGTGAGGAGCAGTAATGTGGCTTATGGAGGGGATACCCTATGTTGGCTATGTCTGCTTTAGAGTAAAAGGGAGACAGGAAGAGAAAAAAATATATGATCTAGCCACTGGCTACGCCTTTAAAGTAACATGCAGTTTGGCTGTGCCCATATCTGCACTACATTGTTATAATGCTATTATTTCACTTTCAACATCCTATGGAATCCTGGGGTTTGCAATTTAGGGAAGGGCATTTAGAATTTTCAGCCAGAGAGGTCTTTGTCCTCAGTGTACTGCAAACTCCAGAATTCCACAGGATGTTGAAAGTGGAATAATAGCACTATAACAGTATAGTGCAGAAATGGCCTGTGAGAAAGACAAGGAGTCTGAGACAAGGCAAATCTTCCAAAGTAAGAAAGGAAAATATGATTTCTGACCCTGTCTCCCAGGATGATTTATAACTGGGATCTTGGCCACACTGCTCCAGGGACATGCAAGCACCTTCTCCCATCCTTACCTGCATCCCGATTACAGCATAGATAAAGAACAACATCACAATCAGCAGGGCCACATGAGGAAGTGCCTGTGGGGCAAAACACAGAATAATCCAAGGATCATATACAGCAACTGCACAAAGCAATGGGATGGAAATTGTTGAATTGTAATGCTTGTTTCCACATCAACCAACTCTATTTCACTTCTAGAGCCCCTCTTTCACCTGGAGATGGGCACATACCCTTCCAGCAAAAGTGATGTTACTACCTGGAAGGACTTGATAAAGGTCCAGAGTAAGTTTCGAATGCCTTCACTTCGGTTTAGCAGTTTTACCAGGCGCAGGACTCGGAAAAGCCGGAAGAAAGTGATGGAGATCCGACCAGTTTCATCAGGATCTATGGGAGAAGTCTACAGAAAGAGCACATCCATGAGGCAGTGAGAAAAAAACAAGCAGACAGAAGAAAAACAAACGTTATCCACCAATAGGTCTGTTGTGTTCATCAGGAATAACCATGACAACATAGCTATTATCCGTGATATAACTGTGGATGAGAAGGGGAACTGACATAGCATGCATTTTTGAAACTTACTGAGGAGATGCTAGAAGGTGTTGATTAGACTCACCACTGAACAGCTGAGTTTTCAGTACTGAACCAACACACAGTGTGGATACACTATGTACTATAAAGGATTCCATCTCCCTCTCCAAGATTTCACTTCAGCAGAGTGCCATTATAGAGTCTTGATTGTATCTAGTATACTTGCTAATCCTGTTTAACTTTTGATGAAGATGGTCTCAGACATGTAATAATGCCTCCAGATTGTTCTGAGAAACTTCAACATCCACACCAAGGCTAGTTTGTCAGGGTTGGGGCAAGGCTTCATGGCCACCATGGTGCTATTCAAATCTGTCATTGATCCAGTACATGTGGCAGATCAGACCTTGACTTGATCTTTCCTTCTGAGAAGTAAGATGGTGATCTGGGATCTTTTCGGTGTCAAGCAATGATGTCTTTATTCTCCTAGGCTTTTGAACTATATTTTAAATTTCTTTTTTAAACCATATTACACTTTACTGTTGGAAAATTCTAGCATTCTCTTTCTCCCACTTTCTTGTTCAAGGGAAAGTGGGGCTCAGCTGGCTTAGAGTTTCTTTTTCCTTTGCATGTCAAAGCCTTTTGCCTTCCCACCTAAAGCCTCAACTCTTGCTCTTTGTGTTATTTAAATGTATATCTATGGTATCCAAGTAAACAGAACATGTGACCCAGAACAGACCCTGGGGTCATTTACCTTGCATAAAAGACCACACTTCTCTCTTTTTGTTCTCTTTACCATTTTGCTTCTACTTTCTTCCCTCTGACTATACTTCACCTTTCCAACAAGAAGATGGTGAGTTAAGAATGAAGCTACTATCTTACCTAACATTTTTGGTAGTTAGGATATAGGCTCTCCAGTGCATATATACTTGTAAAATTCATTAGTAAACTTTTTATAAGTTTGTAACCTGAAACTGCCTGCCTTGTTTTGCTTTCCAAGTCAGTCTCAATTCAGGGAAGCCACACAGAGATTGAAACATGCTTTTTCTGCAACTCTGCTAAAGGAACGTGATTCCTAACAGTTTTAGCTTTCATAATATTTATCTCAAAGGGCTAACACCCTGGGAAACTCTAACTCCCAACAATTTGTGTATGACATCCACTGAAAGGCAGTATATGAATATTATAAATAAATGAAGAGATCAGTAAACAAATTTACCTGTGATGTAGCATCTCCAGTGTTGGTGGCTTCCTGGATCAGCAGCGGTTGGGTCTGTGAACATATCCCATGGCAATAAGCACACCAATGGTTGCAATACACGTAGAATAGGGCCTCAGGGCCAACAGCATGCTAAACTATGGGATGGGATAAAACTACATGGTCGACTGCATGCTGATGAAGAACACTGGGATACAGGAAGATTCATGCCATCATCATTATACAGGTTCCCAATAGTAGTTCCTTCCTGGACTAACACAATGCCATCTTTAGAACTCTTGGACTGTTGGCTTTTCTGAAACAAAGGATGAGTCTGAACCATCAGAACTTATAGGAACAACATGGCAGGATGGAAGTGAAAGGAAATGTCACAGGGCAAAGTATACGTGTTGCCAAGAAGAGGGTAGCACTGGGTGATTTCACAGCATCTGTGCTAAATGTGCAAACTGGAGTAATGCCATAACTGGAAATACATTTCCCAGTCTTAGGAACTGTAGCTTTGTGTGCGTATGAAGAATAACTCAAACAAAACTACAGTTAACAGAATCTATTTCATTGTAGTGAAATTATGGCAGTTAAAAAGGTTTAGATTTGTAGCGCAAATATATCCTAACACTGCAGGAACAGGTACGTCGGTGGCCATTCACTACACAGTTAATCTCGTGCCATTTCTGCAGACTAGTTCATGTGGGTCAGCTGTGCAATAGAACACAATTAGTGCAAAATTGATCCGCCGTAGAGTAGCAAAAGCAGCATCCATCGTTTAGTTTTATATCTAGTGCATAAGCTATAAGGCAGTGGTTCTCAACCTATGGGTCCCCAGATGTTTGTGGACTTCAGCTCCCAGAAGCCCCAGCCACTATGGTCAATGCTCAGGGCTTCTGGGAGCTGAAGTCCAAAAACATCTGGGGACCCACAGGTTGAGAACCACTGCTGTAAGGCATTCTGCTCTGACTGTGTCTTCTTCAACGATAAAGCTACACAGTACAGTTTGCAGGCTGGATCAGAAATGGAATGAGATTTTCTATATCTTAGCGACAAGCTTGCTGGCTTTTGCTGTAGATCAGAAAGCAAGATTGACAATTGCACTGCCAATGCTGTCCCTGCCGTCTGCTTTGCAGGACCGTTCTTTCAGTGAAATCATGAAGTATTGTCAAAGCAGTGTTAGAAGTTTAACATAAAAAAGCAGAACACTAGAAGCTGTGAGCTCTGTGCAACAGTACATTTTACAGGTCCTAAAGAAAGCAGAAAGAATATTATAGATTTTTGCTAGCCATCTATGCATAATATGCCAATGTTTTATTTCTGAGCAAACAACGAGAGGCAATTTTCTTATCTAAACATCTGGCTTCACTGGATGTGTGGACAAGGGGGCCAACAATTGATTGCCTCCAAATATTTTTGATTGCCTCCAAATATTTTTAAAAACACAATGAATTAATGGTCATTTATTTTGGAGTTAGTGCTGAATTGATATTTCAAGATGCTGGCTGTGTGGCAGACAGGACTTTAGGCTTATTATCTCTCAAAACTAATGTAATCACCAGAGACTGACAACTTTCTCTCCCACCTCTATGGCAGTACTATTTCTAAAAATTCACATTTGTTATCAGTCTCATGCAATCCACACTAACACAGCAGGACACTGCAATAAGGAATAGTCTAGGAAGGGAAAGAAAGGGATATATGAGCAAAAAAAGGTGGTCCACAACAAGCTCATGCAGCTGATATTTACAATGCCATTACAGCCACCACTTAGGCAGTACAATCCACCACTGGAAGCAAGAATTGTCTGTCAAGAGAATAAAAGAGTCAGGAATCCCACAACTGCAATGCAAAGATGGAAGAATGGAAGTCGGAACGAGCTTGGAAGACATGAACAGAAAGAAAGGCCATTTCCACCCTACGCTGTTATAGTGCTATTACTCCACTTTCAACATCCTATGGAATCCTGGGGTTTGCAGTTTAGGGAGGGGCATTTAGAATTCTCAGCCAGGGAGCTCTTTGGCCTCAGTAAACTACAAACCCCAGAATTCCACAGGACGTTGAAAGCGGAATAATAGCACTAGAACAGTGTATTGCGAAAATGGTCATACAAAGAAAGAAAGAAAGAAAGAAAGAAAGAAAGAAAGAAAGAAAGAAAGAAAGAAAGAAAGAAAGAAAGAGGAGGGAGGGAGGGAGGGAGGGAGAAAGGAGGGGATGGAGGAGTAGGGGGGCATGTTTTACAGAGGGAGATAATCGAAGATGCTAACTATGACAGCTAGAACAAGGAAGACAGGTAGAAGGGAGGAAGGAATTAAAGAAGGGATAAAATAATGGATGAAACAAAGGGAATCAGATGAAACGAGGACTTGGGTCTTGAGCACTGACATAAGGAAAATGGCACGAAATTGTAAATCAGAAAAGAGAACTACTGCAAACTGTTCAACAGCCCCAACCACGGAAAAGTCAAGAGATCCAGCTTATACAAACCTGGAATAACCCCTGGACACATAGGCATCCTTGGTCATTTTTAAAAGATCCATACATTCTTAGATTAGATGCCTACATCTGCCTATGTTCCATGTTCAGCTACAGCCAGGTGAGTGAGATTTCAATAGATGTCAGATGTTTTTAGACACCCCAAAAGAGATCAGGGCTTTCGACATCTCACTTCTTCATTCGGAGCACTACTGTGATACTTCATGGCAAGATCTTCAATAGGGACTGCCTCTCAGGTTGCCTTCATTTTGCTACATCCTTCTGGGGGAAAAGATGGCCCTTTTCTTTATCAATAGAAATAATTCCAAAATTGTACAGAATGACCTAAAAGAAGGTAGTCTTACACAGCTAAACAAGCTGGCTTGCTTCCTGGTTGTGTATTTATATTTACAATCATGGCCCTATTTATGACTTTTGCATATGGTCACATTGAATCCCACAGCAAAGAAATGAATGTATGTATTTGTTGGATTAGTGCTCTAATATGTTCTTCTCTTTTTCCTGGCTGTCATTCCTATCTGGGCAATGTGTTTCTCATATGCAAACATATGATCTCTAGGGAAGTCCCATAAGTAATGCCAGTGGTACATATCTGACGTTCTTTATTTTTGGACTATCCCAAAGAATATCTACATGCTCATCTGAGTGACTTACCTAGCAGGGACAGTGGCAGAGCTCGGAGTGCGTGGAGGGGGGCAGGAGGGGGCATGGCTATGGTGCGTGGGGGCGGGGCTACAGTGTATGAGGCGTAGCTACAATGGATGGGGCATGGCTACGACAGACAGGGTGGGGCAATGGCGCGTGCGGGAGAGCAAGCAAGGAGCTGGGGCACTCCCAAAACATGGCTGCTAGGGGCAAACTGCCCCCATTGCCCCCCGTCTCTACGTGACTGAGCAGAGAATTTATGAAACCTCAATGAATAAATACATTCAACAAATGGACTAGGAGAAAAGAGAGAGGAAGAAAACACAGGAAGCACAGAAGGACATAATAACTAAGTTTGCAAACTAGGAATATAATATCCTGAGATGAAAGAAGCAGCAGCAGTGACAATGCCTTTCTGTTTTATGGAATCAAAAGAGGGCTATGACTTTTTCCCAGAACCATGGGACACGGAAAGGTTTTATGATAATCCTTGTCCAAGCATTATTCTTCTTAGATTTTCACAGCCTGGAGCTGCTCAAGAGGAAGCACCACTCTAGTGCGACAGGTAAAAAGCCACATAAAGGATGAAATTAGGGCAAGAACCAGTCCTCCTTCTGATGGTAAAGAAAATAAGAGGTTCTAAGACGAGGAGGAGAGAAAAATCAACAGGCAGCCCTCATGTTCCCAGTTTACATTCCTGAATGCCACTGAAATTAATTTTTGTTTCACCTTAATCCCTTTCCCTTTAAGATTTTTGGCCATCTAATGGGTAGGTTACACACAGTGAGTATTAATATTTATGTAAATCTAGTGGACAGAATCCTGAAGGATCCTAAGTAGATCAGGAAGGATAACTTTACCCCTCAGAAAGAAAAGCCCAACTGTCTACTGATAAGCTATAGCCTTGGAATAGTTCTTTGCACTTAAGCTTGGAAACAACTCCTCAGTCTTTATGCTATCGATTTCTACAACTTTGGCATTGGCTAGTAAAGTAAGTTTAATCTTTAAAGAAGGGCAGTTTTCTTCTGGAGGCTGGAGTCCATAAAGGAAGATGGTGTTCAAAGTTTCAGTTAGGAATATAATGACCTCAGTATGACTTCTTATTAATATGGAAATATTCATTAATACTACTGATGAATATAATTGGTCTAAAGCTATTTCTACAGCTACAGCTAACTGAAAATATAAGCAACAGCAGCGCACTGAGCATAAGAAAGCACATGAAGGCGTTTTTAAACCACTGCTGCTGTTAAGTTCTAGTTGGGTACTCTGTTCTTTATACGGACATACAGGGTATGCTACATAAGTACTATTCCACATATGGTATTTTTATATATTCCAGGCTACATGATAGCAGTCATGCACAAGTATACATAAAAAAGGCTGTTTGTTATAAAAGACAGGCACACTGTACACAAACATAGTAAGCAGATATTTGAAACATGGTTGCCATGGACAGCAAAGCAGAAATTATCTGCAGTTTCCATGAGGCAAGCTGTTTCAAACTTCATTTCATACTAAATTTGCCAGCTAAATATTATTTGACCAAGGGGATATACTGAGACTGGACACAGAGATTGCAGGACAGGTGATGTTTCCTAGGTATAAGTCTGTGAATTAAGATCAAGGACAGGTCAACTGATGGTGCTTCTTGGCAGAGATGACTGGGGATCATAGCACATACTGAGCAAATCAAGTTGTGTGTGTGAGGTGACTATACTTCCCTCAGTTCAAGGATCATATTTTTCCTTTAGAAGGAAGCTGTGAGTGATGGTTGTTGTGAATCAAAACTTCTGTTTCAGCATGCAGAAATTCACATCTCAGCCTCCCCCAGCTTGGCACCTCTGGATGTACTGGACTAAAACTCCCATCACTAACAGTGACAATGGCCAATGGAGTTGCAGTACGAGACATCTGGAATGCACCAAGTTGAGGAAAGTTGTCACATCTTCCATGGGGAGTTGGGAGGCTGATGTTCCCATGGAGTGAGAGCCATTGTTCCTCAAGGTCTTCTTCAGTTTTACAGTTGTCCTTCTGAAACATTCCCAGTTCCTAAATCCCTGTAATATTGCTTGCCCTCATTATACTTACATCAATCTGGCTCAGAATGACATCAATGATGCTACCGATGACTATCAGGAAATCAAAGACATTCCAAGGGTCCCCAAAGTAGCCCTGGGAAAAACATAAAAGAGAAAGTTGACTCCAAAGAAGTGGAATGAAGCTGAAGCATAACAAAAGGCTGGACCTTTCAGTCTGTGCAATTTTTATTAGGACTATAAACTGACGTGCAGAAAAACATATTCATTCCACTTGCTAACAGTCTGGTTAGGAATATATCTACTAAATTTTCTTTGTTTGTATTTAATTATTTCTTAGCTAGTTTTCAGGATGTTCCCTAGCTAGTTTACAATCTAAAACTGAAAATTAAAACATATTTTTAATTTAAACAATTTTAAAATAAATCAGTTAAAATAAAATACAATTTGATATATACACAGTTACAGTGAAAGTCATTTCTGACTTACGGCGACCCTAAGGCAAACCAATCACAGGGGTTTCTGGGGGCTGAGAGTGTGTGATGCACCTCAGGTCTCCCAGTGGGTTTCCATGACTGAGTGGGTAATCGAACCCTGGTTTCCAAGGTCATAGTCCAACACTCAAACGTGTTACTCTAAGCAAAATGTCAGACACACTTCATTCTGGGAGCCTTATACATCCACTCACCTTAGCCTTGAAGGCTATAAGTTTCAGGATCATCTCCACGGTAAAGAGAAGAGTGAAGACCACATTGAGAATATCTGAAATTTGGTTCATTGTCTCTGACTGATTATAATGCTGTAGAGATATTTGAAAAGTAGATGATCTGTAGAGCATGGATTCTTGTTATGAACAAACCATTTAATACAGGGAGAATTTGTTACATTTTACAGAGTTAGATCAGGGGAAGAACACTGATATGTTCATACAATATGCAGGCTCACGATAATGAGCAAGCTGATTTCTGTCTAGGGACCCCAGAACAGGAGCCTCTAGGCAAGTTCAATTATATGAAGTTGGGTCTAACATTCAATGATGGATGAAAGAGCCATCCATAGTAAAGTTCTTCACAGGCCAACATGCTTCAGGATTCCACACACCCCCACCATCCCCCCCACCATCCCCAATTCCACAGCTGAGAAGGAATTCTACTCATCCATACCTGCATGCCCAAGCAGATGGTATTCAGTGTGATCAGGAAAAACATGAGGTACTCAAAGTAAGAAGAGGTCACCACATACCATATCTGGTACTGATAGGGGTTCTTGGGAATGTAGCATCTCAACGGGCGTGCTTTTAATGCATACTGGACACATTGGCGCTGGAATGAGAGTTAAAATAAGATATGAATAGAGCTATGAAGGAGAGGCAATATCATCCCTGCCCAAGATACTATGAATATAGCAATCGTCCTTAGAATCTCCACTTAATGAGATATTATTGTTCATCAGTCTCCTGGAATTCAGCAGCAATTGTGATTTTTTTTAAAAGAAATAGCCTGTTCATTTAATGAGAAGACCCCTTAAATGAATTGCTTTCTCATTGGTTTGTTAGGAATCACTGACCATCAGCACTGTCTTTGCAACAGATCTTTCTTTGTAGCAGCAGGCTGGTGCAACTGTCTAAAACAAGCAGCAACAGTACACGAGGAGCTGTTAACTCTCTGACTGGCAAAAATTGAGCTAAATTATACCCAAGCCATTATGTACATTGACTGTGCATTTTAGGACTATCTTGATTAAAGGCAACCAACTAAAAAAGACAGAGGGATGAATGTCATTCTGTCTTCCTTTCTACTCCAGCAGAAACATGACTACATGACAGTCGTGTAGGGATAGGGGTGCAGGAGGCAGTTCACCCTTGGAGGGCAATGTTTTTGGGGCATCCAGGCCTGTAGCCTTGCCCCTGCACACCCTGGCCACGCCCCTGCATGCTCTGGCCACACCCCCATGCAAAGTGGCCACATCCCTTGTGCCGTAGTCTCTCCCCCTTCCACCCCCTCCCCACACTCCAAGGTCTGCCACTGCTGCAGATGCTGTACATATATCTCCTATTACTTTGAATGCCAGAGAGGCTTCCAAAGCTATTGTGTATAGTTAAAACTTCCAAATTTGGATATGTTAACTATTCCAGGCTGAATGGTGTGGCTCTATCACAATTAGCATCTACAAAACACCTTGTTTTTTATCCCAGACCCAGTATCTTGGTTTAGAATCCAAGAGTGATCCCTTGTTCTTTTGATACAGTCCATAGCCCTCGTGCTCAGAATCTCAGTTTGCAAATACCTATAAAAAGTTAAGCTTACGCCCATTTGAGAGATGTCCTATACCTGGTTCTTGTCCAGTTCACAGTTTTTGTACTCTGTTTCACCCTGCTCCTGGAAGGTTACAATGACAAAACCAACGAAGATGTTCATCATGAAAAAGGCTATGAGGATGAGATAGATGATGAAGAAAATGGCAATGCCCATGCGATAGTTATATATGGGACCCATGTCCTCAGCATGAGTATCAATTGCTCTGTACAGCAGCCTAGAAAAAATAACATAGCAGTTGAGATTAATTGGCATGGCTGAGAGGCTTTTGAAAAAGTGGACTGTGAAAATGTTTTGTATTCATGGATGGGTTGTCAGGGGGCCAGTGTCCATGCTTCCAACAATAGGCTGCCTGCTCTCAAAGCATTTTCCAAATAATCAGTTTATAACTGAATCAGTGCAGAGTTATAACCCATCTGCTGCATCAGTCCCCCATGGGAGTTTCATTTGTTTCTCACTAGTCAAATCACAGTATTTTGGTATGAGAGGAAATGCAATTTTTAGCTCAATAACCTTATTTTGACATCAGGTGTTATGCTTGCAGGCATTTGTGAAGACTGTGTCTATCATCATTAATGAGATACCCACAAGCTGCACTTTCAGTGCCATTTCACTTGTAGAAAACAGCTTGTCTAAATTTGCTAATTTTGTTCTCTTGCAATGAGTAACTTTAGCAACTTTCTTCTGGCTGCACAGTTTGCAAAGACTATTCACAGGTCATGACTTATTCTGCGTAAAACATGCATGTGGGAGAGGCTTGCATAGAGAACAGCATTTTCCATGCAAAAAATGCAGAAATATTTTCTGTTTGCTGCACAGAAAATGGAGTAGCTAGTGACATGTTCTGGGCAGTATTCATACATGCTTTCTTGCAAATGAAATAACATTTTCTGCACAGAAAACATTGTTTTCTAGGAGGAAAAGTGGTGTGTGTGTGTGAATTTTGTGCAGAATAAGTCCCAAGCTGCAAAGATTCTCGTCAATCCAGGATTCTTCTTGTCTGGGTTTCCCACCATGTTTCGTCACCATTTTTTTTTTAATATGTTTGAATAGTCTTTCTGTCACTACTAATACACAACAGGAGCATGCCAGCTAATTTCTTTGAAAACTCACAGCCTCCCAATTTTCTCCCTTTCTCATAATGGATTCTGCACTCACTTAGGCCATCCTTCAAAGGTGGATACAGTGAAGAGAGACATCATGGCTGAAAAGACATTGTCGAAGTGAAACTCATTGTGGAGCCATAGCCGCTCCTTTACCACAACCTGTGTTGGATCCGCATCAACGTACGTAATGAAGTATCCTCTGGAATGTGAAAACTCATGTAAGTTAAAGACAAATAGCCTGCTCCTACATACTTTATTACAGAGCAATCTTATGTATATCTACAGGGAAGCAAGTTCCGTTTAGTTCCATGGACACTTATTCCAGTATGAAATCCAGTATAGCACTGCAGCCTTAATTTCATTACCTCATCACTAAAATAAAATTGGATTTTGCTCATGCTGAGTTACTTAAGATGGACAAATACACAAATGTTTGCACTATTCTGTGTGTCTGGTGCTTTGTTACTGGAGATAATAGAAACAGCAGAATGAATATAGATCTTGTTACGTGAAAATTTCGGAAACATTTCCAAAGTATCCCATTTGATTATGGGAAACAATTGTTCAGGGAAGCTACTGAACATTTCATATAGGCTTCTAGTGGCAGGGAACATAGAATCAAGGAACAACTCCAAACTGTGGACCATATCCATCATGAAAAGTGCTATACCAGCTTGAGCAGGTCACTTCCCTAACTCTTGAACAGCATGTTCACATTCTGTGAGCCACAGATTAGTATAATCTTCACCAGCTTCAGATCGTTGACCCTGGCCCAGCCTATTACTTCCTCCATTCAGTAGTCTAGCCCCTGTACAGCTTTTTCTGATTCAGATGGAATGAGTATTATATTCATGTTATCTGTTATGAATAATTTGTTGTTGTGGTGTGCCTTCAAATCACTTCCAACTTATGGTGACCCTAAGGTGAACCTATCACAGGATTTTTTGAGGAGCTGAAGGTATGTGATGGGAGAGAGAATGGAACTCTGCAGCACCTGACAACAAAAATTCCACGGAACCTAGCTATAGTCTCCCAAACTTGTTCTTTTTAAAAAAATAATGATTGGAATCATTCTCTACATCTGATAGAACTCACTCTGAGAATGAGGGACACCATAACACAGTCCGTCCTCTCACTTTCAAGGTATGCTCAAGTAGATGTTATAGATGGGATGGGGAAACATGCGTGATTGCCATTTTCAGCAGGAGCCAGGCATTTAGTTTTGTTTTATACCCTATTGTGATTACAGTCAACCATCCATATACACAGATTCTTCATCCTTGGATTCAACTAACCATGGCTTGAAGATACTAAAAAAAAAAAGCAAACCTTTTGAGTTGTTCACCATTTCATGTAAGGGACACAATTTTACTACAACATTGCATATAATGGTATCTTGACGAGACCCTGGGACTAAACCACAGTGGATACTGAGGGCCCACTACATATTGTTCTGAAAGCAGAAGAGTACTGTGATTTGTAACCAGGGAGTGGCTTACTTGCATTCAGATTCAGTCATTTTGGTTGGATCTGTACAGCCAAAAAACTTCCCCTACAATTAAACAGAGTTGAAAAGAATTACTAATTTTATTGTTTAGTAGTTATGTGGTGGGTTAGTCATTTTTCTACTTAATTACAGTTTCGACAATCTGGCAAATCAACAAAGTTTGAGAAGGGAGTGTCTCTTTAGCTATAAAAAGGCTCTGTGGAGAAGTCCTTGCTACTGAAGAAAAAGAGACAGCAATTTCTAACAAATATTGGACCATCTTTGCCCTTGTGGCTGAAGTGAAGAACAGCAAGCATTGTAGGAATAGTAGAAGAAGCTAAGATATTGCCAGTTTGATTTACACATTGACTGAGGGAAAATATCCATTACAATGACACTGTTATGTCACCTCCCTGGAAGTACAGTTTGCCCTCCACATTTGTGGGGTTGATTTTCACAGATTTAATTATTTGCAAGTTTCTCCAATCCCTGCCCCCCACTACTTTTTCAGGGGAATCTTTCCTCTTAAAAACTTCAGTTAGGCTGTACAGCCCTTTCAAAATCCACCTCTGGTCCTCCTCTACCAGCAGCAGCTGCCTAGCCAGCTAAAGATGGCTTGCAGCCTGATTTCTCAGCATGACAATCCCTCTACCAATGCTCCCCTACACACCCAAGGAAGGAGATGGGTGAGCGAGAGGATCATGTGGCCACCATGATCCTTTCCATCTCCTTTCCTTTACCTGGTTTGGACTCTGGCTGCCCATTCTTCCTATCATGTCTCAGCCTCCTTCCCACAGACACACACTCATTTTGATATTTGTGATATTTCCATTTTTGTGGGGGTCCTGTCCCCCTGACCCTAGTGAATGTGGAGGGCTGACTGTACACATTTTGCTGTCCATCATCAACTGTCCTTCGTTGTTCAAGTTACTCTTTCCTATATAAACAGTGTACATGCCCTTTGAGTAGAGCGGAGACCTATGCTGAATTATGCCTACTCCAAAATAAAGCTATCCCTTCTATGCCAAAATATTACATTTTAAAAAACAGAGCGATCTAGTAACTATTACCTACAAAGCCATCTTGAAAACCGGATTCATAGAATATGAAGGCCACTGGTTCACACAGAAACAGAAAATGAAGTAATCTAGTAGGAGGAATTTCATATAGCTGGAGATAAGGAGAGGCTTCTGTTTCAGCCTTTATGATAGTGATGGTAGTGAAAGAACCACACCATTTCTGTCTTCTCATCTTCCAGCAATGAAAACTCCAAGTGCTAATTTGTATGCTGAAGCAACTGACATGTATATCGAACAGAGATAATTCAAACCCATCCCAAGTCATTTTACTATCTGAGGCAGATTAACATGGGACCCCTTAACTCTAGGGGTCTAGGGGCCTACAGTGGCTAATTTATTTGGTCACCTAGAACAGAAAATCCCATGAGCATTTCTACCCCAACCTCTCTGGCAGTAAAAATATAACAATAATATATTTTCTACCCATTTGTAACTCTTCCAATAAGTTGCCTGGGGAAAATGTTTCACTCTTCCTCATGGTGAAGGTAGAATTTATGCCTTGAATTACTTTTATTCATTGAACAGGAAGCATGGTCCAACTCTAGTCTGGTGAGTTGAACTGGAAAGCACTATATTAGACCATCCTCTGCATGGCTCTTTATGACCTTCTGAACTCTTCAACTGGCAGATCTGATATCTGGGAAAGATTCTGATTGTAGCTTGAGTGCTATTGAACTGTATCTTGAAGAATTACCATGCTCTGTTTTGTCCTTCTTAATGAGTTTCCTATTAAGAATTCTTTACATGATGAAAACACTAACCTAGTTAGTTGATGTTATTCAAAAGTGAGAAGATAATCAAGGATGAATTTTGTGTTTCACATAGTATAAGTAACTTTGCATATTGTCATGTTCAGGACAACAGTGTTGTCACAAGGCAAGCCAGATGTTGTTTTACACTTGAGAGAGCTCCAGCTCAGCAACTTGCTCTGGCATGGACTTTTATTGAGACCTTTTATTCCTCTTGAGTAGACTATTCTTTACAGGTTCCACCTTTTTGCACAAAGTGGAAAATCTTAGAAGAACACAGGCATTTGGCCTGTAGCCTCATATTCCTCTATTTCTCTGAGAGCTCATGGAAGGCATGCTGCTGAAATTTGAACATTGGATCCAAGGATTATGGAGCTCTTGGGAAAAGGTGTGTTATCCCGGTGCTCAGCCTAAAGATCACCAATGCTTATTTAGATTCACTGGTCTTAGACTCTCTGACTGAAGGGTCTTTTGTCTTGGGCTCTGGGGGCATTCTCCTTGTTTTCTGATGTCCATTTGTTGGCACATCTCTAGGCCCGTGTTCAGATTACTGTGTAATTAGGGTCATCATATATACTAACAGAGTCCTTATTTTGCCCATGCAGATTATACAAGGACTTGAGGCTGACTAAAGATTTGGATTTTGGATTATAAGTATAAATATTTAAAATAGCAATAAATAAATGATCTCTGGAAACAAGCACAGCTATCCTGGTTTATGTAGAAGATCTCTTGATTATAAACTTGTAGAATGGAAAAGAATGAAAAAACAGTGCAACAAGGAAAGATCTTCACCTTGAAAAGCTGGACTCCAATACAAGCAAACATGAACTGGAGCAAAAACATGACTAGCACAATATTGCCAATGGTCTTGATCGCCACAAAAACACACTGGACTACATGCTGGAAAAAGAGAAAGAGAGAGGAAAAAAATAGAGAGAGGTTGAAATTTGTCTGTCCAAGATTTTCTAAATAACAATAACAAGCAAAATATAGGAATAAGACTTTTTTTGCACAATTCTTTGAAGTCTGCTCCAAGCTGAGAGACAGGAAGGCATCACAACTTCTTTGCCATTCCTTATTCCTAGGTTATTCAGTAACTGAAAACCTTCCCACAATTACCCCTACCTTCAGTCCCTTTGCTCTGTTAATGGCTCTAAGTGGTCGCAGAACTCTGAGCACCCTGAGGATTTTCACCACTGAGATGGCACTGGACCTGTGGCAGGAAAATGGGGAGGCACTTTAGCATAATCTTAAACTTCTGTGCTTATGATATACAGTTTCCATCCTGTCCATAACGGCATCGTGTGCCTTTATAATATGGTCTTTAGGTGATAAGGTCTTTGGATTAGTTCCAGAAATGGAACAAGGCACATCATGGTTAGGAAAAATAGATCAGAGAATTTTGCAGGACTGCCTAACTACCCGGGCACCTTGAAATAACTGTTCAAAAAACTATCATCTCTTTCCCTGTCTGACACTTTCAGTCTAAAACTGAACCATGTTCTAATCCTCAGGTTCAGAAATGAAATTTTACTTCAGAGCATATACTTTCCATTAAATCGATGTAGTAAAACCATGACAATATGGGAGCCAGAACCTCTAGTGTCCAAATGCCAGTTTCTGTGCTGACAGCTGGCAGATACTGCATGGCGGGTTTGGATGGACTCAAAAGACACTATGTAACTATTTGATTTTTCTCCATAATTTTTTTTCTAGCAAGAAAAAGTTAGAAGAAGCAATAAGAAACTATGATGGGTCAAACAGGTGTAAGATGTCATTGTTTGGACCTCTTGTAAAATATCACGAAAGAAGCTGAGCAACTGCATAATATAAGCCTCATTTGAATCCTCCTCTACAGAGAATGAAGTCTGAAAGAAACTAGGTAACCAATGTCACCTCTCTTGTGGCCACTAGCTGAAACAGCTAGCCAAAGGAAATAACAGAACCTAAGAGCCTTTGGAGGAGTTTTGTGGGATTAACAGTGGAAGGAAAAGGCAAAACTATACAGCTACTAAAATCCTTACAGAGCTCCCCAGCAGTATCTAATTGTAGGAGCTGATTGTATCTTCAGTTTCCATTTGGGAAGATAGTGACGGGGAATGATATATCACTTTCAGTATTTTGATTGATAGCACTGGCTGTAATTACTATCTTCTGCTTTGAAAGCTTCAGTCCTCCCCACTCTTTTTGCAGCTCTTAGTCTTCAGAGTCCAAAGTGCTGTTATTATTTAACTTCCTCATATTTCTTCAGAAATAAATATATCCTCAATACATTTCAGAGTGAACTCTACTTTATAGGAAAATATGCACACTCCTCTTATAATCATATTCCACAGACCCTCTGTTGCTGCCAAAGAGAGGCAGCTAATGATCAGTGCCATTCTGTTCCCGAGAGAAATGACACTATTACAGATTGGCTAGCACTGTACAAGCAATCCAGGAAACACCCACTGGAATTCCTGTCCCTCTGTTGCATACATACTCAATGCCCATGGAGATAAGGGAGACAGCAACCACAAGCAAGTCCAGGATATTGAAATAGTTGCGGCAGAAGGACCCCTTGTGAAGAAAAGCACCATAAGCAGTCATCTGTTGGGGGAACAAAGCCTTGGTTAGTTTGTAGTTTCTGAGTTTCTGTTTGAGAGCACTAGATGGTGAGGAATGTACTATAAGCACAGACAGCTAACAACCCTTAATTTGGAGGCTACTGGATCTTTACACTGGTGGTAACTATCCAGGCAATCCATTCATCATCACAAGCAGTATGAGAGCAATGTCCATTTGACATTCCAAAATGGTTCACTGCATTGACTCTGTAGGCCTCTGTCAGTGAAGACGTCTTTATAGTTTCCTTCTTTTTCTATATCTCTGTGTTCTATGTTTTTCTGGCTTTAATTGACATGTCAGCAATGTCTAATTTGAGTCCCAGCCCATCTGTATCCTTTATTCCCAGTTTTCTACATGAGTGTTTTTATATGTGAAAGTTAAAAAAAAAATGAAGAGCTTTTTATAAATGTAATTACTTAAAGCATGAGTAAACGAAATGTTCACAGGGCAGCTTACAGCTTAAAGAAAATAAAATGTTAAAGGTTCAATGACAAGTGGTCATTGCAATAATAGAAATTATCATGGACCTCCATGTTGTTGATTGTGTAAGAGTATTAATACATTATTTCTAACTTTGCTAACTTTGTGAAAATTGCTTGCCAGAAAGATCTGATAAAGTGGGAACACCTGAGTCAGTGATTTAATGCCAGATTTTAAAGCCACAGAGGCTGCCTGAGAAAAAATGTGGCAGGAAAAGTCCTATTACACACTGAGGTTGTTGTTTGGTGAGGACCTCACACCTGATGCTATTTTCATCTTTATATGCTGTGTATGTTGGTACAGATTCAGCTCTGGATACTCGTGGGATGTGGGGACTTATGGTGCTAAATCCCTTAACCTAATTCAGTCTTGGAAAATGTTACATAAATGAGCACGTCCAATGCTAAGAAGAGGCACTCTGTGAAAACGTATGTAATTTTATGTAACTCACCTTTAGAACAATTTCCACTGTGAACACAGAAGTGAAGCCAATATCAAAATACCCTAGAATCTGGACAAAACCCCCACAAAGGAAGATGATGTTAATTTTTGATTATAGAATTCAGTTGCAAGCACTCCTTAGCACTCATACAAAACCAAAGAAAGGAATGTGCATGTGTGTTTATATACAAACACACAAACCTCTTTAAAACCATTTTTTGGGTTCTGTAATGAGAAATAGGAAAAACATCATTATCTGAATGCTCGTTAATTGAAACTCCTTGCTATTCATACATGTTGCACAGTCTTTTCAAACCCCAATGAAATTGTCATAAACCTATGTAAGTAGTATCCTAATTGCTAGAAAAGCTTAGGCCCTTTAAAACGGTGCAGAGTGACCTCCGACAGAGGTCTTCTGCACCGTAGAGTGGACTGGGGTGGACTACTTTTTGTAGTTCCACACCTCAGTCTGGTTCGGAGTGACCGGAACTGGTCATGCAGCGTGCTTTTTAAAAATCTCTTTTAAGAAGTTTTTAAAAAGCACAGAGCGCGCGACTCCGTGTCGCTCCGTCGCCACGCTCCAGTGCAGATTTGCAGGCATGCACTAGTGCGTGCCTGCAGATCTGCCGGGGGTGGGCTTTAGGCTGGCGAGCTTCTCGAGTTGGTGGAGAGCCTCCACCAACCGGAAGTCGTCATTTTGGATGCCGGAGCAGTGTGGAGCGACGAGCTTGCACTGCTCCTCATCCCGACGGACTCACCCAAACGCTGAAGAAATCCAGTGAGTCCTGTTTTTGCGCGGTTCCTTTCCCACATGTGGAAAGGGCCTAAGATTACAACTGATTTTGGTTATCTTTAGGAGACTAGGAAACAAAAGTTGTATTGCACAAAAATTATCAAACTAAACTTTTATAATTTTTTTCTACATATGATTTTCATTTCTAATTAAATTTAAATATCTATTTATTATTAGTCCATACATCTATACTAGGAATTTCACTGTTGTGGGTGTCTTCTCCTGAAGAATTTCTTCTTCTCCTGAAGAAGAAGATCTAGCAGTGCCTGGGCTGGGCTTTTCATCGGTGGCATTGATCTTGTTTGGTTGGCCTTCCACAAGAAGCCTGACAGGCAATCCTTTGCTGAGCGTCGGGCCTACTAGCTAAGCCTTTTTATTACTTGGATATTTAAAATCAGAATGTATTTATGCTGGGGAAAATATTTAACTTTTTAATCATTTTGTTGATTATTCCCTGCCTTTAAAATTACTGTTGCTAATTGGTTGTGGTATTGTACACTGTCAGACTGTTCTTTTTAGGCAGAAAGATAATTAACACATATTATAACTAAACTGAATCGGCTAAGAAAACATGATTATTGATATTTATAAAACTAATGTGAGACATGTAATTTTCAAAAGAACATACTGGAGGCTGTCTATTTATATTTAAATCTGATGTAATCTCAGTAGTTCTCTAGCAGAGTAAGGTATGGTTCAGACATGCAGAACAATCACTTTCTTCTATTGCCTCTTGTCATTGCTTTTAGCTTGTTCTTCCTACTCATACCATATAGATTTTACCAAGAAATGAGCAGTTATAATATATGCAGGCTTTTCATGGGGCAGTCTGGAACATCCAGTGGATGTAATATACCAGTAACACTGCCACTGCTCAGCTGCATAGGGACATGGGGGCAGAGGGGCGATTCACCCCAAGTGGCAATGTTTCCGGGGCATCCCAGCCCATAGCCATGCCCCCACGCACCCTGGCCATGCCCCCATGCCCCCTGGCCACAGTGGCCACGCCCCTCATGCTGTAACCCCCACTCCCCTCCACACACTCCAAGCTCCACCACTGCCACTGCTTTCTAGTCACCTTATTTCTGAAGGACTCAGCCCGTATTGGATCCTCAGCTGCCAGTGAGATACTGCTAAGCAGGATGAAAAGGAGGATGAAATTGGTGAACCAAGTGGCATTCACTATTCGGTGGCACAGTACACGGATCCTGAAAAGAAGCGTGAGGGAGAGAAAGGAGAGAGAGGCAAATTCTTACATGTGCCAAGTTGCTTATGCTACTTATTTATTACATTTGTACCTATTCTTCCTCTAAGAAGATCAGAGTGGTACACAGAGATAGTGGTCTTCCATTTATATACTGGCCAGACTCAAGTCAAAGGGAATCACAACAAGTGCCGCTCTGATTTCTGGTGTCTTTTTTTTCAGACTTGGGGTGGGGGAGAAGCAATGCTGTAGAACATGAACATGAGGCCTAACTCTGCCAAGTGCAAAATAATCTTTTCTGTACCACTAGGCAGCTGTGTATGTGATGTCTGTATTGCTGGGAAGTACTCCAGATGCCATCTTCCTGGTAGCAAATGCCACAGGCACCATAGAAACATCCACACTGAATAAACAATTTGACTGTTTCACCACAAAAAGTGGTTAGCACACCATACTTCAACCCACTTGAGAATGTTTGCAACTGAGAACCAGTGACCTTTCTTAATATCAGATGACAAATTCAGTAAGGACTGAATGCTCACTTTGAATCCAGTTCCTCAGTCCCATAGTGAACCTTAAACAAGTGACATGAGGGATATTAGGTAGGGATTCATTTGGTATGTCATCACCTATCTCTAGCTGGTGGGAAAAACTACAGGAATTATCTGTAGTAGCAAGGAAGCCTCTTTAGACCAACAGATCAGAGCTGGTCAAGTGGTACCACATGACCCTGAAACAAAAAAAAAATGTTCTGACATTACTAAGGTATCATATTCTTTTAAAAAAAGGCAGGGAGGCTGTCTCATCAAAGCAGGGTTAAGAATATCTGGCTTCCAAATGTTGTTGAAGTACAGCTTCTGATCAATTCTCACATAGTGTTAATTATCTAGGGCTAATGGAACTTCAGTCCAACTACATCTGAAGATCCACTTGTATCCTGCTCCAGCATTCAGAATTCAAAACATGTCAGCACTGGTTCAGTTCTTTTCCTCAGTGTAACAATGTGATGAGATCTGTCCCATTTTTGTCTCCTGTGGAACTTTATTACTGAGCCATTTCAAATATGGACAGTCTAGCAATTCTTCAACAGATATCCAAAGGTCTGAATAAAACCGAGATTATGAGAAAGAGAAGACAGGGAAGAGGAAGAAGAGTGGGGCCTACTTGTTGGTTGGGCTGAAAATGAAGAATGCACTAGCTTCAGGCATGGGCACAGCCTTCTCCTTCAACTGCAGCTCTGCAAGAGGCCGTGGTCTAGGACTCAGGGGAATTTCAGGCTCCTCTTCTTCATCATCACCTGCAGGGCACATAATTAATCACAGGAAAACTTCATGCATGAATTTTTCAAACTGAAAGTCAGTTCACAGATGCTGCTGGCCCAGAAACTTTCTGAAGAAGGCCTCACACATTCTTGATAGGCCAGTGCTGCCGTGTTTAGCTTGCCAACAACTATTTGTGTTCTCAGATTAGTTTCAGCAGGGCTCATGAACACTTACCAGTAGCACTGCCAGCTTATATGATCAAGTAACTATACAAATACCATTTTTCCTTTAGTAGCACTTTTTTGAACTTTCCCTTTTGCCTATCTTGCAGGACAAATATTCCCTGAGACTTCAGCCAGCTCTCTTGAGACTTGGTAACTCCAGCTATTCTCCTAATCCTGCTACCGTTTAAAAAAAAATCAGGCACTATAAAAACAAAGTTAGCACAAACCAAATTTTCAATAGGCATAGCTATTCCTATCAAGTAAAGGACCACATTGCATGTACTGCTCATATACGTATTAAAGACAAGGACCACCTAATGAGAAGAAAAGAGGCTTCTTGTCCAAACTCAGACTTACAAGGGTTAAGCACTCAAGATATAGGGCCCGATGGACAAATATATTAGTCTCAAATTTTCCCACATACATCTTTTAAAATCTTAGGGTTTTTCCATCATAGATATGAATACATTTATAAATGTTGGTAAACTCTTATAGAAATTACTGAAATCCAACTATCACCTACCCTTATTACAAGGTTTTTCACACACCCCAAGGGAGTTAGAAGAACAGCTCCTAGCAACAGTATCCATGCCTATTTCTACATTCTCCAGCAAAAGGCACTAAAGTATGACAGTTTAGCTTCTTACCTGAGCCATAGTCTTTTCTAGTCCTTTCTCTTTTCTCTGTTAATTCACTTCTATTCTAAAGCAACCATGGATTGCCATTACTGATGGCACAGCAGGAGACAGGACATAGCTGGTGATCTTCAGATTCTGAGCCTCACACCCAGTGGTTCTCAACCTGTGGGTCCCCAGATGTTTTTGGACTTCAGCTCCCAGAAGCCCCAGCCACTATGGTCAATACTCAGGGCTTCTGGGAGCTGAAGTCCAAAAACATCTGGGGACCCACAGGTTGAGAACCACTGCCACCCTTCAAAGTATATGAATCTTAGAAGAGAGAGTCTATAGCTTTTAGCAGTTTGATGCCATAAAGCAGTCACTGACCAAACTAGCAAGGGAGTTGCCATTGCACCTGGAGGGCACCAGGCAGTGCTTGGAAAAGGTACTTTTGTGGAATTATGGCCATGCTGGCTGGATTATTTTGTGAGCTGTGAGCCAGAACAGTAATGCAGCAGCACAGGACTTGTCTTTTCTACATAGCCAGTTGCTTTGTTCTATCTGGGACCCTGACGTCAGTTGAACTTATAGTGGTACTCACCCAGCCAGAAAATAATACAGAGAATTGTATTGACTGATCCCAGTGCAAGTTCCTTCAACCCAGATCTCTCTTTTTAGTTTTTTGGTAGGCATGAAAGAGACAAGTGGAGCTGAAATTTCCTTACCTGGGAAGTCAGCAGAGGGGTAAGGATCCTTGATCTCATTGACATTTGATTCAAACTCATCCACTTTCAGCTGAGTAGAAGAGAAGGGAAAATGAAAGAAAACTCACTGGTATGATTCTGCCTTCACACACCAGCATTACTGCTGGATGGTGCTCTGGAGCAGGGAATGAAAAGGAATGACCAATGAACTGAAAATATAAGGGCATGCAGTGGAAATGACACAGGGTCAGTTTTGGCGTGGAAAGCCCTTACATACATGCATGGAACAACGTTTACAGTCATCCCTCCACATTCGTTATGGTTAAGGGCACAGGACCCCCGTGAAAGTGGAAAAAATGTGAATCACTCTATGCCTCCCAAACCATATTTAACACACACACAAAGTATGGTCACTATATTCAACCCACCATCTATTCCTTTGAGGCATCAGGGTTCCTTCACAAGGGAGAAGTGGGTGGTGGTGGTGCTTACTGCCATTTGCTCTCCTGCCCCACACCATCTTTAACAGGGACTTACAAGCCTTGTTCACAGTTCCTCAGTCTCACAAGGCTTGTAGTCCCTGTTAAAAATGGCATAGGGCAGAGCAGACCTGTCAGCAAACAATCTTTGACTAATCAAATCTACAAAAATGAAACCCACAAATGTGGAAGGCTGACTGTATATACATGCATGGAACAACACAGTCAGCTTTGAAACAATGGCACATACTACCATGTATGTTCCTGTAAAATACAAATACATTTCCCATATATATTTATTTCTAGTTTTATAGACTACAATTATGTTATAACGAATTATGAGTTCTCAGTGGCTACAGTCTGCCCTGGAGGGTTAAACCTGAATAGCAGCATATAATGCTGAAATAAAAACAAAATTAAATAGATAGGAAAACTTTCAGAGAGGAAAATGTACAGTGTGTCAAATTACTTTCAAATGGCTCTGATGTGTAAAACAACTGTTTTTTATGTGTTAACTAAAATGTGTTTCTGAGGGTTAGGGTGAGGGCCTGGGGGCCTTTCGGAAGTTTTGTGTTGACATGGGTGGTGCTCCCATTCAAGTTCAAGTTGTTCCTAAGTATCCATTCACAGGACTCAGGACTCAATCAGCTTCCTGGTTTACCTGTGACCTAGGAGTAGGAAGCTAGGGCACAGGTGGTGTAAAAACCAATAGGAATGTGACCAAGCATGTGCTTTTCCTAGTGTGTAGTGTTTAGGCATGACTATAGCTTTGCCCCTCTCTTAAACAATGTTTGGGAGCGCTCAGTTGCATGCTGCGTTCTAGTCATTTAAAGAGTAAAATTGTTCATATATGCCATAGTTTCAGTGCTGAAAATTCTACAGCACAATCAGCTTATGTGTCTCATATTTTATAGGATGACTTTTCGTTACAGTAGCCTGAGGGAGAAGTAGCCCATATGCTGAGGAAGCTCTCATGCACATCACTGATGATGTTACAGGCAATGTGTACAAAGAGCAGTGCAAGACATCCATGTAGGTATAATATCTGCTGTCAAATTTTGGTGGGTGTAAAAGTGGTTCCTTCTAAGCATAAAATATTGTGATGTGACAACTGGGAATAAAAGATATTGATGTCCAGTATTTTGCCAAAAACCAAAATGCAGACAGGCTGAATGAACTGTCATCACCAGAGCAGTAAAGGGGGCAGTATGCACAGTGTGCTCTCTGTTTTTATTTACCCAGTATTACTATTGTTTAGAAGGGCAACTTGGAGGGCATCATCACCTGAGTACTCACAGAGCTTGAAGAATTGGGATGCATCTAATGGTACTTTTTTTCTTTGTTCTTTTAAAATATAGAAGCCCTGGGGTCCAGTGTTCTGCCCCAAGACCCTCCAAGGGCCACAGATGCCCTTGTCAAAAATGCCCCCCCCCATGGCAGTGGTCAGAAGTTTGTTCTGATTTTCAAAATTAGGTATCTTTCATGTGAAATAGTGCAAATAGCTCTGGGAGTTTCAGGTCTCTCTTCATAGTACAAAATTCCTTGCTATTAGATTTATTTTTCTCTGCTGCACTGCTTTAGCTGTGTTCTACTTTTAAACTGCTTGCCCCCATATTTCATGTGGTATTAGTTACCACCCAAAATCAAGCAGGAGTTCAGACACAAAGAACTTTATTTAAACAAGTTTGCCTTCTGCTCCTAACACTCTCTACCCCTCCTACTCTGAATCTCTACTGTTGTGGGCTGAGCCACTTCCTGGTACCTGTGGTCTTAGGCCATTTCCACACTAGACTGTTATAGTGCTATTATTCCACTTTCAATATCCTATGGAATCCTGGAGTTTGCAGTTTAGGAAGGGGCCTCAAAGGATTCCATAGGATGTTGAAAGTGGAATGATAGCACTATAACAGTCTAGTGCAGAAATGGCCTTACTCTGAACCTTCCCTCTGAGACACAAAGTTTTTCTTCCTGCCCGCTGTCCTAACCTCCCTGCTTAACTCCACATACAAAGTAGTTTACACTCGGTTAACCCAAGCAAAAGCAAACTGCTGCAGCCTTTCATAGTTTGTGTATGTGTTTGTGTGTGTGTGTTTCCTCTATCTTGACCATGCTCAGATGTTGCTTGGCCCCATGTATCCCTGTTTTCATCTGTGAAATGTTGGAGGCCATGGCACTATATGCAGGCTTATGGCCATGTCTTGCCCACTTTTGTTTTTAAAATGTTTATTTTTACTGTTGTAATTGTACTGAAAACCATATTGTGAAGGGTTTTGCCTTGAAAAGCTGAGTATAACTACCAAGACAAATGCAATAAATAAAGAATGACATTGGTAGCTGTCACCCTTGGCTGACCTTCGCTGTGGTGGGCATTCCTTCTCCCTTGGCTTTCTGTTCAAGCTTCTTAGCCAGCAATGTTTTTTCCTCTTCAGATTTCTCAGGATAACCTCTAGAGACAAAAAACAAAAAACCAAAACAAGAAAGGAGCCTGAGGGGAAAGTGAAGAGTGCAGTGTTGGGGCATGTGGAGAACATCTTACAGTTGAGCAAGCTAACCTGTCATGTTCCCTAGAGGAGCAGAGCCCTGAAGGAATTAGTGTTGTGGGGCCTTTTCACACTACAAAATTATGCTGCTATGATTCCATTTTAACTGTTATGGCTGCACCGTGTAGAATCCTGGGGTTTGTAGTCTGGTGAGGAACTAGAGTTCCTCTTCCCTAAACTACAAATCCTAGGACCCCACAGGATGGCACAATGGCACTTAAAGTAGAATCATAGCAGTACAGTTTTATAGTGTGAAAGGGCCCATGGTCAGCAAAAGATAGAACAGACCTAGCTAGTTTCTTTCTCTTTCTCTCCTCAGCTTTGGCTTTCTGCGCAGAAGTCAATGTTTCAGCTTCAGCAAGATTGTCAACAGCGATAGCCAAGAAGACATTGAGCAAGATATCTGTGAAGTGAGAAGAAAAGCTAAGGAATTTTTACAGCATGAGTTTAGGTAACACAGAATTAGGGAATTAAGAGTTTTGGCCCTCGTCCTTGACAGTTTCATCTTAACTAAGATGTAAATCCTAAAACTACAGATCATTCAATTTGTCAGATAAGAGCAAAATCAGAGATGGGAGAAACAGAGAGAACAACAGGGCTTCTTTTCCACATGCCAGAAATGTGAAATCTGATGTGCAGATTTTAAAGCCAGCGCTGGTCCTTACAAAAACACACAGACTTTTGACAGATGAAAGTTGATTGAGCTGCTGGCACCTATACATGTGGGACTGCAGAGTGCGAGAAAACACTAGATTCTCATCTGATGCTCCAATATGTCATGCAGAATGAATAGGAGTTCTGTTCAACAACTGAGATCAAGCCAACTGCATCTTTTATAAATGAAATGCCGTAGAGGAAAAATGGGCTATGAGTTCAGCAACAGCCCAGCTGCGTAGCCAGTACGGGACGCTGCAGCCTAGTGACAAGCATTATGTCTCCCTCACAGCCAAACTCTTCTAATTTTCTGCCATGACAACAGTATCTTTGCAGAACAGAGCAGATTTGATGATGCTGTGAGATGAATAAATCCAGCCTATTTTTTAAGGGCCAAAGTTGCTATTTACACAATCCTGTTTTATTACTTCTTTCATATTGCTTGGCTCTGCATGAAACTGGAGACAATACTCCAAATCTCAATGACTGTGTGTGTGTGTTTATGTGTGTATGTGCGTATGTGTGCACGCATGTATGCATGCACATGAGCTTATGTGTATTAACATATATGCTTGAGGGGAGAAAAGGAAATATTCAGCAGTCAGAAAGAAGCTCAAGATTGGGCCAGTGACAACAGCACATACAAAACGTAATCATGCAATAGAGATATTCTTTTCTTCAAATGTCTTGTCTAAATGTCATTCTCATCTGAAAAGCAGCAACCATACTGGACTGCATTCAGTCCTAAAATATTAAAATTATATGCTGTGCATCTAATTCATCCAGATGACCATCCCGACACCAGACTGGATCATGAACGTATACAATACACCACTCTATTTTAACCTGGCCTACTGTTTGATTATTGTAACAAACTGCTCACAAAGTGGCCTTTGAAAAGTGTTCAGAAACTTTAGCTGGTCCAGAATGCTGCAGGAGCAGGCCATTGACCAGAGTTGGTTATAAGAAGAACACAGCTTCCTTGTTAGAATGGTTTAAGCCCCAGAATACCCTGCGATAGCTTCGCTTAAGGTCACTGTAAGTCAAAAACAACTTAAAAGCATACAACAATAACACTGCTGCTTTGAAGGAAAAATTCAAAGTGTTGGTTATTATAATCTATAGTATACTATATTGTCTGGGACTAGACTGTTTCTTCATACAAACCTGCCCAAGTGACAAGATCTTCATGTGAGGCCCTGTTCTTGGTCTTATCAACATTAAAGGCACATTTGCTTAAGCCACAAGGATGGCTTTCTTGGTGGCTGCTCCCAGGCACTGGAACTCCCTGCCAAGGGAGGCTGCGCTCGGTCTCTCTGCTTTTCTTCCACTGATAGGCAAAGAACTTTTTATTCAGGCAGGTCTCTGACAATTAAGCTGGGTTGCTATTGAAGGGGTTTTAACTGGTTCAGTGATATTATTTCTTCTTTATTTTTGTGTTTTTAACTGCATTTTAATTCTGTTTTTATGTTTTAACTGTATCATTTATTTGAATTGTATTAGCTGCCTTGTGTACTGTTTTTCAGTAGGCAGACAGGATATAGCTTTGATCTAATACATAAAAGTCAGTGTTTGTTTGTCTGTGTCGGGCGAAGACCTCCATGATTGGCTGCTAAGAAGATTCTATGGAATCCTGGGGTTTGCAGTTTAGGGAGGGGCCTTTAGAATTCTCAGCTGGAGAGCTCTTGGGCCTCAGTCAACTGTGTCTGTCTTGAACAGGCTGGTTGCTATGGAGATGAGACCTAGCAGCAAGGAGGAGGGCAGCGTACTCCCTCAGGAACCCAACTCTGAACGCAGATTGGATTGGGTAATATGGGGAAAAGTTACAAGTACTGGATAAAACAATTTGAGGAATTAGAGACACAGGATCTCACATCTTTCTAACAAGTACTACCTATGAGAAAATAAAATCCTGGGCAAAGCCGAGCATGTATGCTACTCAATAAATAAAATATAAAGAAAAGGAAAGCAAAGCATCTTTCTATGAACACCTATCAACTATTGTACTGTCTACAACACCACTAAGCTCACATTTTTTTAGTCTGAAAGTCCACTTTTTGCAAGTTCAGCAATAAGAGGAATTCAGGGAATTTGGATTAAGGGAATTGCTTCTCTTGGCAATGTTGCAAAATGAATACAAATAGGATGTTGTGAAGAAGAGTTTTGTCTTAACAGGAGATTAGACTTAAATGGAGCAACAACACTCAAACAACAGTTAAGGGGAAGGATACAGTTCCCACAGACAAAGAGAACAATGAAGTAAATGCAGACTAGTATCCCAGGGTACGTTGGTCCTCCATAAGCCATAATCCCATTGTACATAATAGAAGTCCAATCTTCTCCAGTCAGGATCTAGAAACAGAGAGCATTCAGTGAGCACTGAACATAATCAATGCATTAAATCTTGAAATGAAGAAGAGAACCTACAGGTCACAATCTCTTTCCTCAGGTACCACAAATACTCAAGAACAGAGCTCAGAAAATATCCCAGAAGTCATGCCTTCTATTTCCTATTGGTCACTCATTAATCAAAAAACTGAGTATAGTAGTGGCGAGGAAATGTCAAAAAGGAATCACAAGGCCATGTAAAGTAGAGCTATGCTGAGAGAAACGTTAGTCATAGAAAATTTTAGAAGCTCTTAGGAATCTCAAATTAGGTTAAAATAAAATTTTATGGGACATTCCGACCCATATCCGCATACATTTTGATGCATTTTGATAAGGATACCAGTTGGAACACCAGTTTGAGTTGCAAGGAACAAATTTGATATGCATAGTTTTGAAGTTGCGCTAGCTCATTATTAGTTGGTTTATATTACTTTCACTGGTTTGAATGATTAAATACTGTTGCTATGTAGTTTTGCAAGAATGAGCTTGGTTTATTTGCCTGTTTGCTAGCAAGACCATTTTGCATTCTTCCTGGCTTTCTAAATAAACTGGTGTTTCAGTCTGCTAAGCCTAAAGAAATATTTTCTTCAAAGAAGACAAGAGTTATTACTGCCAGAGCCCTGCCTTAACTTCATAACAAAACACCATGAGTTGTACCTGGAAGACACTGATGAGAGCCTGGGGGAAGTTATCAAAGGTGCTGCGCCGTATCTCGACATCATCAAAGTCAAACTTTCCTCCAAAAAGCTGCATCCCTAATAGGCCAAAGATGACAATGAAGAGGAAGAGGAGGGTGAGCAGTGAGGCGATGGAACGCACTGAGTTCAGAAGAGATGCCACTAAGTTGTTCAGAGATGTCCAGTACCTAGAGAAAATGAATCAGATGATGAAGTACATGATACATGCTTAGCTTTGTACAGATGCTGGGAGTCACACACAGAGACAGTCTCTAAAGTATCTGTCTATCTATCCATCCATCCATTCATCCATCCCCTTATGCAATCTCAGGGTGGTTGAGAAATAAAATCAATGTAAGCAGTTTAAAAAGATTTAAAATTTAAAACAATAAAAGTTATTTAAATAGCCTAAAGGCATATCAAACAAAACATTAAAACAGATTTAAGTGATTTTAAAGCAGTTTAAAACCATGTACACACATGTTTTAGATTAAATCAGCTAGGCCCCAAAGGCTTTAACCTAATAAAAAAAAAAGGGAAAAAAACTCAAAAACATGCTTTTACTTGGCACTACAGTGAAGCCAACACTGGTCAAATTTGGCCTCCAGGGGGAGGGTATTTCACAGCCAGGTGCCACAGCTGAGAATGCCTTTTCCCATGTCTCCATGCTTGTATTATTCCCATCAGCAGAACACAAAAAAGGGAGGGCCGCTATAGCAGACTTCAGTCAGTGGGGAAGCTTATTCAAGGAGAAGTGTTCCTTCAAATATTAAGGTCCCATGCCATTTAGGGCTTTGAACGCCATCACAAGCACCTTGAATTCATATTGGCAACCAATATAATTCCTTTAAGGCTGGTATCAGTTATTTGTTCACTTCGTAGAGGAAGGAAAATGGAAGGTGGAGAGATGGCAATGTCATACTTCAGAATATATAATGTTTGATGTTATATTAGAAAGAAGAATGGGATATATGGATCAGTCTAATAAAGATGATTGGCTAAGGAAACAGAACAAACTAATAGAAACAAAGAAAGGGAAGGGTACAGAATTATAAATGATACAATTAATACGATTCTCCATATTAGAGGAAAGGGATTTTAAATAAATATTAACTTTATTCCCAGGGGCAGTGGGGAGGGAGGGAAGTGTTAAAGCAGTATTGTATTTATTGGAGAAATTAATTTGTTGGTTCTGGGTAGAACACTGATTGTTTTGTATTAATTGTTGGAATACTTTTTTTGTATGTATATCAGTGTTAAATAAAAATTAATTTTTTTTAAAAAAAATTAAAATATTTATATCCTGACTTCTATCCAGCATCAAATTTAATGGGGTGTCCATGTGATACTCTGGTCAGAAATCTAGCTGCAACTGCAGTTTCTGGATAGCAGCTGTAGCTTCTGGGTCACTTCCAAGGGCAGCACCTTGATAATACATTTTACTAGATAAACACATAAAATATGAACTGTTCTGATGAGTAACTTACTATAACTTCAGCTGCCACTAGGAAGTTTTATTAATACAAGAAGTTCTCACTATCAAAGTTAATTCTTGTATTATGACTACAGTTTTGAATACAGCTGAGCAGGTAAAGCCACATCCAAGAGAGTAACAATGTATTTTTTTATTTCCTGTTTCTGTATTAACTTCTGTTAATAGTCACAAAGACAATGCATAACAAAACAATCATAAGATATACATTTAAAGCAAAAATAAAATAATTTTAAAAGATCAAATGCACAACATGACAAATAGCTTAAACAATCAGTTTAAAGAACTGTGTTTGATATCTTTCTAACAGGTTTGAGAATATGGGGCAAATTATCACTCTAAAAGGAGAGCATTTCAGAAAAGAGGGTTAGCCAAAGTTCAGGATGAGTATAGTAGAGGGAGACAAAATGGATGAATATCAAATAAAGAAGCAACCGTAAGCATATTTACCAAAGACTCAGGCTATTTTCACTCTAGACTGTTATAGTGCTATTATTCCACTTTCAACATCCTATGGAATCCTGGGGTTTGCAGCTCAGGGAGGGGCCTTTGAGGATGTTGAAAGTGCAATAATAGCACTATAACAGTCTAGTGTGGAAATGGCCTCAGTGAGTGTGTGTGCCAGTGTGGTGTAGTGGTTTAAGTGCTGGAACTAGGGTTCAATTCCCCACTTGGCATGGAAACTACTGGGTGACCTTGGGTGTGTCACACATTCTCAGACCCTGAAAACCCCATGATAGGTTTGCCTTTGTGAACTTTGTGTCTTCTGAATTCAGACTGGTACTTGACTGACGGGAACAACACAGGGTTGGAAGTACGGGAATGTGGATATTGGTGACACCTTTTCAACCACAATTCTTTTTCTACCGCAGGGATACTCACTTAGTGATCTTGAAGATTCTCAGCAGGCGAATGCACCGCAAAACAGAGATGCCCAGGGGTGTCATTGAGATAATCTCCACTAAAATGAGCTCTAGGATGCCAGTGCACACCACAAGGCAGTCAAAACGATTGAAGATGGACATGAAGTACTGGCGAAAGCCTAGTGCATACATCTTCAGAATCATCTCAACCGTAAAAAGGGCCAGAAGAACCCGATTGGCAATATCTGAAAGTGGAAAAAACAGCTAGTGATGAATGGATTGACAACGAAGACCTGCCCGAGGGCTCAGTTGTTCCTCACACTGAGTGAGAAAGCATGAAAGAGTCCTGCATTGCTTATTTTGCTCTAGCCAGTTCTTCCCTCCAGGGAACCAGCACTTCCACTTCTAGCCCTCAGTCAACAGTAGTCATTAAGTACGGAGCAAGAAACCTCTTATACATAGAAGTTGCACATTTCTTTCCCATGGCCTTTTTATTTAACTGAAAAGCAGCCCACAAGGGTGAAATATAGACTGGCAGACTGGTGGAAGGATGGGCCTTATTGCTGCTATTTATCTCCTCAGAATTCTATCCCCCCCCCCGCTTTATAAGAAAATATCCCCATAACTTTCACTGGATAAATGGCAAGTGGGCATTGCCACTCCTATACCACACTCCAAGGCTGCATTTGTATTTCTAAAGCAAATAAACAAACCAAGAAAACCTAGATGAGAAGCATGAGTTTGAATGTATGTAAGACAGTTTGGCCTGAAACTGAATAGACTGCATATAAGGTATGAGAAGTTTGTTTTAAGATAGAAGTCAAGGGAAAATGGCAGTGGGAGATGAGAAATGAAGTAAATAGATATGGGATATAGTTAAAATGGGCGGAAATGGCGCTAGAATACTAAAAAGCAAAGAGAGGTCATAACACATTCAAGCAGGGAAGTTTAAAACTGGTGGCATCACAGCCCCCCATACTTTGTTAATCAGAACCTGGGAAAATCCCAGAAATACAATGCTCTACTCACCTTGGACAGAGGTCAGCCAGTTAGGTTGATTGTGATACTCAGAGGCGATTGAGATAGTATTCAAGGCAACAATCAGGATCACGAACCAATAGAAAAACTTGGACTTAACCACTTCACGGCATTTTCTGCGGAAAAGACGGTTCCATCGTCGCCAGTGCCGACTAGATGGAAGAAAGGGGAGTTAAAATCAGGATGCGGGCAGATCAGTTCCATAGCTCAGCTTGCAATCCTACGTCCCTGCAAAGCCTTCAGAATCTCAACAGTTCTAGGGCTTCACCTTCTCTAGCACTTCTGCTGTGACCCCAGAATTTCATAGCATTTTTGAAATTACTGTCATCAAAATGGTTTTGGTGATTTGATCAAGAAGCAGAAGTTAATGAATGGCTTTTAAAGTTTATGGAAATGAAAGAATGTGATAAATTGATTAAAGCTCTCAATGGAACTGTAAGAGATGAAAACGAGACAGAATGGGATCCAATAACAGTTTATTTAAAAGGGAAATTTGGAGACATTATTATATCTTAAAACAATCAATCAATCAATCAATCAATCAATCAATCAATCAAACAAACAAACAAACAAAAAGAGATTGAAACCAGCAGTGACCTTCACAGAAGCAGAACACATTTATTACAAACAATACTCCTAGTATAGATGGAAGAATGTGGAAATGGTACAACAATATATAGGTGGACAAACAAGTTGTTTAAACACATCTGCAAAGAAATTATATAAAACAATTATGATGTGTATAGAAGTATCTTTATTTTTCGTGGACTTAGAGATAAACCCCAAAAAAGGAAGGCAGGAAGTACGTTAGACAATTATATTGCAAGTGATAGAAAGGAGTTATTTAGTTTATGGTAAACATGGAAATTAATGACAAAGCAGGAGTTTGTACAAGCTACGCTATGATGGTAATTTAATAAAGTATAATTCTCAGACAAAAATATAGTAAAATATAATCAATAGATATAATTATGAAGTAATTTTTCAAAATTGCAACATCTGTAGATAATTCCATGTTTACACTTTGTTATACATACACATATATCATCTTATCTTTTTTCTCTCTCTTTAATGGTATTTATTTACTGTTTTTTTTAAACTTATTCACTGAATTAAAAAAAAATGAGAAATGGTTTTGGTGATGCCTAGTGATGCATGGAGGCAGGCCTGCAAAACGTTATGTCAGTAGAGCAATTGGAACCTCTTCCCTGACTGTTTGCAACCTCCCAGGAAGGTTCTAAATACTAATTATTTGTGTCTATTCATGGGGAATATACTAGGTTGGAGTCTTCAGTGATTGTGCTCCCTCATGTCCTTGATGCCTATTGTACCTCTTCTGGTAGTCTTCTTTATTCCGTTTGGTTTTAATTTTAAAACATTTTCTGAGACGAGGCATGCTACAAAGCAAAGGTTTTCAGTGCTATCTTCATTGCCAAAGACTCCTCTAGGCCCTACCTAAGACCCAAAGACATTAATACAAAATAAAATGTGTGTGAGTGTGTGTATGTGTGTGTGTGTGTGTGTGTGTGTGTGAGAGAGAAAGAGAGAGAGAGATTGAGAGAGAGAGAGAGAGAGACTGCAGCTTGCTGCTTTGTTTTCCAGCTTCTCCTTCCACCCTGAAAAATGAAAACTGTCTGGTCCTGGGGCTAGAGAAGGAAGTTGGAGTCATCCTGGGAGAGTAAATGGGGCTGTAGGATAGGTGTTACTTCAAGAGAGAAACCCTATCCCAGGGTCTACAGTTTTGATATTAAAATATGATTTTGTGTGCCAGAGAGGTCCCCTGAAGGGGCACGTAGGTACACATGGTCGAGAGACTGAAAATCAGGTCAGGCCAGTAAAATCTCATGTCACGTAGCCCCAGGAAACCTCAAACTGTATAAACCCACAATAAACAAAGGGTCCTCAGCCCCGAGATGCTTACTTGAAGGGATTAGCATATTTGCCCCAAGTTGAGCAAATATCCCATCAGGCGGGGACCAGAAGTCACACCACAATACACAGCCAAAGATCCGGAGACTTTGGCAACACCTAATAATCCCATCACGCCAAGGAAATTACCAATGTGGAGCTTCGTGCCCACTGCAACATCCATTGTTCTCCCTGGGAAAGGATTAGTCCTCCAGGTACTTTTTCCCCTACAAATAGACCCAGCTTTTGAGTGCTTCTTCGGATTGCTCCCGGTCACCCCAGCCAACCGTCACTGCATTTGTCGAGCAATCCCCTCAGCCCTCTTCGTGCTGAGCCCCACTTCTTCGCTGCCTTCTCAGACCCAGGACTTCAGGACAAGCAGTATTACCCCAACAACACCCCTTCAGTGCTCCCACTGTCCAATTTCCTCTCTTTTGCTTCTTAATAGTTCTTGGGTGCATGTGTGCAAAAGTGCATTGGTACGTGAGACTTGCATTCAATAAAATCATTTATTGGACATTTTGGTTTGGTTTTTGGTTTGGCCTGACTCCGTAAAAATTGGGTAAAAAGACCCCACTAGGTCACCCTGCCTCTTGCAGTGCTATTGCTTGTGCTCTGGCTAGTTTCCATTCCCCATCACATGGAGCACAGTGAGGTGTCCCCCAAGGGACCTCTGAAATTGGGGTAACATAGGAGAGAGGTGTTTGCCTTTACAAGGGGTTGTGTGGTTTATTTTTCAGGAAAGTTCAGCTATGTGTTTCTCTGAGTGTAACCATTTTCCTTTCTGTACTTTTGTGCTTTATGCAGGGCTCAGCCATACCCCTGCCTTTCTGGTTAGGTGTCTCTCTGAGCATGCCTCTGGTCATTTGTCCCCTACACTGCTATAGTGCTATTATTCCACTTTCAACATCCTATGGAATCCTGGGATTTGTAGTTTAGGGAGGAGCATTTAGAAATCTCAGCCAGAGAGATCTTTGGCGTCAGTAAACTACAAACCCCAGAATTCCACAGAATGTTGAAAGTGGAATAATAGCACTACAATTGTGTATTACAGAAATGGAGTCTGTGTGTGATCAGTTTGTCTTTTGCAAAACGGTTGCTGGAGGGGAAAAAAACTAGAGAGTCAAAGACACGGTTTTGTGTTCCAGAGTTCAGACCCAGGCTCCATCTTGTACGTAGATTCTTGGGCAATTTACTATACTTTTAGCCTCACCAGACTGATATCTGGAACATTAGCATTTTGTGTCTAGTCTCACTCACCATGACAGCATTTTTATGAAAGTATTTATGATACTCTCAAAATTCCAGATGAGCCCAAGTGACCCCAAATGGTTGTGATCCCATTAGCTAAGCCATTAACAGTGGAGATAGGAATGAAAGAATCCTTTGTGTCTTTGCTTATGGTGCTGCTCCACCTTCTGTGGATTCAGAGGCCCTTTCCATACCGGGCTATTAAAACGGTGCAGAGCGACCTCCAACGGAGGTCTTCTGCACCGTAGAGTGGACTGCAGCTGACTACTTTTTGCAGTTCCGCACCTCAGTCCGCTCCGGAGTGACCGGAACTGGTCACGCGGCGTGTTTTTTAAAAACCTCTTTTTAGAGGTTTTAAAACGCACAGAGCGCGCGACTCCGTGTCGCTCTGTTGCCGCACACCGGTGCAGATTTGCAGGTGTGCACTAGTGTGTGCCTGCAGATCTGCCAGGGGCGGGCTTTAGGCTGGCGAGCTTCTCCAGTTGGTGGAGACCCTCCACCAACTGGAAGTCGCCATTTTGGATGCTGGAGCAGTGCGGAGCGACAAGCTCGCACTGCTCCTTGTCCTGACAGACTCGCCCGGACGCTGAAGAAGTCCGGTGAGTCCTGTTTTTGCGCAGTTCCTTTCCCACATGCGGAAAGGGCCAGAGATGCAAGTGTGCAGTACCAGCTTTTATAGCCTGTTGCAGCCAGCCAGCTATGCTGCACATCCTACCTGTCTCTGCAGTTCCCTCAGTGTGTCATATTGTGGGGAAACTATTAATCATGTGTGCTGTTGCCTTTGATGGAAGACAGACCATTTCTACGTTACACTGTTATAGTGCTATTATTCCATTTTCAACATCCTGTGGAATTCTGGGGCTTGCAGTTTACTGAGGCCAAAGAGCTCTCTGGCTAAACTGCAAACCCCAGGATTCCATAGGATGTTGAAAGTGGAATACTAGCACTATAACAGTGTGGTGTGGAAATGGCCAGAGATTTTTCTATGGGGTGCAGCAAGTAAAAAGTAGGAGGCAGACAGATCCAGTCAGGGATAGGGACATAAGAAAGTAAAGGAGAGGAAGGATGCAAGTTTTGAGAGATCTGTAATAGTTCAGATAAAACAAGCAAGTATCTGGGGCAGAGAAGAGAAAAAGGAGTTTTCTCAGAGTGAGAGAAAGAGAGATTCAGAATGATTTGTGACAGGAAAACTGAAAAGAATGTGCTATCAGGCATAAGGAGAAAGATATAGATTTCATGAAATATTTTGTCTAATTGAACATTTCCTGTAGATAAAGACCTTCTTTTTAAAAATGTAAAAATGATACTCAAAATGATACTCAGTGATTTGATTTAAGCATTCCTGCACTACAGAACATGAGCAGGTTGGGAATGGCATGCAGGCAACTTACAAAAAAGAATCCATTTATTCATGCCTTCAATTTCGTACAGGCTCTCTGTCTCTGACCCACCTTCATCTGATGGCATCATTCCTGAGGAAAACAGGGAAGAGTTATGAGTGAAAACTGTTATATTAGATAACTGGAGCCACAGAGAAATTTTTAACTAGGTTTATTTATAAAACTAGCAATATAAGCACTTGATATCACATCCTGCAACTCTGTCCAGTCTAGGCTCAGGTAGCTCTCCTTCCTACTAACTTTCTGTCCTTTTCCTCTAAGATTATTTCTCTGAGGAGTACTCTTAGCTCTGTTGATTCCTGCAACATTATACTTGCAAACACCTCTAAAAATAATGAAATCTCTAAATGAACCTCTAAAAATAATGAAAAACAACACTTCTGGTGGCTATTAGCCAATGTTCTATGATCAAGAGTTACTTCTTGAGAACTGTATTTTCTAAACAGACTAACATTTCCAGAAATAAGGGTCTTTGTGACACTCTAAAACTAAGAGGGACTAAAAAAAAAATTGTGGCATAAGCTTTCATGGACTAGATCCCACTCCATCAAACGTTTCCAAGAAACCAAATGTAAATCACCTGAATGAACAACATAAAAACTACAGATACAGGAAAAAGGAAGGCACCACACCATTAACTAAGCAACTGTGGAAATTAACTGAAACCACAAGATGCCCCTTAAGTACTTTTGGGTTGGACCACACAAAACTTTGTGTCTCAAGCCTGCCTTCAGTTTCATAAGGCTTCTTGTCTCTGAGTCACTTTCATCTAACAGCGTCATCCCTCAGGAAGGTGAAGAACTGCCCTGGAACTAATTGGTGTGAGCTTATTTATTGAATTTGTGCAAAATTTTGAGTGCTGCCAGCCATGCTACAGGATAAAGGACGAAGGTAAGGGCTCCTTCCTCTTACTCCACCCTTACAGACAGGCACAAATACAAGTCACCTGAGCAGTGGGGAGCCATGGTTTACTGAACAAACGCCCACCAGACAAGATGGCAGCATCCATGCCATTAACAGTTGAATAAATAGAATTTTCAAAGTAAATTGGAGGTGTGGGCATCTAACCTGGACTGGAAACTTATGTATTTATTTACTTACTTATTTGTTTAAATACTTGTATCTTGCCCTCTATCCAGGGCTCTAAAGTCAACGTACAAGAAAATCAATTTAAAACATTGAGAATAATCTGGAAAGACCATGAAGCCAGGATAATTTAAAACCAGTTAAAGCAGTTTTAAGTATTTGAAACCATAACACATGTGCCAATTTGGATAAAATCAATTAGGCCCTAAAGGCTTTAATTTTTTTAAAAAACTGTCTTTTGACCTATGCCCTTCCCACATGAGAGGGCTGTGCTGCTGTGGGGCCAGGATGGCAGTGGTCAGCTTGTTGTGCTTCTGCATAATGTCGTTGCAAGCCCACTGCCATCTTGCCCCCAAGCAGCCACACACGCAGTATTTGCAAAATGGAAAACATCTGTTTTACACCTACCATCGTGCAGCGCTGTTGCCCTTCCTGGCCATGCAGAAGGGCGGAAGCTTGCTGGTGATGCTTCCCTCCCCAGCACAGCAATGGCAAGTGGCTGGTTGTGTTGCAGAAGGGAAGAGGCGGGCCCAAAGGGCTGCCCTCCAAAATGACCCAGTGAGGTGTGGAGAGGAGCATTCCTGGCATGCTCCCCTCCCTGCCTGGGGTGGAAGGGAAGGACTTCATGCAGAAATGGCCTTAGTGCTAGAATGATACCAGCACTGGACCCGTAAGGGGAGGGTATTCCATATCTGAGATGTTACAGCAGAGAAGGCTCTGTGTATTGTTCCCACCAGAGGTGGCTTTCTCTAGCAGATCTCAGTTCCCAGACAGGCATATGCTCCTTCAAGTATGCAGGTCCCAACCCATTTAGGGCTTTAAAGGTCATCACCAGCACTTTGAATTCAGACCAGAGGTGTATTGGGAGCTAAATTGAGTGCTTACATTATAAATAGAAAAGCGCACTAAAGCTACACCTGCAACAAAATCTTGATTTAAATGAAGACGAAAGCCACATCCAGACTGAGGCTGAAAGCTGTTTGAAAACAATTTCCCCTCAAGGAATCTATTCTCCTTGTTCCACAGATCCTGTTGTAATCTGGATTGTGTAGTCTGGATCTTTTCCTTCCAGTGCTTTGTTCCAATATAAAGAGCCCAATCCACACAGTGGGAGAAGGGTTAAACCACTCCATGCCCACAGCCTGGAGGCAGATAAGCCTTGGTAGCTGCAGTTTATCTTTTAAAAACCAGTCTCAGGCAGTGGCTAAGTTCATGGTCAGCCACTCATCTCATTTGATCCTTAACCAAACAGCACACCCTGGAGAACTCTTTTATCAGAATTTCCAGGACTTTCTACCCTATAGCACTTTTCCTGGAAGCCTTTTTTCTTCAGCTAGTCGGACCACACTGCTTTATGAGCTTTAGCACCTTCACCACGTGTCCGTTCACTGTCCATGACTTCTGCATGCACAATCCAGTCCATGTAGCCTTTCATGTCTTCCTCTAGTTGCTGTTTTTCTCTCAGCTTCTGGAAAGTACCTCGCGATTTTGCCTTCTCACGCTCTTTGGTGAACTCCCTGAAATAAATTTAGATGAGAATAGGTATTACATAGTGGTTAATACTCATGAATGGTTCTTCTCAGTTAGAGAGCTCAGCAATGTCTCTCAGTTTTGAACACACCTTCTATAAACTATTGTGTATCACAGGCCTGTTGAAAAGAGTACTGAAATAATGTACAAAAAAAATGCTTTCATCCCCAAATCAGAACAGACAAAAATGATTTTGTCTACAAAGTATTCCTTAAAATAATTTCTGTGGACTTGAAGATGTTAGCACAAAATGAGATAGACTGACTTAACCTCACCACACACAAAAGTTTGGTGGGATTAGTACGCACAGTGCAGCTATTTCCAGAGGTTGTTAGTGTCATTATCCTTATATGCCAGTAAGTCTGAGTTTTCATCATTTCTTCCCTGATGACAATGGGTTTCCTGTTCTCCAAGTTAAATTTGTGTGTATGTGTATGGGAGAGGAGCGGAATCTTTGCACCCCAATCTCCAGATTGAGCCACTTTCTCCCAATACTAGTTACTGCCAGGTAGATGAAGATGGAAAAGAGACCAAATGACTCCAGCCAGAAGGATACACTGGCAGATTGTTGTGTAACTTCAAGATCTTTAGAATATAATTAGTTGTGTAAGACCTCAAGGTGTTGCATAAGATTTGCTGTGCCAGTGATATGAAACTTGTGCAACTTTGTCTGCATTCCTAGCCAGTCACCTGAATTTAGCAGGAGGGGTATAATTTCTTTGCATTGCACCCATGGTTTATTTATTTTATTATTTACTTGTTTTATACCTTGCCTTTCTCCTGACACAGGAGACTGAGCAGGACCATTAAGAAGAGACAGGAACATTAGAATATGGGTGCAAGAAAAGAAGTTTTCCGTGTCTATTTCAGCAACATAACAAAGCACCTCAAACCAGCCCTTTGTTTAAAGGGATGGATAAAGTTACATCACATTTAGGACATGCTCCTATCTCAGTGATAACATACAGTGATAACATACTACATGCTCAGATGTGCTTACCCACTGAGCACACCCAGGATCAGGTTAAGGATAAAAAATGACCCAAGTAAGATGAGGCTAACAAAGTAGATCCAGGGCCACTCATTGCCAATGGCATCATTTACCTAAGGCAGAAAACAGAAACGAGACAATAAAGATTATGAGATCATTACTATGCATGGCACTCTGTGAAATTTCAAGTTCAGAAGGAGAGTTTTGGGCTTGGGGAGCCAACCAAGGCAAAGCTGAGGGTTAACCATTATTTATCCATCAAACCTTCATGACCTCTATAAAACTGGAAAGCCTGGTGGGTAACTGTTAATCCATTCTAAATGTCCATCAATATCTGTTTCGAGGGACTGTTTTGAACTAGTTATTTCTAGCTTGAATCATTGCTGACGTCAAGTTGGGCATGTTGCCTATATAAAGTGAATGTCATTGACGTGAGTTTCTATGCCTTTTGGGGCTCTTGGAAATGGAGTCCATGTCTCAAACGTCCTCTGGATGTGCACCCATATAGACTGTTTCCCTCAGTAGTGGGATGTTCTTTTTGTGGAATGACTCACAGGAACCCACAGAGTTATACTGTAGTGAGTGACCCTGTTCTACAATGACACTTCATGTGCAGCCTACCCAGTAGAGGACTTGAGTCCACCCCTCCATGGAGATACATTGGTAGACAGTCAGCATAGCAAACCCAAAGTTATCAAAGTGGGTGATCCCATTGTTGGGTCCTGGCCACTTCCCCCTGCACTCAGAACCAGGAATAGTGCATTGGCGCCCATGGCCTGCGCTTGTACATGGAGCTGGTTTTTCATTTTCCACAGTAGCCAAGATGTCTGAGGGAAGAAAGAAAGGATCACATGTGAGATTTTGCAAAATGGTTAATGAGTACTTTTATCCAGATATCTTAGCATGTAGCCCAGTCTCTAGTTCTAAGTAAAGCAGAGTTTCAGAGAGTGCAACATCAGGTCCTAATTCTTGTTTACACAAGAGTGCCAGAAGCAGATACTCTGATTCATGGACATGCCTCAAGTATCTGAGGCATCTATTGCCCCAAGTATCATTTGCATCTTTATTATTCTGACAAGATTGACCACAGCCCCTACCTGTCCCATTGTAATAGCAGGTCTTGTGCATCTTGCCCTTGAAGAGCTCCTGTCCTACAATGGCGTAGATAACAAGCATGAAGACAACAAGCACAGCAATATGGAACAGGGGCAGCACAGCCTGGACTATGGAGTTCAGCACCACTTGCAGACCTGCAACGGAGAGGAAGAGAGGCAGTTGTTCACACCACCATTATCCTTTACACTTCAGCTTCAAACATCACCACACACTATCATATGACCCCCATCTTCAGTTTAACCTTTAAGCTTCTTTCCTCTACATCTCACAAGGGAGATGTGGTGACCAGTGAAAGGTCACACAATAAACCAAACAGTAGTACTATGGTCATAGCAACAGACAAAAATGACCCGAGCAGGGAAAAATCTCTTTTTACAGCATAATAGGTCCTACCTGTGCCCCCACCCCCATGTCACTGGACTACAAAACCCATAACCCCACCAGCACATGACACTATCTGGTATGTTGGGTATCGCAGTCTGATACCATCAGAGTGCTCAAGAACAGTGTGTGTCTCATTGGTCCTGAGTATTCTGTACTTGAAGTCAAGGAAGGAGAGACCAGAATGCCTCAACATCTTCAGCCTCCCACTCACTTCTAGTTGAAATCAAATTATATGGACAAACTCATCAGCAAACTGTAGCAGATATTCTTGAAGACACAATGTTCCCAGTGGGTTAATGAAGCCACATTCTAATATTTGTCAAATCTTCAGATTCATCTTAAATAATCATAGTTTGCCTGATTATTGAAGATATCCGATTGCCCTTCCTTAAGTGTGTACTGTGATGATTTAATATGTTTAAAGTTCTTTGAAAGTCCACCATGCAGGTGTCTGATAGCTTTAGTTCACATCTCATTGAAATAAGACTTTTCCACATTGGTCCAAAGAACTGTGAGTTCTCATGATATAGTTCCTTGGGCTTTGCCAGATTTTGCCAGTTGTCATTGTCTCCACTTCTACATGACAGCCATTTGTTGTGATTTCTTGGACCTGTGTTATGGCTTTTCCAAAGATTTCTTTTTTTTTTTTAATGGGTTGTTTTGCTGAGGTGGTCTTATTATTAGAAGGGCAAATTTTCTCCTCTCTGATTTTTTTTGTAAGAGTTCCGGAGTTATCGTGCAAAAGTGCCATTTCATTGATGTACTGATGCACTCTGTGTGTGTGTGTGTGTGTGTGAAATAGAAGGCAACAAATTGTTGTGATATGTCTCAGAATTGAAAAGAAACCCACTTCATGGCTGGAAAACTTTTTTTGCAGCAACTGCCAGAGGTTGCCACATACTAGGTGAGCTTGAACTTGGCACACTCTTTCAGCCTCAGAAGAAGGCAATGGCAAAAGCTTTCTGGATCGAAAAGTTTATTTGAATTGTGTCCAAACATCCCAGTTTAGCTTTCTGCATGCATCCAGTCATCAGATCCTAAGAATGTTTTACTCACTTGGTATTCCTGACACCAGCCGCAGGGGCCGCAGAACTCGAAAAGCTCTCAGAGCTTTGACATCAAAGCCTTGCCCACTGAGCAGCGCACTCTCCATTACACTGATTTTCTCCAAGATGACTGTGAAGACTCTAGAAGGAGATGATGAGTGAAAAGGGACAGGTGGGAACAACGTAGAAGTGGCGAGATGCAATTGGAGAATGAAAGCAAAGATGGATAGAATAGACATTTTCTCTTTGTGTTATAAGGAAGAAATGAAGTTTGGCCCCTGTGGTTCTTTTGGGACCAGTGTAGGTGTTGTGGCTGCTGCATAGTGTATATGTGTGTGTGTGTCTTCAAGTTGTCTGTTGACTTCTGGCAACCCCATGAATTTCATAGAGTTTTCTTAGGCAAGGACTCCACATAGATTAAGCCATTTTATAACATCTTGTCCAACAAGAAAGGTTTCTGCTAGAATGGCAAGATTTTCACAGATAGGATGCTGCAGAATTTTACAGTGTAAAACAACAGTTCGTAGCATGGCAACTGCCTCCCTGTTGAGTGATTTAATGTGTCCCCCATGTGACAATCAAAAAGGGTGACAAAGGCATCCATCTGTCACAGTTGGTGTTGTCATTATCTATTCTGTACCAGTTACTGCAGAAAATGACAACAGTGTGGGTACTTGGAATATTACAGGAAATATACATGGTGTGTGTGTGTGTGAGTGTGTGTGTGTGTATTTGAGTATCAGACTAGACCTCTAGAAGTCCAGGTTTTGAATTTTTGCTCAGCCATGGAAACATACTGGGTGAGCCTGAAATTGGCACGTTCTCTCAGCATAAGAAGGCAGCAATGGCAAAAGCCCTCTGAACAAAACTTGTCAAAGAAACCCTGTGATAGGGTCTCTTTAGGGTTGCCATAAGTTGGAAATGACTTAAAGGCACATAATAACAACATATATGTCGAGTGGCATTCTTGGGACACCAGCACCTTTGTTCAGTTGTTGTAACCACAAGGACATCTCTCTAAAGAGGTTTACACAAATGTTTTCTCCAGGACATTGGGTACTCACACTTCTGACTACTTGGAGAAAATACACCCAGTTGGAGTTTATGCACCAAATATGTATGTTAAAAGTTTACTGTAACTCAGCACTCAGTACGACAGGCTGCAGCTTGTAGGTACATACGTTTACAAGAATCTCGTCTCTTTACATTTTATAATATTCATCAGAGCTAACACAGTGTATGTGCAGGAGACGCAATAGCTGTGTGACATCTTCATAGGACCTCCATGAAGATTATATATTTAAAGTTTAAACTGGCCCCTTGCTAGGTTTTAGGTTATCCTGTCTCCCAACACATTTAAACACAAAATTTTAAAAGTCTATTTCACATATCTAGATGCATATGAGCATTTTGCTTTAAAGAATTTAAAGAATTTCTTATATTAATTCAACTTGAAGCAACAATAACAAACAAATGCTGAAAATGGCCAAGTTGCTTGAAAGTAAAATAATTTGGTCCTAGCAAACATAAGACAGAGACAGCATGGTGTAGTGGTTTGACTGCAGAACTAGGACTCTGGAGAACAGGGTTCGAATCCCTGTTCAGCCATGAAAACCCAAGGCACACTTTTGTAAAGGCAAACCCCCTCAAATCAAATCAAAACAAAACAAAGCAAAACAAATCTGAGAAAACCATGGCCATTTCCGCACTACACTGTTATAACGCTATTATTCCACTTGCAACATCCTATGGAATCCTGGATCCTCCCTAAACTGCAAACCCCAGGATTCCGTAGGATGTTGAAAGTGGAATAAAAGCACTGTAACAGTCTAGTGCGGAAATGGCCATACTCCTAGGTATACAGGATTGCCATTTTTATGTACATGAACACTATTTCTCCAAGGAAATTCAGATATTTCTGGCACTCTCTGAGCCATTCTATCACACACAAAGCTAAATAAAATGGAGTGACTTTACCCCAGAAAGACTATTGTAAAATCCAACACATTCCAGCCATTTCGGAGGTAGGCATCTGGATGGAATAGAAATCCATAGGCAATGATCTTCATCGCTGCTTCAATGGCAAATACTATAAGAAAGAAGTATTCTAGCTTTTCCTGTAAAACACCAAGAGGAGAGGGTAAAGGTATGAAAAGTAATATAAATAAAAATAAATAAATAAAAGTCTTACTTATGAATACACACACGAACATGCACACACGCATTATTTATTAATTTATATCCTGTTGTATATCACAAGATCTCAGACAGCATACAAGTCTAATCAATTTAAAACAATTAAAATTTTAAAATTTTAAATTGAAATATTTTAAGCATTCTAAAATCATATTAAAAATGCAATGGAAGAGTTAAAAAGTTTTAGACCATGTACCTGTGCACATTTGGACAAAATCATTACTCTCCAATGGCTTTGACACAAAAAAGACACCATGTACCTGTTTTAACCTTATGTCAGAATGAGGACTGTGCCAATGCCAATTAGGCCTCGAAGGGGAGGACATCCTACAATGATGGAGTTAAAACAAAGAAAGCTTTCTCTCACTCACACAGTGTATTGCTCCCACTAACAGAATACAGAACAGAGATCCTCTTACAACTCTCAATCCATAGATAGATATATTTTGGGAAAGGCACTCCTTTAAGTATCAAAGTCCCAAGCCATTAGGGTTTTAAATGTCATTACCAGTGCCTTGCATTTAAACTGAAAATATACTGATAGGTAGTACAATTCCTTTATAACTAGTGTCATAAGTTTCTAGAAGAAGTTCCCATCAACAATGTAGCTGCTGTGTTTGGCACTAATGGTAGCTTCTGAAAACATCCAAGGACAAACTCATGTAAAGAACATTGCAGTAATCTGAGAAGTTCTTTGGGGATGGCTACAGCTGATAGTCCAACTGAAGCAGGCCCCAAGTACTATGAGTCTCAGAATCAACCTGCTTCTAGTGACAGAAATGCTCCTTTAGAGAGAGAGTGGGACCCTGAAGGAGCATTTCTGTCATTAGAGGCAGGTCCCTAACCTAGTTTCCAGATCCATGAACCACCAGCCCACAGAACCTTCAACTCACTGGGATTCAGCTTTAGTTTACTGGCCCTCATCCAGCACATTACAACATCCAGGCACTGGTCCAACATCTACACAGTGTTCTTGTGTGCCTTCAAGTTACTGATTTATGGTGACCCTAAGGCAGACCAGGGCTGAGAGTGTGTGAAGCACCTAAGGTCACCCAGTGGGTTTCCATAGCCAAGTGGGAAACTGAAACCTCACCTCCAGGATTGTAGTCCAATGCTTACACCACTACACCACACTGTCTCTCTCCAACACCTACACAGCTCCACCTGATTCTAGCGACAAGGAGAAGTAGAGCTGACTGTTTGCAGCCTGCTGATGGCACCCAAATCTCAAAGTCCTCATTACCTCACTCAGCAGATTTATATAGCTATAAAACAGCATGTAAGATCAGAATGAACTGTGTGGCATCCCATAATTTAACTGCTTTCAGGTTTAACAGAATCCCTCCAATGTCACTTTCTGGAACTGGCCCCGTGAATAGGGGCAGAACCACCCTAACACAATGCTTTCTATTCCCATCCTGCAGAACCCATGGTCAAAATTATCAAAAGCCACTGAGAGACATAAGAGATAAATATTTCAGGCTTTTTCAGTTCCACACCCTGGCTTGCGATCGGTCTGAAATTGTCCTCCAATAGTGTTGGAGCCTAGCCTCCTTATGCTCAAGTACCTTATGTTACCATACTGTACCACCCCCCTCACCCCAGATATGCGATTTTCAATAATTGGACTGTTATGCCCTGCTTCCAGAATATGGACTCTGACTCAGAGTCTGAAACAGGATGCATGCCACAGGCTGAAACAGGGGGCATGTCAGGACCTTCTTTACAGGAAGAGGTTACAGTGCCACAAACAGACCAGGAGTTGGTGCCAGCTCCAGCAGAGAGTCCTGCCCCATTAGACACAGAAGATAACTTATCAATACCTACCTTTGCTGAGTGCAGAAAACATAACGAGATCCTGTGCCAATCTCAAAGAATGTATAACCACCAACAATTAATCAGGCAACAGCTGCATTAGGTTTTTGACCTATATAGATGGTGCCCATCCCCTCCCAGAGTTGTCAGAGCTTATCTGACCTTTCACTATGCTGGATATTTGCTGAACTCTGTGCCTGACTCTGTATTAGCCTGACTGACTTTGGACTCACTTTGCCTTAGAATTCTGTTGGACTTTATTTATGATCTTGTACTTACTGCCTAAAAGTAAGTAATAAGCTGGGAGCTATTCAGTTTGTTTTTGTTTGAGTTATCAGCTGAGCTGCTCTGACTGAGATAGAACATGGACTTATTAGTAACCAGAGAACATGTTCAGGGTCATGCCAGCTGGAGAACATGTTTGGGGTCACACTGACTGGAGATGTGTTTGAGGTCATGAAAGTTCAGAAAACTCAACACTGACAGGTTTGTGCTAATCCCTTCACTGCTTCAGGCTTTTGGCATTTTTTAATACAATGAAAGATGAACTGCCTAGATAGCTGAGCAATCAAACACCATCCCTCAGTCTCATCTTAAAGAAATCTTCCCTATACACCCTACCTGACTGAACACTAAGAGATTGTCATGAGTCCCATCAATGTTTTGTCACTCCGGAGTTAAGTAATCACCACATTCTGGAGCCCTTTGTCAATCCCGTGGGAAAGCCATTACGGCTTTGTCAACATACTGCTTCAGGGTGTGAAATAGGGTATAAAACCCTAGCTGCAACTCCAGCCAATTATAGTACATAGTATGTAGTGGCCCAGACTGCCATTCTCCACACTACCCTTAGACGCTGTCTGAGTCCCTCTGCTGTGACCCCTCTTCAGAACTGCTAACTATCACCCTTTCCTCCCAATGTCTTTCTATCCAACCTTTCTTGACTCACTTTCTGATAGCCTTGTATGGTACTTAAGAGTGATTTCTCACATGTTTGTCAATTCGAATAAAATACTCTGTTAACTTTTAACTGGAATCCTCTCTATAAGTAACACTGGCATACATAGGTGAAAAGATCCTGCTGTTAGCCTCCTCTCACAGGACTCCTTTGAGCTATAATTCTCTCAAATTCTATGGAGATGCTGGCATTGCGGGTGGGCCTCAACATCCCCCACTTCTTGGGGTAAAACTTATTCAAAAGAGAAATATTAGCAATGAGGCAGTTGTTCTCAGACAGATCTATGCTCATCTGAAGTCTGTTTCAGGAGAGGCTGCACTGAAGTTTTCTAAGCAGCATGCACCTCCTCCTGACTCAGTGGGGAACTCTTTTCTACTGGATGTTGTCGGTCAAAATCGGCAAGGGTGAAATTTACATGTGGTTGATGGATTCAAGTGTCATGTCCATATCATTAGGCCACAACAACTGAAAATGATCCCAAGAAACTTGGCTAGATGGGACATATTTATTTATTAATAAAAAAGATAAGTTACTGTAAGTTTCAATGAGCAGATTCATTGAATCCATTGCTAAATAGTGTGTCAACACTTATGTAAATTCCATTGATTCAATGGGTCTATTGTTGTTAGGGCTAACAAGAAGATTTGGGCCTGATTTGGGTCTCTTACACATCCTAGTTTCACAGTAATGTTGTTCAGAAAAATTAAGGTCATAATACATTGTTCTTCTAACGGTAATTACTGCTAACTCTTTTGGGTTTTAACAAGTCCGGCCTTCTTAATCCTATGGAAATTTAACAGGCTATTTGTCCATGTTCCAATTTACCCTCTGCTTTCTATTGTTTTCTTGGTGCCAAGTGAATGTAAGCATGCATCGTAAAGCACATATATTTCAGCAACAAGTGTGCTATCTTAGATACAACTCAGAACTCATGTAACTTCTGCAACTGAAAGGCATCATTGCCCAGATGCTGTCTGAGCATAGCTGCATTAGAACTGTTAGCGGGAAGATATTCACATTTAGCATCAAACACTTTCCATTCTCTCATCTATGGATCTTTCTGTTCTACAATGTTGTTCTTGTTTTCTATGTAGGCAAATGGTATGTCTGTCTATCTTTAACCATGGGAAAGAAGGCAGAGACAGTCCCAATCCTTTCATTTACAATGAACAATTTTTTTGCAAATGAGCAGAAGCACTGTTACAAGTTACTTTGCTAGATAGCAACTCTCAGAATTCCCCAGCCAGCAGGAGTAGTGGCTGGGATATTGTGGGCGCTGTTGTTGGGAAAAATAGTTTTTCTAAGTTCTGCTCAAATCAAGTGGCAGCTTCCATGTCAGCAGTCTAGTGAAGTTATTTAGGAGCTGTCCAATGTCCTGTACCTATTTGGCGATAGGGTTCACTATCTTGGGTGCCTTACTTAAGGTTCAGATTAAAACTCAAAGCAAAGTTAACTTCTCTTACATGAAAGCTATGAGCCACCAATACCTGTTCACTTCCTCTGGGGTGAACCTATGGAATAGAACTTCCAGAACTTTCCTCAACCACAGCTGTTTATGACTGGTTGAACTGTTGCTGATGTTCCCAATGATTTGTTTGAAGCAAGCCAAATTCAAACCATGTTTTTTGCATCTGGCACTTTAATAGAAACCACAGTGAATAGTAGCCACTATTTAAGGTTCAGAAGATGCTAAACAGATGAAGCAAACATTTCCAAACCCTTCCCTGAAGCCATGCTGGAGGAAGACATAGGAGAGGGAAGCCAGCAAGCCTAAATTGTGGTTAGATTTATTCATGTCAGTCTAAGTTAAGGTCAATTATGACATCTGCATGCAACAAGAGAGTCATGTTTAGTTAAAGCGGATCATACAAAATGATTCCAATTATAGAATCAGTCACGAAATAAGAGTACCATTTTAGATACACATACAAACACACACAGAGTAAAAAATTAATGAACAACAGCACATTTATAGCATTCTGGTAGTATGTGTAAACCCCATCAGCAATGACACTGTTATTATATATCTACCTTAAATTAAATTATCATAAGTTAAAGCTGAATAGGAGATTAATCCACAGTTAATCTATCAGAACAAGTGGTCTTGTAATGAATAGCAAATATTAAATACAATTACACAAGGCATTAGGTTTGGACCTTTTAATCAAACTACATAGAGACATATGATAAGGCAGAGGTTCTCAAACTATGGTCTGTGAGCTCCATTTTGGAGATCCACAGAAAATTTTCAGAAGTCAGGAACATCTGTTCTTGACCCTGCACTTCACAGATCCGTTTTGCCCCTCACAATGACTAGAAAAGTTCTATCACGCTGGATTATTGAATAGCCTAAAAAGGCCCTGGCCTGTTGTCCATGATTTTCATAATATAGTACTATGAGTTAAACAAGACATTCTCTGTGGGCCACATATGGTCCATGTTTTTTATAATATGGTGCTGAGTTTGGCAATAATGATGGCATTGAAAGATTTGTGAACATTAAAGTGTGAGTTTATAGATGTGTCCTGACTTCAACAACAAAGATATGTCTACAGATCTGTTACTAGGTCAAAAGACTCCCCAGTTTTATATTTATGCAGAGCAACCTTCCCCAGCCTGGCATCCTTCAGCTGTTGTAGGAGAAGCAGTGGTCTCTATGGCCTTTTGAGTGAAATGTCCCTGCACCAGAATGATGTTTAACTATGGTGCATTTCTGTCAGTACTCTGAGGTATGGGATACATCATTAGCAAGAGTAAGAGTAAAGAGAGAAGAAATTCTTTAAGCACTACTGATTTTTTCTTTTAAAGGACACCGACTAGACATAAGACTAGTCCATTCTTAATCACTTAGTGCCATAGCTAACTTGACTGTCAGCATGGCTGGCTACCTTTGGCAATCACAGCTTAGAATAGCTACTGTGGTTGTACTTTTCTCTCCCCACACTGCCCTGGGTTCACATCAGAGGCGGCTGCTGCCTGCTTCTCAATCACAGCTGCAACTGTCCATCACCCTTAACTCCCTGCAGAATTTCCAGTGCCCCTTCTCTGCCAGGCTTTACATGTTTCAGTATGAAGCTGTTTGAGATTACCGATGTTTATCTTTATTTCAGTTACATGGGACAGAAAGGGCAGTCACTGTTTTCAAACCCTTTAATGACTGTTTTTGAAAAGCTATGGGGCAGGGTTTACAACTGGGGAAAAAGACTCAAAGGCGGAACTTGTGGGTTTTATTAAGGGCTTCCTCCCATCTTTTCCTTCATAGTAGGTGGTTTCTTCTATTGATTTTCCCTTCTTCTGTTTGGGATGGCTACCTAATAACCAGAACTTCTAAATGCCATCTAGTACTTGGCTCATATTTCTATAGAAAACACTCCCAGTAACTCAGTAGGTCTTAATTTGGCTATCCTAGTTGGGTTACTGTGATGATAGTCAACATACATCCTGCACAAGTCTTCTATGCCTTTAATAGCTTGCACACATGGGGAAGTTTGAGAGATGCAGCTCTGCTGTTCAATGGATCATAGCCAACTGAACTCAGTTTATTTAGAAAGCTATCGCATTATGGAAATTCCTATAGAATATTGCCCAGAAGAGACTGAATGTTTCTGGTACCACAAGCAGCATTAGAAAGCGTAAAGGCAGTTGCAATACCTCTTTTCCTGTTTCTCTTTGACTCTTGTTCTCCCTACTGAAAAATCATTCTTCCTTTCCCTGTCCCAAAATGTCACTTCTGTACATGTGCAATTATTTGGGATCCTACTTGATTTTTCCACTTTGCTTCTCTTTCTCTGTTCCATGTTTGCACGTTCTTCATGATAACTGTCACCATATAGTCTGACTGTCACCATATAATTTAAGATGGCAGAAGAGCGATTCTCGGATTTTCTGCTATACTTTTCTGAAGAGCCTTTCTTCAAATTTCTTCTGTAAGGAAAGTGCATTTGTTAGCTACAAAAGGGATGATCTTCTTTATGTTGGCCCGCTGACTTTGGAATGTCCTCTGACAGGATGCATTTGTAGTGTCGACATTGTTCTATTTTGCAGGAGAGGCAGGTTGAAACCCTTCTATTCTCTCAGGTGTTTTAAATTTGAATTTGAATGTTTAAAGCTGGTTGGAATAGTGCTTGTGCATCTTATACATTGACTATATGTGCTTTACTGTATTTATACACAGCACCTTGAAGTACTGTTTGGAATGAAGTTGTGGTATACACTGTACATGTTTTTAATAAATAAATATATGTATACCCCAGTTAATGAAATGGATGTATTCCTGTTCTTTAACAGAAAATTTGGTACCGCAGGCAGAAATAACATGAAAAGAATGGAGATAGGTACCACTAACATAAAAAAGAACAGCTTGAACATGTTTTGGCAGTTTTTTAATTCAAAACTAAAGATATACTCACATGAAATGAAACAACCAGATTAGCCTAAAAAACGCTTTGAATTGTTAAGAGATCACTTGAAATCTTCTTCCAAAATGTATCCTGGAATGATTTTTTTTCTTTCACTAATCCCTGTTTTTCTTATGCTTTCCATTTTAATGGCCAGATCTATAGATCTATGCTTCTTTCATATGTTGGAAGACAGTTGCTGTTTACTTCGCTTGCTGTAGGCAAGCACACAGCACTACAGTAGGATTGGACGAGTAGACTCAAGCTCTTTTCCAGCTCAAGATTTATTGCATTCTTTATTACAGATACACTGCTGCAACCCAGTAGCAAAAGTCTGTGCTTTTTTGTCTGTCCTCCACCATTTTTCCAATGCCAATGCTGCTAAAATAAAAAAACCCTCCAGTTAGGACAGGGAGGGGTTAGATGAGACATTAAAAGACTTTGTAGAAAAAGGCTTCTTTGTCAGAGGCTTTGGCCCTTTCCACATGACGATGCTCTTCTGCATCGTGGCACTGCAAATCCAAGTTGGAAGGGAGCACCTCAGCAATGCTCCCCTCTTCACTTGCTTGCTCCCTGCAGAAGAGAGTGGGATAATCCCTCCCCTTCCTTCCACAGCACAGCTGGGCACTTGCCATTGCTGTGCTGGGGCAGGAAGTGTCACAAACACACGGCCATGGCTTCCGCATGAGGGTTACTCTGGGAACACCGTGGGAAGAGAGGTGCAAAATACATGTTACCCATTTTTCAAATACCACGCGAGTGCAATGCTTTGCAACAGGATGACAATGAGACGGCAACGACGTCATGCAGAAACACAACTTGCCAAATGCTGCCATCCCATGGCAGAAGCGGTTCAGCGATGTCATGAGGAAATGGCCTTTGTTAACTGAAGTGTGTCTGTTATGTTTATTTGTGCAAAATAACTGAGGTTTATCTGTGCACAATTGCTGATTCATGATATGCCAGCTTGATGTTTGAGGTTTCACATGACTTAATCAGCATAGCCAATGGCTTAGAATCATAGACATTATTAGCCAGTGATATCTGAAGGGCCAGTGGTCCCAAACTTCTGCATTGGGGACTGGGCCCAGACTTCATAATGTGTCTTTGAGAATCTTCCAACAATTATTATAAAATTAGGTTAGCTCCCTGTAAACAACCATTGGTTGAAGACAAGGATAATGATGTGGTAAACATGCAGAGAAGAGGAAGAGGGGAATTTCTTACCAGTCTAGAATTCATTTTGTTGGTATCATCTTCAGGCATGGGCAGGTAGATAGCCAGTGCCACACAATTGGCAAGAATGGTTAGCAGGATAATAGTTTCAAAGGGTCTGACAGTGCATATTAAAGAAAAGGTTATTGCATTATAGTATTTATGTCATCAGCCTGAGAATAGTTAGAAACCAATAATAACTATTACTTAAAGAAGATTGTGAAACATGAACTCTTATACTAGGAGACAAAGAGAGAAGACAGTAAAACTATAACCACACTTATAAAGGTGTTTTTAAAATCTTAAACCTCTTGTAAGTCTTTAATGCATATTGTAAACATCATCTATTAATAAATTACTCGGCCTTAAAACTTAATCTTTAAACTCTGATTGTGTTGTTGCTGTTGTTTTGCTTCTTCTTTAGCTGTGAAAACGGAATATTTTAGAGGTAGTTATTTGACTAAATATATGCAATTTTCCCTACACAATGCTTTCTCTGAAATGCAATTTCAAGTTATTCCAAATGCAGTCCTCAATGATTGCTATAATAAAGTTCCATTTGAAATGTCATTACGACTGGAATCTTGTTGGTGACATAATGTACATGTAGTCAGAGATTCCATACGGGCACACATAGTCTAAGAGCTCCTCACATGAAACTCTGCTATGGCTTCTGTGTCACTTGACCCAGGACTTGCCACATTTCTTCAATAGCTACTTGCAACAACCATTCCATCACCGGCGGAGAGCAGAGGGAACCAGAAAGGTGTCTGGCTACATTCCCAAAGCCAGATGCAGACTAAGGGCATCTTCCACCAAGATCCACTGGGCTGTCTGGACATCTCAGGAGATGGTGTCATTGATCTGCATCTGACTATGGAAATATTGCCAGATGGTTCTCCAATCTCCTTCATTCTCCATCAGCAACAGAATGGGCATTGAGAGCATTGGTTGCAGTGACACAGTGAATTGACGGGGTTGGTCATTGTAGAGGGAAAAGAGAAGAGTATACCAACATCTGTAAATGATCCAAAAACATGTGTGCAAGTTATGGTGGAATTACTCTTGCCTATGACCATAACGAGATGTTGGCCACAATGTTACAGTATGCATGCATATGTCTTTTTATGAGGACAGAAGTAAGGCATCCTCTTGGATATTCTAGGAGTCCTTTGAAGGTTCAAGCAGATGTCATTGTCTTATTGTGTCTGGCTGCTGAAACGCAGCCAGCCTCTCTGTCTTTCACACCAATTAAATGACCATGGGCAAAGGATCCCCTGGCACCTGATAGGTAGGTTGAGAGTGGGGGGTGGGGTGGGGTGGAGGAGGAAGCAAAGTTATATCTGATGGAATTTTACACTCCACAAATGCAATCCAGGATCTCAGTCTATTTATTTATGGCCAGTATCAGGTAGAAGACATCATCATTTTATTATATGTTAATTAAGCTTTCGTACAGAGACAAAAGAAAGAGAGGTTTGAAACCCTTGCTGACTTATGGCAGTAGGAGTGCTTTTGCAGAATCACTTCAATTTCTTTCGAACAGTACCAAAGGCAAAGAATGGCTACTTTTTCTTCAGCTGCTAAAATTTTTAGAAGGATTTAGATAAAACTGCTATAAATTGTCTTTGATATGTGAAATACTAATTTGGAGTTGAACTTGTTGATGCTAAATCTGAAATTCTTTCATATTTTCCATATATGTCATATAATAGTTTGTACTTTTGTATACTTTTAAAGTATTTATTGTGTCCTTTGTGTAGCATGACAAATTCACTGAATTAAAACCAAAAATAATTAGACATGTTTTGAATAAAAGAACCCTTTCCTTTGCCACTTGAACTCTAAAATTATGCATCATTTATGCTCAGTGCATTCCTCTTACACCTGAAGAGTGTGGGTATGCACTGCAACACAATAGTAAGATAATAGTAAGATAAAAATCTGGAAATGGACTTTCTCAGCTCTCCCAAAACCAATACTCAGCCATGTTAGGCTACTTTCTGGCTGCAACGCAGTTTACAAAGTACCCAGAGAGCTGGGGGCATGCAAGGTTGTTTGAGATGTATACCAATGTAATTTGATGCGAAAAACTCTCCCTCACACACACAAACATATGCACACACACATTTCTGCTCCCTGTTTGTAATGAGAGATCACTTGACCTTCACAATGATTACCTTCACAATTTCTCTTCACCCCGCACATCGAAAGGCATTAAGAACTCTTTCACTGAAACAGTTCTTAACTTGCCCCAGCTTTAAGCACAATCCATGTATGCAATATGAAAAGTATAAAGTTGCTTCAGACCTATTTTTAAAATGTCATGTCACTCTTGACTAGGACAACAATGAGTTCTCGAGCTATGCTTTTGAGGGCACAATACTTATAAAATTCATAAGGTAATAGCTTTTATCAAGCATTTATTCACCTTTATTGGTAAAATTTTATATAAGCTACAGCGGCGCAACCCCCCCCCAGGGGAATTCTGGTACAAAATTCTTCTTTTTCTGGGGTCATGGATTGCAATCAAAAACCTGCCTCATCAATACATTTCTGCCTGCTCCCATCTGTGCTGCTGTTTCTCTAAGGGCTCATAAGACTGATTGAAACATCCCAGATTTTATTCCTATTCTTTCTGATTTGATACTGGGTTAAAATAAACCAACCTGGGGAGCTGGTATAAAAAGTCTCTGATTGTATCAGTGTCAGAAAGTATTTTTAGATAAATAAAGGTGTATGGAACACTAACAGGAAATCAAAAAGAATAGGAACAAAATCTGGGACATTGCGGTCTTTTTAATCAGTTTGGAGGCACGAGCACTTGTGTGTTTTAATTTTGACTAGGATCACATTATTATTTGGTTTTATTAGATACCTATAAAAATAATTCTCTGGTGTATTAACAGAACTTGGAACACTGAATTTGAAATTAATTTGATAATGTTAACCATTAGAAATTGGGGAATATAATTCATTCCCACAAACAGAGATGTTTGAATTCATCTGTTTTGTTGGGTTACTGTTGGTTAACACATTATTTAGACCACTAATTATTCCAGATAATGGAAGGGAGTTTGTCACAATTGACCCTTTGGGGCACATTCTGTAGGTTCATTCAAAAGTGTTCCTTTCGATATTTTTAAAAATAGTATTCTTCATTCTATCTTTTCCTTCTTTTATTTGTGGCCTGGTTCCCCCACCTCTATCTGGGACTCAAAGTAGTTTATAAAATAGTATTACAATAAAAATAATATGGTTAAAACATACAATACAATACAATAATATGGTTAAAACATACAAAAAGTTGAGATTAAAACAGTATTAAGCTAACAATAAAAAATAAATAATTGAAATCATTAAAATCATTAAAATCATTTAAAGTGTTACTTTAAAAAAAAAATTAAAAGCAGTACAGTTCTATAAAAGGCTATGTTTTAAATAAAAGCAATCCATTCCCAAAAGCTTCCTGGAATAAAATTCTTCACCCACCTCCAGAAAGAGAGCAAAGAAGAAACCATCCTAGCCTCCTTTGGAAGGAAGTTCCAGAGTCTGGGAGCAGACATCAAAAAGGCCTCTCCCACATTCCTGCCAACATGCCTGTGAAGGTGGTAGAACTAAAAGACACACTCCCCCAAAAGATCTTAAAGTGCAGACAGGCTCATACGGGAAGATATGGTCCTTCAAATAGCCTGGATCTGAGCCACATAGGATTTAATAGGTCATAATAATACTTTAAGGCTTGCAATAACAATAAACCATACTTTAAATTGTGCCCAGAAACAGACTGGCAGCCAAGGGAGCTCTTTCAACAAGAGACTTGAGTACTGCTTATAGCCAGCCCCAGTTAGCAATGTGGTTGCAGTTCTTTGCAGCAGCTGAAGTTTCCAAACATTTTTCAATGGCAAGCCCCGCATAGAGTGTCTTATATTAATCTAAAAAGTGTATAATTGTATATTACTGTGACAATGTCAGGCATCTTAAGGAACTGGCACAGTTGGCAACTAGTTTTAACCGTGAAAATTCACTCCTGGCCAGCACAGAAACCTGAGCATCCAGGTAAATCCAAGAGTACACCCAAACTGCCAACCAGCATCTTCAAGGGGAGTGTAACACCATCCAGGAGAAACTGATTCCCTTTCCCTTGATCTGTCTTTCAGCTGACCAGGAGCACCACTGCTTTGTCTAGATTAAGTTTCAATTTGTTCACTCTCACCCAATCAAATACTGCCAAATGGCTCCAGTGTAGAACTGAAACAACTTTCTTGGAGTTACACTGAAATGACAGAATTCAGTGTCATCAGCATACTGGTGGCACCAAACTCCAAACTCTGGAGAACCTGTCCCAGTGGTTTCATGTGCATGTTAAATGCCATAGAGGATGAAACAGAACCCTGTGGGATCCCACAGGACAACAGCCAGCCTGGAATACAAAGTCCATAATACAATGGTTGCCTGGGAATGGGGACATTTCACCATGTTTGGTAACTGTCAGATTGAGAAAGGCTGTTCTGATTTTGCAGCCTGTTCAATTCAGCTTTGTCACTGATATTCATGTACTGTATTTGCTGGCATATGAGACTCACTTTTTTCCTGAAAAATACTGTTTGAAAATGGGATGCATCTTATATGCTGGTGTGTCTTACACACTGGCAAACAGTATTTGCCAGTGTATAAATGGGGTGCGTGCTATACACATGTGCGTCTTATATGCCAGCAAATACGGTATCTTTTCTTTTCACCCACAACAACACACATACGTCATTCACCCTACAAATGTCTTGTTTGTTAGAGGTTAATAAGGAATGATGTATTTCACTTGGATGACCAACCCATCACAAATACAGCAATAAGTAGATAGCTTCAAAGATCAGTCAGTGAATGAAGGGTGAAAAATTCTTAATCACAAATATTTTGAGAGTCGCTGACCATTCCCTGCACAACTGAACTACTACATCATTTCTGTCTTCCCATTCTTAGGCCATTTCCGCACCAGCCTGTTATAGCGCTACAATTCCACTTTCAACATCCTCTGGAATCCTGGGGTTTACAGTTTCGGGAGGGGCCAGCTGGCTGGCCCCTCCCAAAACTGCAAACCCCAGGATTCCAGAGGATGTTGAAAGTGGAATCATAGTGCTATAACAGGCTAGTGCGGAAATGGCCTCAGTCAAGAAAGATCAGAGCTGTGCATACAGGAGCCAGATTCCCAAATTCAGTTTTTGACATTATTAGTTTAAATGATCAAATATCTAACAAATCCACTACTCTATGCTCCCACGAGCGGCAGGCAGCGGGTGGGGGCAGGCAGAGGGGGCCCTTCTTTTTTTGTGCTCCCCCCAACATTGGTGCCTGGGGCACACATCCCAGTTCCCACACCCTAGATACACCTCTGATTTGACTTCAGCATCAACTTGGAGAATCTTCACAAGTATTAAGACACATCTAACAAACTAAAAAAAATAAAAAACAAATAACTTGATGAATTAATTAACTAGTTATTTCCAAATGCTGCGAATAAGTCATTCTGTGTTGCTACATATCTCCACATCTGCAGGTTTAACATTCACAGATTTGATTACAGTATTCATGAGATTCTCCAACTTCTGTCCCCCCCACCTCAAGCGCCTCTTTTCTTGAGGAAACTTCTCTCTCAGAGGCTCTGATCAGGCTGTGCCTCCCTTTAAAAATCACCCTCTGATCCTCCTCTTCCTCCAGCAGCCACTGCCTAGCCAGCTAAGGATGGCTTGCATCCCAATTTCTCTGATGCCCTCCACACACACCCAAGGAAGGAGATGACTGAAAAACGGGAAACACAGGGCCATCATGTTGACCCACTCCTTTTCCCTCTCCTTTCATTGATCTGGTTTGGACCTGCTCTCCCCACCATGCCTTGGCCCCCTCCCCCCACATATTTTGATATCTGTGGTTTTTCAGCTTTTGCGGGAGCCCTGAGCCCCTAAACCTAGCAAATGTGGAGGACCAACTGTACATTCTTTAGTGTATTCTTTGTGCTAACATTTGGTTTTAAGAAAATAAATGCCTCATTTAGTTTACTTACGATTAATTTAATTTACCTTTGTCTATTTAAATTGTAAGCCAGGGCACACAGGTGCATGTAAATCCCAACTTTCTAAAAACGAAAAGCAGTTTTGAGAATTTGTATGACAGAGTGAGGGGGATGTACAGCTTAATTCTTAATTCTACATTTGTAGCTACAAAACCCACTCCAAGCAAACATGCCTCTAAAAAACCACAGTGGGAAAAATTGTGTGAAAGCAATTTTGAATGGAAAAAGGTTACCAGGAAAAAGTTGAACAATCTTGTCCCCTTCAATATTTTTCTATATTTGAAATGCCTTTTTAAAAATGCCTGTGTTTGTACATGCCTTTTTCTAAATAGTGTGGTTCTTGTCTCCGTGCATGCTATTTGTGTATGTAAGAAACTGTGGGATCATATAAGATGTTTTGATGTAGCCACATCATGTGGATAAGGGGATTTTACATTCAAGAGTGAGTAAGCAGATCTACAGGAACCTAAAACAACTCAGTCTAATGGAGCTAGACTATAAAAACATCATGAGTGAGCTCTGAACGTGGTTAGGTTGCCAGTTTGTACAAAGATTTAACAAGGGGACATGTCTGAGTGATAAGTTAGGAAAGAGCTATTACAAGATAACAATAAAATAAAATATGTTTCATGACATTGTGAGATTTCCCATTGGCTGAACAGTTAGTGATTACAGGCCTCCAAACTGGACCTACCCTGAATATGTCACCCCCATGATCCCTAAATAAGATCCACAGAGTGGGGAAATGGGCACATTTTCCTCCAAGATGAACCCAACCCAGTGCCCAAATCACTATCCAAAAAGATGTGAATAAACATCCACATATCAAAATAAGCTACCCGTGACTAGACATAACTATATCATATACCACATGGACAGCACAAGTCAAGTGAAAGAGGGGCAGCAAGTCTGTTAAAGGAAGACCAGCTGTAGTCACAACCAGGAGCACTTATTTGCTTCCATGATGGACTAGATAGAATGAAGACTTCCGCTTCTAAGCTCTGCATGGGGAGTCCCGCCTTCTGCCAACCAACCAGCCTCAAGATTGGATAGCCTTTCCAGCCATTTGCTGCCAGGAACCCTATGCTTGGTGCAAGGATTCCTGGAAAGAAAATGCATTGCAGGCAGAAGAAAACAACAGTCCTTCTTCATCCCTGCCCTCCTGCAGCCAGAAAAGAATCTCACAGTAAGTCAGGAGACCATGCTTTGCTGCTATTGTTATTCCGTGACTTCAAGTCATTTCCAACTAATGGCAACCCTAAGGAGAATCTATCATGGAGTTTTCTGGGGGCTGAGAATATGTGACACACCCAAGGTCAACCAGTAGGTTTCCATGGCCAGATGGGGGCTTGAATCCTGCTTTCCAGCACTCAGACCACTACACCACACTGGCTCTTACCCATGCTTTAGGTAAGAATATATACAATTACCTCTTCAATCAAAAATGCAGAACAGTTTATTGACTGCTTCAGCCACTATTTTAATTCTGACTGTCAAAAGACCTCTGGCTTGCATACTCACCAGAGTATAAATTATAAACGCTTACAGTTGTCATTTCATGGAATATACCAGGTTTTGATGCCTGCAAAATTGGATATTCCACAAGGAACACTGCAAATTAGGAGGCGACAAATCATCCAAGGATAAGAGAACCATTGGTGTTCTAAAGATCCCTGAAAATATTGGATGACCACATGAAAGGGAAAAGATAACAAGGAAAGATTGGTGAAGAAAGGAAAAAGGAAGAGGAAGGAGGTAAGCATAAGGAAGAAAGAGCCACTATGTATGTCATGAGTATTAAATTCAGTATATGGACTACAGATTAATTTTATATTCTCAGGTTTAGCTGCTTCACAATTGTGATTGATGAGTTAAGTACCCTGTGACATGGAAAACTGCAAAAATACATACTGGGTGAAATAAGGAAAAGCATCTGCTTTAGTTTGTGACAATAAAATAACCTTTTGTTGCATCAGTTGACTGAATAGATTGTAGCATCAACCCATCAAAAAAAGAGAAGCCATTTCTGTCCCTTCTTAGAGCAATGATGAAATCATCATACTGAAATAAATATTTCCATGCAATGCAGAACATATATCTTTTTCCATTTAAGAGACATCAGTTTATATACTGGAGTCCAACACGCAATAAATTATCCCTAATTTTAATTACCCAGGCCATTTCCACACGGGGTGGCATGAAATGCGAGGAAACGGGGCAGCACATATGGGAACGGAGCTTACCTTGATCTGTCACCGCAGGAGCAGCACGCGTTTGCTGCTCTACACAGCGGCGGCGCCCGGCGGCACCCAAAATGGCAGCTGGCGGCGGCTCTCTGCCAATTGGAGAAGCATGCCAGCCGGAAGCCCGCCCCCGGGCAGCTCTGCAGGGACGCGCTTGCGCACCCCTGCAATTCCCCACGGGGCGCTGTGACGGGCTAGTGCGGTGCTACCCCCACGGCCGCGCGAGGGCGGTTTGGGGTGGGGAAACTCCACGTTTCTAACCGCCCTAGCACACCCCACGGTGTAGACGACCTCCCGGTGAGGTCGTCCTACCCTGTGTTACCCCGTGTTTTTCCCCCGTGTGGAAAGGGCCCCAGCATGGCAACTTTGAGATCCATTTAGAACAAGTGATGCTATAGCTACCAGCAAGATAAAGATAGCAAGTGAGCTCTAATATTAGGAACTAAATTCAGAATGAGCCAGTTGCCGGTGTGCATAAGGAAAAACAGGCGCTATACGCATCAAAAGGGTAACTAAGTTAGGAAATGCAATGAAGCAGGGCAACCAGTGGTGAGCAGCAAGTGAAAGCAAAGGACAGCTGCACTAATGGGAGAAAATAAAGTGGGGTATGTATGTGCAAGTCACATGTATATGGGACTTGTGAGTGGGTGCATGCATGTATATGAGACACATTCACTGAGATTCTGGGCCACTCAGAGCATCTTCCTGCATTGTTATCTCGACTTCTCCTAAAAGTCCTCTCTCAGCCTCCAAACTAGCATTCCATTATCCTCAACATATTTCATACTTCTGCTGCTACTACTAGAACTACTAACGTAGCATATTAATCCATTATCTCAGTAACCTTTATAATTAACTTCTTTGATAAATCAGTATTACTTAGCCAGTACCAGAGACTGCATGTGAGTTCATGGCAGAGGTGAAATTTGAGCCTGGAATTCCCTAGTTCTGAGTGAAGTCTTTTACTACTTTTTACTACTTGCCTTCTACGGACAAAAATCTAATTTCTCTCTCCTATGGAGTCAGGTGCTGCTGTCCTCTTACCAGTCAAACTCCCTGCTGTTAGCCTTGATGGGCTTAAGATCAGAGCTTGGAAATTTACTTATCAGAAGTATTCCTTCTTCTACTTATTATAAACTTTAAAAAGTGACTTGCTTCTGCTACTTATGATGATTATGGGAAAAGTTAACTCATTACATTACTTGTTGCTCTGTTCATTATGTTTCCATTAATATGTTGCTTTTTGAAGGATTGATAAGACAGTGGCATAAAACTCAAAAACTCCTTGTCAAAATGCCTCTTAAAGTGCCATTAAAAAAAATAATTAATAATAGAAGCTGTTACACAGACGTGTACTGTTGCTCATTTTTGCTATATTCTTTTTAAAATGAAACTTTGTTAAACACCCAGTACCCAAAAAGTAACCGGTTGCTTCCAAATTCTGCCTGAAATCAATGTATTCCTTCAGGGAGGAATTCGACAGTCTCCAACTGTCCATCACGCCTGAGAGATGGCATCACCTGGAATTTGTTTCCTTGATGTTCAAATTACAAGTGAGCCTAAAGACACAAGCCACAGTTGTACACAGCGGCAATACGATCATTTTATACTAAACCAATTGGAAAAGGGGTAACGTTTCATTTTCCTTCCTTCATCATTTAACCAATATTAAACAAACTACTGAATACACATTATAGTCTGTGAACCATAAAAGAATGATACTTTCCCTGACTCCAAAGATGATTTGTTTTATACCACAAACTTTAGCATGGAATCATCAAGCTCTGAAAGACTTAAAGAAGACTATCTAGTCCAAAGCTCTAACCTTCTTCATCCATCATCAGCCCAGATGTACTTCAAAGTAGCTCTTTAGAGTAACTAATCCATTTTGTCCAAGTTATAGTATGCTACAAACAGCAAGCAGGAGAGAATAAGAAATCACATAGGAGACAGGGCTGCTCCATTCCAGAAATAGCTCCTTTTCTAAAAAATCTGATTACTCCAGCAAGCAACACAAGTGTTATGCTATCAGGGTGGGATTATTTTGTTTTTTAAAAAAGAAAGAAATCCACATAAAATTAATAGCTGATTTGATTTGGAAAAAATGTACATCCTGACATCAAATATAGCAATCTTGAGGATCTTGAGCCTGAAGAACAACTAATCTACACAGAAGGAGCCTGTGGGTCAACATTATTTGACTGCAGCCTCAAAGATACATAATGAGTTGCGAAGAGTTGTTTCTAAATTCAATGTACTTTCATTGAGAAACCAGATGAAATAATCTGTATCCATTAATTCTGTAGAACTCATAACTTTTTTGAAATCCACACTTTTTTTATCCATTAGAATGGTAATGGATTCTAGAACTGATATTTCCAAGTGTTTCTCAATCTGTGAATGACCACAGAAGAATATAACTCCTCATATGGTAACTTCCAGTTCTCACCACCTGCCAAATCAGACTGGATCAACACAGCTTTCCTCTTGAATTCTTTCCTCCCCTCACTCCCCCATGCTCCTATCAGTGACAGAGATAAATGCCAAAATCAGTGGCTTTCTAGCATTTCTGGAGAAGAGAAAAGCAGATCCAGAGCTTATCTTTCACAAAAGAGCTTCATTGTTAACAGATATTTCCCAGCCCTTCCACATTGCCTTTCATTTCAGCTGTCTACACGTGGCTGCTGGTGTCCATACCACATACAACTCAGCCTAGCGGCAACCCCACAGTTTCCCCCAAAGGATACTTCCATTCCACAATAGCGATGCAGGCCTTGCGCACTGGGTTCTCAAGGGTAAGGCAGAACAGAGATCGGGGAGGCCTGGGGGGAAGTTCCAGAGCTGCTTTCTTGGCCTTTTCCTTCTGTTGCTTTTTCTTCAGGCTGTCATCTTGGACAAAAGTAGACTCCATGATCACTTTCCCTCAGTTACCTACTCCAGGCAGACCTGTTTCTCCTTTCTTCTGTTCCCCTTGTCCTCCAAGCAACCCCCCTTCCCCAATAGAAGGGTGGTTGAAGCCCCCTCTGGGTCTCCTTTCTGCTAAGCCAAACTTATCAATGCAGGGTGGGCTCTGGGGCTAGAAATTACACTCCCACAGACACAAATACACCCAGCATGAGTTTATAATTAGCCACCAGCCTGGCTCCCAGGGCTGTCAGATTTCCTGAGACAGCAAAAGGAACAGCTGTTCCTTCCTCATACTCAATTCATGGCCATTTTTGAGCTACCAATCCAGGTCAGGGAAAAGGATGTGGGTGGGGAGGTGGGCTTCACATATCAGCATTAGAAAAGGAACATTTTAATTCACTTTGATTCATGTTTGACAGATTTATAAAGGATTAGCTGCTGCCTTTATCATCAGGGCTGAAGGCACTTCAGTGTTAGCACTATATGTATTACTTACATTGGTGGGCTTCCAACAGGCAGGATTCCTCCACCCTACTCTCTTAACTAAGGAACTGAAGGTTATTTGTCTTATGCTTGTCAGTCTGTATCTAGCTAGAATTCTTCAGAGTTTACCATCTAAGCTCTCAAGTTTGTAAACAACAATGTTGTCCAGCAGGCAGATCAATATCAACATTCCCCTTAGAATCTCTTATGCTGTGGGCTTTCAGGAAATTGTTATAACAAGGGAATAATAACGTACTTTCATAATATTCTGTATGTTTATTTAATAAAAATAGCTTATGCGGTTACATACTCCCAGTGAAAGTTCATCATATCACATAGACAATATAGTATTGGCACATTAGCTTTCATAGGCCCTTCTCGCATGCCAGTCCTGTTGCGAAATGGCCTCTGGAGCTTTCTGCGATTGCAAGGACCATTTCCCATGACATCCTCACAATCGCATGATGCTCCCAAGGCCAGTAGGCAGCAATCACACATTACATCATTTTCAGCTCATTGCTGAAAATGATGCATGATCCTGCATCTCTCCTGGGCCCCACACGCACTTACCTTGCATGCGGAGGCTCTGGACATGTGGCCATCGTGCTTCCTCTCCCAGTGCAGCCTGGGAAAGTACCTGGCTGCACTGCAGAAGGAAGGGGCAGAGCGCTCATGCTTCCTTCCGGCCAGCACGGAGCTGGTGCAGAGGGGAAGCAGAGGGGACGCAAGTGCCTCCCAGAAGAGGCTTCTCGCATGATCCCCTCGTGACACCAGCGGTACCAGGTAAGGTGCGAAAAGGGCCATAGTCAGGATATAGGCCATTTCCACACTACACTGTTAAAGTGCTTTTATTCCATTTTCAAAATCCTGTGGAATTCTGGGGTTTGGAGTTTACCAAGACCAAAGAGCTCTCTGGTAGAGAATTCTAAATGCCGCTCCCTAAATTGCAAACCCCAGGATTCCATAGGATGCTGAAAGTGGAATAATAGCACTATAACAGTATAGCGCGGAAATGGGCATGGTCAAGACACGTTACTTCTGGGGACGTTTTTTCTTGCAAGAAGCATTTCTCATGTTTCTAAGGAACAAAGTACTTATAATAGATTAGCCTGGTAAGGAACATCAACTTACAGAATATTTGTAATAAATGAACACCCACACATTTCATATTTTATCTGTTGAGGAATTTTCACACCTTACACAGAACATTTACATACATTGCAATATTTGCTAGATGATGAGGGAGTAGGAGGAGACATTTAGCCAGGAGCTGAGGAACACAGGAGGAACTAGAGAAGGTGAACAAGGTACTAGTGTAAGGGTAGGCAATTGCACAAGGACAAAGACCAGCATTTTCCTTTCCCCTGCAGACTAAACAGGCATTTCCCACTGCACCAGAAATGACATTGCACTTCTAGTCATTATTTGGGGTTAATGGGTGGTGATTTCTTTGTGGGCCACATTTATGCATAGTTCTAGGCATTTTGGCATAGTTCTGAAGCAAAAACAACCAAAAAATGCACTAAAAAACTAGGGAGGCTCAGAAGGCTTTGGAAAATGGGGTGGGTTCAGAGCTCATAAAAGCTGGGCTTGCAAGCCATATCTTCCTCAGTCCTGCACTAGAGAAAGAGAAGACAGGGCTAAAGAATGAGAAATAAGATGTGTATAGGCAAGATGGAAGATGGAGCAAGCTTGTTTTCTGCTCCTAAGGAGCGTAGTGCCATTTCCACATGATATTGCTGTCCTGAGAGGGGGATGCCTTACTGGTGGTCTGACTGATTTGTCTCAGCAGGGAGTCCTTTAGTGTTTAGCTCTGCCCTGCAATTTTTCTCTGTCCCCCGCCATCTTTAAGAGGACATGGCAGGGCAGATACAACATGATCATCTCCATGTTGGGACTTGGTATACCTATGGAATTTAGACAATGCAAATGACTGAGAATTTTGTTTGGTTTGCTTTAGATAATGCATGAGTCTCTTTGTAAATTTGACAGAAAAAAATTTGTGATTTAAAAACTTCAGATATGATTAAAAGGAAAACTGAAGGTTTGTCCACTTTCCCTGTAGCTTAGACAATGCATACCTTCAAAAGAAACTCCTTCTCTCCCATCATTTTCTCTATTGTAATGGCATGTACTTCTGAAATTGAGCTGGCACTAGCAATAAGATCATACTATAAAATGAGGAAATATTATGAATTGCAAATATTATGGCTCCCACTTTGACTAATATTTTTTCTTATTACGAGATGCTTGCACATGCATGGAAATGTATTCAGGAGTAGCCATTTTGGCCATAGACCAAGATACAGCAAAACCCCAAGTTGGAAAAAACATGATGCCTTTATTGGTCTAATTAAAAAGCACATCATGCAAGCTTTCGAAGCTTCACAGGCTTCTTCTTCAGGCAAAGATGTTAAAAATCATACAGAAGAAAAAAAAGTGATAATGTTAACATCACAGGACCTTTTGGATTTTGGATTTTGCTGTGTTTTGCTGCATCACCAACATGGCTACCCCTGAATATGTTTCTTGGATTTGAAGATATCAAATTTAGCCACAGTAGGGGAAGAAATGGGAGCTAATGGACTAGAACTTAGTTAAGATTTCTACCTCCAACAAAGGTAACACTCTTTCATTTGAACTATAGTTGGCAAGTTTTACTTATACAGCACCTAAAAGTTTTCCCAGATGTAACAGTACTGAGACTTATGGAGAAATTCAACATTCTCTACCTAAGAAAGGGGCAGTCAGCCTCATATAGCACAGATATAGATTGTTGCTAATGGATTGGAAAAATTTATTGCCTTTCATTTACTTCCCTTTGTCCCTGGTCCCCACATGGCCAAGAAGTAGGGTAGCCTCTGCCAGCATTGACATCCCTCTAGTTCGTTGTAACTGACAACAGAAAATAATATCTGAGACAAAATGTAGGCCTGTGACACATCATCACTTTTCTTCTGTGTGATTTTTAATGTCTTTGATGAAGAAGCCAGTGGAATTTTGAAAACTTGCAGAATGTATTTTGTATTTTGTAGTTGGCCCAGTAAAGATATCACTGTTTTGTGGATTTTGGATTTTGTTATATTTTGCACATACATATCACTCAAGAGCATTTTGGAGACCTTTCACACTATATAAGTATAGTGTTATACATCACTTTAAATTTTATGACAACATCCTATGGAATCTTGGGATTTGTAGTTTGGGGAAGGGCATTTAGAATTTTCAGACAGAGAGTTCAAGTGCCTCACCAAACTACAAACCCTGGGATTCCATAAGATATAACCGTGGCAGTTAAGTGAAATCGTAATGCTATATAACTGCTTTGTGTTGGAAGGGCTCAACACATAATATTTTTTTCCCCAACCTGTGTCAGAATTTCATTGGTCACAAGAAGCCTTTCCTTGGCATTTATCACTCATGTTTTGTTTACAACTGGGGTAGGTCAAAATGGAACCGCTACAGGACAAGAAATAGCTGTAGAAGCAGCAGCAGCAGCCAAACCTATGCTTGTTTATCACAGGACTTGCCACCTTGCTGATGCTGTTTCTTTAAAATATCCCAGTCTATATGACATTTTCCACAGTGGTTAGAAATGCTAATTTGGTTGGTACACTTTTGCAATGGCTTGTATGGCCTCTGACTAAAATGTTTTTGGCAAATAAATAAATAAATATATCTGAACCAATAATAAAATAATAAACAACTAAACCAATGCCAAATATTCATCAGAGGTTTTTTTGTTTTGTTCTTTAGGGAAGACAACATTTGGTCTTAGCCTAAGGCATCTCATTTACATCTTGTCAATGGTTCTATTGTTTTCACTGAAGTCCTGAGTGAGAACTGTGGAGTGCTTGGCAAAGCTCCTGATGCTTGTAATGGACCACGGATTACAGTTTATTTAAAAATAGCATCTACGTAATAGCATCTGGGTAGTAATCATTTTGAGATGAATAGGACAGCTCTGATACACATTAGCAAGTTATTATTATAATGCCAGGTTTATAAGAGCCATAGTGCCAAAATTAACTTTTCTGTTTATGTATATGTGTGTGTATGAGTACGTATATGTATATGTGTATGTATATGTGTAGCTTTCATTGATTAAGAGGGCATAGTTGTCTGCAATATCACAAGCTAGCTGATTCCTGATCTTCTGTTAACATTGTTTTACAGTTTTCACAGTGGTATCTGGTATTTGGTACAGCATATAAAATGTAGGTTTGTTTTCAGATGTGATGGTGATGAATGGGGAGAGAGTGCCACTTACCCTTCGCTCTATATGATTAAATACCTTGAGGTGGCTCTAAAATAGAGTTAGTAGTACTACACTACTCAGGATTGGGAGAATACTAACTTACCAATGACCAGTTAGGGAGTTTGTTTTGACTGGAGTAAGGTTTGAGTGGGTGAGGAAAGACTTTCCAGCTAACAGCTGCTGGGCTACACCAGCTCAGACAACCATCTTCTATGAGCTCAGTGATCATTTTACACAGCAAACTTCTGCAATTTAATTTGCTTTTGGGAAAGTCTGATCTTCGCTGGTGACTTGCATATGTTGTGGTTATTACCTGTGACTTCTCACTTATTCTCAAGTCTTTCCCTGATGGTTGGCTTTCCCATTGCCAAGTCTAAGGGCAAGTTATGAGCATGCCAACAGAACTTCTGGGAACAGAATCAAGAAGTTCCCATATGGGTACCTCTCTTAATCATGCTGCATTGCCCAGTGGCATGCATTGTTGGGCATATATGACCATTTCAACATTGCTAAACTGAGTGTTGTGGGCAGTTTTCCAGTGAAAGCGCCAGCTGCCCTCTGCTACTGGGTCATGAGAAGAGGGAAATTTTTGATTAACAGCCAGCTGCATGAAGAAGAGATGGGATGGAAGACTCTGCAGCTGTTCCAATCCATCATTCTTCAATGTGATGGGAAGCCAAAGCTCTATTGTAAAGGCATAAAATTAATAGCAAAAACTCCAGTGTTGCCTTATGTGTGGTGCAAAGCTATAATCTCCCAGCCAGCGTGGCTGCTGTAGTCCAAAAAGTAACTTTCCCAAGCTCTGGAATGAAGTCATGGTACTGGAGCCTATCTTTTGAATAGCAGGCATAGATCTCATAGGAATGCCAACTGTTGTTTTTTTTCTGTGACTGATACCAATTTGAAATATGCACCATAGGACCTGAACAATGTGTAAAAATCTATGAGCTTGTGATCTGAAGCAGGGTAACTTTCTTCACATTCTGGTGAATATGCTTGCATATTATTTCAAGCCATTAATTATGGCTTATTATTATTGCCTCTCCCTTTGAGCAATTAGGTAAAGAATCTGTCCAATCTAATTCACACTGCGTCACAAGGAGAGAACAAATGTATGGCAGATGTCACAAGGAGAGAATAGACGTATGTCATGGAATGGTAATAGCAGACCCAAATCCTCCAGGTTAAGCAAACATTGGGTGAAAGAACATCTTGTACCTCTCTCATTCCTTGTTTTTAATTCCATCAAAAATGAGGCTTGTGGTTTTATTGCTTTCCTGATTTTTGAATGATTGAAATACTCTGCAGATCCACTAGGGGATATCCCATTCTTACCATGATGAAAAATAACACAAAAAATGCAGAACATGTTTACTACACACACACACACACTCACAGTATATAAGTGAGTAAGGACACAGTTCTCTTTAAAAGCTTAGCAAAAGTGGTGAGGAGTATAGAAAGAAGTAAAATTACATATCCTCAAGGAGAACCTAATTTATTTATTTCATAGAATAACACATGATTTGCAAAGTTGTTTGAACACCCCTTATGGCTCTAAACGGGATGGAGAGATGATATTTAAATACCAGTCTCTGGAGACATCTAGTGGAATACTAGAACACAGCAGTTTTCACAGTTAAAAAAAAATGGGACAATTTTTTAAAAATGTACTAAAGAATAATCTTGGAGTTATGCTACATTCTTGCTAATGGTATTGTAATGTTACTGACAGTGGTTTTTAAAACAATCTTCTTGTGAACTCTTGTCAGTATCATATTGTCCAGCACCCAGGAAGATGCCAGAGAAACAACATTAAATTTCATCCAATGGAGCAAAATAGCTTCAGCTGGCCCTCAGGCACTCAGTTTGAATGATGCAACACTTGAGGTAATTACAGGCATACTGCAGTTCACAAAGCTTCTGAAAAAGAGCCTCTTTTTACAAAGTCTTTTAACACCTGCCCAGCCCCCTTCCCTTTCTCCCTTATCCCCTATCTAGCTTGATGCTTTTAGCAGGATCAGTTTTGGAAAGATGTTGAAGGAGGGCGAGAGAAACAAAAAACCTTTGTGTAGGGTCCAAGAAGCATGTGTGTTATAAGTAGTGCAATAAAACTTGAGCAGGGAAAGGACAGGATCCAACTATAGCAGCGTGCTCCTGTACAACAGGATAGGTAAACAGCAGCTGCCTTTGGAATTCCTTACTGCAGAGCTTTCCAAACTTTTCATGTTGGCAACACATTTTTTAGACATGCATTATTTCGCGACACAGTAATTCAGCTTTTCTAGCAAACCAGAGTTTAAACTAACCCCTTATAAGAGATATAGACACATACATAAATTGTAATAACAAAATATATGGGGACATAATGTATCCCGTGAAAACCTTTCATATATTTTTAAAAATATTTGATTTATAAATAACAACACACATTTTCAAGATTATAGGTGACACACCTACATACTTGAAGTGACACACTAATGCATCACAGCACACTGTTTGGAAAACTCTGTGTTACTGTGTGAATGGCAAAACAGAGAGACAAGGGGAGAGCAGATAAGCCTCACCAGCTACCCCCAAAAAAAAAAAAAAACAAAGATCTATAAATCTGGCCTCCAAAATGGAAATTATTAGGTAAGGGATTCCAGAGAAAGAAAGAAAAAAACTTCCCTGGATGTGTTTTGGAAGAAGCCTTGAATTCATCTTAAAAGATTCCTTATGTTTTTGCTTACTCATGCAATACTTACCTGATCTGGTTGTTTCATTTCAGGTGTGCACATCTTTATCTTTGAATAACAAGTCTGCTGAAACATGTTCAAGCTGCTCTTCTTTCCATGTTATTTCCCTCTCTGCCACCAAAGTTTTTGTTAATTCCCAGGAGCGCATCTACCTTGTTAACTGAAGTATACTTGTACTATTATTGATATTGGATTAAAGCATATCCATCAACTGTCCCTACTTGACAGGGACCACCCTAGTTAATCCTCCATTGTCCCACTTTTTCATCTGCTTTTAGGATGTCTCCATTTCTCTCTCTTCTTTCCACTTGTTCCCTTTGTCCTCTGGTTATACCAGTTGCTGCAAACTGAATTTAAAAGGCAAAAGTAGCCTGCACGCAGTTAACTCAGTGGGGGGTACTGCAGATCATTCAGTACTTGAAATTGATGTACATTTTATTAATCCTATTGACATTTATTGAGGAGGAGTCTTTACTGAATGAAAAGAGGTCTGCTCCAACAAGAATGAAATATTCTGTGTTGGCTAGGTTTGTGATTGAACGTGGCTTGGAGTGGCTTAACTGATGTCATTTCTGCACTAGCCTGTTATACTGCTGGCCAGACCCTCCCTAAACTGCAAACTCCAGGATTCCATAGGGTGTTGAAAGTGGAATAATAGCACGACAGCAGGCTAGTGCGGAAATGGTCTGTGTTAGTATAACCACAAATGGACCAGCTGCAATGACTAGTTGACATTAGGGATTAGTAAGGTCAGTGAAAAAATGCCGTTCCCAATACTGTATCTTATCATTATTTCACACACTGAGAAGCACTGATAGTCAAAGACTTAGGTGAAGCACTTCATGAGGTAACATCTCAATATGGCTTAGTCATTGACTTTTAAGAGAAAATTCAAGTTTTAGAGAGTTCAGATTTGGGAGGGAATAAGGGATATTTTTTCATGCTTGACAGAGTTTCTCATTTCCTTTGAGGATAAAGCCAATGAGATTAAAAGTAACGTTAAGCAAACAATCATTGACTGTTTGGACTTATTATGTGGAAAATACATTCACTACTTTTATGAAGAAGAAACTGAGAAGTGTGGATGAGTGTAGAACCCATTTGCAACTGGTGAGACAAAGTTTTCTTTGTACAAAATGATCAACAGTTCATTGAACTGTCATATGATAAAGCTTCAAGACAATTTTTTTAAAAAAAACCTATTTGAAGCTTGATGTTCTGGCCACTGAGTATGCTGAGTTTGTAATGAAGTGCTCAGTGCTGCTATATCTCTTTATGAAAGACCTTTTCCAGCTATAACTGCAATGAAAATGAAACACAAAAGCTAGCTATATACCCATAATGCTCCAAGACTGTGTTTTACAACCATGAAACCCTGCATTGACCTACTTCTTGGAAAATTGCAAGCTTGTTACAGTGATCCTTGTGAAAACTGACTTTATTGTTAATTAAGAACATTCTTGGAATGCTATGTATAACCCCACTTGTGTAACTGTATGCTTTTAAAATAAAAAACCTGTATATTTTTTAAATTTATAGACAAATGAAGCAGCTGATCTGATCTTGAAACAACTCATCTGACCTTCAAATCAGATGGTTTCTGTTTTTACTTTCCCGTAGACAAAATAGTGAATACGTTTGCACATATTACATATGACAATAAATTGGTGGGTCACCATATCGAGCAAATTTGAATTTGTGGGTTACCACACAAAGAAAGTGGGAACTGGATAAGTCCTTTGTAGTTTGGAAAAAAAACCTGGAGTAGATCTTGCAAACTGAATGTGGAAGTCACCAACTGCCTCTAATTGGTTCTCAAAGAGTTAGGCGGGCTATCTCCTAGCCTAAAAGCACACATCTTCTAGTGCCTGCTTCCAAAGCCTCAAACACCTTGGGAACCAAACATCTGAAGGCATGTCTCACCTCATATCAAACTGTGGGGGTCAAGATTGTTGGGTAAGCTCTTAGCTGGAACTTATTATCAGGAAAAGCAATCTGTGTAGGAACCAAGCAGAGGGCCTTCTCTGTGTGTGTTTCTATTTATTACTAGATTTTTATCCCATTTTTCCCTCCAAAAGTGAGATTCAAGGCAGAGAACAATCAAATAAATAAAACAATTATAGATCAACAAACAAACAATGTTAAATATAATTACATACATGTTTTTAAAAAGTCTGCACATGCACATATAAGTGTGGGTACAAACACACACACACTGACTAAAAGTTCCCTTTACACCAATTCAGGAAAACTGCCAAAGGTTCCCTGATTAAAAAGATCTTTGCTTGTCATTGGAGGGGTAACGGGAAAGGGATCAGGCTTGGGAAAGGAATCCCTCATTTTTGGAAAATCCTTCCAATGCTGTTTTGATTGGTGCCAATCTTGTTATCATTTTGGCACCAGCTTAAAAGTTCTTTCTTTTAAATCCTCATCTGAATGTGTTACATTGACATCTGTTGTAGTATGTGCTGCTTTTTATGTCTTCGCTATGTTTTTGTTGTACATTTATTTTACACTTTTATTATATTATATTCATAGCATATTTTGGTTTTATGCCTCTTATTCACTACAATGGAATCTAGGATGTAGGACAGGACAAAAAAATATTTTTGCATTAGTAAAGGTACTGTTAAGATGAAGCTTTACGTGCACCGATGAACAAGATCAGCACTCATGTAGTTAGTTTTAAATAATGGACTGTGAGGAAGGCCTTGGGGTAGTAATTACCAGAACTTCAGTGTCTGAGGACAGGAGAGGTTTAAAAGTTTCCTCTCCTGCCACAGTTTTGAGGACAGTCCCAAACAGCAGTCAGCCTTTGAGGGAAGTCCTTGACACAAGGCTTTTTCTTTCCTTTTCCCTAATGCTAATTGGCATGTGTGGACACAGTGAATTTCATTAAGAACCCAGTTGAGCAGAAAAGAACTTAACCCCCCTCCCCACACTCCATATGCTTTGATTCTACGATCAGCCACTTCCCCTTGCACATGCCTGCTGTCTGATTTTGCTAAATCCCACAATGTGATGGCTAACCATGTGATTAACATCATGTGTGTTAACCCCTTACAAGTGTTATTACTCCTACCATGGAATTGCCACATGCACATAATGAAGTGCAAGATACTAAAGCCTGCTGTTACTGCTTTCAAAGTCATGCCAAGGATTTATTCCCACCGTCTTGACACTGTCATATCTAGAGAAGGTAGACAAGCTAGCATGAGCTTAAAGTAGGAGAGTAGGAAGCATGTCCACTCGCTAACTATATAAGTGCCAGATTTACACACCAGTTAAGTAAACCACAGCATATTCACAACCTAATTTTTTTAAAAAAAAAAAAAATACAAATTACAATTTGCTACATTTCTAGGTTTGCATAATTGTTAGGATAATCCACATTTTTGGTACTGCTTTACGGACTCTTAAACGTGGTATAGGCCTCAGGCCCTCGGTATTTGGCTTCTGATGGTGCTGTTCTCGATTTTTAGTGTTATCACTTTTATTGTCTATGAGAGACAGAGAAAGGACATCCTTAGTTTGAAGCCTGATCTAGACATTGCAAATATGAAGTGAAATGTAGGGGCAATAATACATGATTTGACAACCACCTTTTCACTTGTGCCTGAAGAATACTGAAGTACTTAAACTGGAACCCTTCAAAAATTGCTGCTGAGACACTAACTTTAGGGAAAACCCAGAATTGTTTTGACGTTTTTCTCTGAAGGAGCCAGAAACTGAGGAAATCTATGAAATGTTAACAGGCTGCTTTCTGTTTCCATGGCAAACTGCTCTTAGAAACCTTATCACAGCATCATGATGAGCATAGTTAAAGGAATCATAGCCACTCCTCATCATTTCTAGTTGTTAAAAATGGACTAGGTGAGAAGGCTTCATAGCAGCTGCTTCACATTGCTCCCTGTATTAATCATTATACAGATAATCAATATACATTGTACTTACATAAATTGATAATTAGTGATTCTGGCATAGCCTTCTCCAGTCTCCAGGGGTTGACTACAATATGCACAATTCCCAGCCATTAGGTCATTATCATGCTTTCTGTAGTGGTTTGAGTGTTGGATTATGACCCTGGTGATAATTCACTTTCAATTCAAGGTTCAGTTCCCCGCCTGGCCATGGAAACCCACTGAGTGACCTTGGGTGTGTCACATTCAGCCATGGAAAACCCTGTGATAATGTTACCGGCCCACACACCTCCCAGATCTGATACGGTTTAGTTGGTGAAACATAATATAATTGGCAAATATATTAATTGGCATTGATATAAAATGGACACTGCTGTGACAGTAAGGCCAGAATGGGCAGAGGAAAAACATGGGCTGAACGTGTGTGCTGCAAAGTAGGTGAGAAGATCCCCTCTGGGCATAGCCAGGTCATTATCAGGACAATCACCAGGTAACTCCAGAGATAATAGGCTTAAACCAAGCTGTAATGTCTCTACTGTCAGACAATAGTGATGGGAAGTTCCCACCAAACCACTGATTCTTTCAGCCCTCCTTCCTATTACTTGAACATCTCCCTCATTGTTCCCACACCTGTCCACTGTTGCAGAGCTATTACAACAGCCATTAACTCTTTGTCACCTAACACTAAGACCATCGACACATTCTGGACACCATTGTCCACACTGCAATATCCATTGTTTCCTCGGCCAATTTACACTTTTTACCATTTACACCCTTGCCCTCCAGGCAGATTTTGGGTGTAAAACCCCTCAGTTTGGGGCAGTCAGATGTGGTATCTTGCTTGCTGAATGCCACACTGTCACGCTGATTCCCGAACGAGTACTGTCCTTAGGCACAAGTCTAAACCACATTGCTCTTTCTTCGGTGCTCTCCATATCAGTAATTATTGCCCATTCCCTTAACTTTGTTATCAATAACTTTCTTCCCTTTTCCTTGAGATAGTTTTGTGTGAGTGTGCAAGTGCTAGGCTCTTGTGCATACATGACTGAACTCTCTTTAATAAACCACATTTTAGCTTCTTTTGGAATCTCTTGCTGGTTCTTTCCTGCAGAGTCCCCGTAAACCTTGGTGGAAGATCTCATTAGGTTACCCTCCTCTTGCAGGCATCCTAATTGAGCTAATTAATTCCCCATCATCAGGTGGTTGTGCTGGCATCGCAGGTGGATCCCTGAGTCACCCATGTTTTGAGGTAACAATTGGCTCACCTTAGGGTTGCCATAAGTCCGAAATAACTTGAAAGTACGCAACAATAATAAACACAGGGCTGTTAGCATGCGGTAAAGAAAAAAGTACAATATCTTTAATAGTGCAGAAAGTCAGCTACAATTCCACTTATAATTTAGAGAAAGGGAATGCTTTATTCACACACTGTTGTTGTTGTTGTTGTTGTTGTTGTTCATCCTCCTCCCCCTCCTCTTCCCCTCCTCCTCCTCCTCCTCCCTCCTGCTGTGGCAGCTGCTGCTGCTGCTGCTTCTGCTTCTTCTTCTTCTTCTTCTTCTTCTTCTTCTTCTTCTTCTTCTTCTTCTTCCTCTTCTTCTTCTTCTTGTATGCCTTCATATTATTATGCTCCTATTTTAGAGCTTTCCTGGCAAGATTTATCCAGAGGAGATTTCCCTTAGCTTTCCTCTTATGCCAGTAAAGTGTGACTTGCCCAGGGTCACCTGGGATTTTTCTAACTGAGCAGGGATTCAAGCTGGTCTCCTCGAGTCCTCATTCAGCATTTAAAATACCGTATCACACTAGCTGTCTTTTATTCACATTGGAAACCCCTAAGCAGAAGGCAACCAAAATGTACTCAAGGTATGGCAGGATGTTTTTAATACATGCAGGAACACCATGGGAGTGTGCAGAGAGAACAGGTCATTTTGTACATGTCTTGCTACTGTTTTGAACAGTTTGTGGAAAACCACTGAGTATTCATTATGCTGTGCCATAAACAGAAATCAGTCTAGGCACATGAGGTTCAGTATAATGTCATTTTCTTCTCATCCAAACCAAGACCTATTCTCGTACCACAAACATGTGATATAAAGAGTCCACATAAGCTTATGTCAAGAAATTGGCTAGCCTTTTAATTAATTAAGTCAATTAATGAAATCAATTCATCACATCAATTCATCACAATAAATTCTAACTCATTAATTATAATCATAAATTCATTAGCCTTCAGTACCCTACTTTGTGGCTTCTGTTATATTCTTCTTGATTATCTTCTCTTCTCCAGCATTTATTGGGTTAAACTCCTTCAGGATTCTCTGTCAATGTTTTCATTGTAGCACAGTCTTACGTCCTTGAAAACGCCACTCTCTGTCCTTGCCAACTTAAACACTTAATCTTCTTTACAGTTCTGTCTTCTCTTAAAAATCAGTCTTAAACTATGCCGATTTTTTCTCCAAAAAAATGAAATCCATTAAATCCATTAAATTCCTTTGACAACGATATCCTCACTTAAATAATGGTCCATTAACAGAAGTCAAAATAAACACAAAGCTCAGTAACCACTTTATAATCACTTTATAATCAGAGTCCCGAATTCATTTAAAATAATTTTCTCACTTCGCTATAGTCAATTTCGTCACCACAAAAATTAATTATAATCCTGAAACTTCCCCGTATAAAAATATAAAATATCCTTCTCACGAAGCCCCTAAATAATTTAAATAATCAATCAAACAAGGAGAGAGGAAGTAACCATATATCTTAAACGGAGAGCTGAAGCAGTTGGAAATTCCCAGAGTAAAAAAATCTGTTCCAACTCAAAGTCTTCCGTTCAAATTTATACCTTTAACAGGGTCCCCTCCCTAGGTTCTTCTTACTAAATTCTTCTTACGGAAGGGTCTGGTTCGAGGAGGAGATCCCCCCTCTACTCCTAACTGCTGCAGCGAAGCTGTTATGGCGGCGACAGTCTGGTTGCCTCGTCCTCACGATCTGTCCGATCGCTCCGGCGGGATCAACCTGGTGTTTAGTCGCACGTCTTTCTAGCTGCCCTCTTCTTGCCGGGGTGCAGAACGAACTGGATCTCAGGTCCACTCGTCCAGTAGCCAGCAGCAGTGGCAATCTTCTTCACAGAGCTCAGAAGATCGTGTCTTCCAGCTCTCAATCAAACTGGAAGTCTGATTAATTAATTTCTAATTAAGGTACAGGACTGTGAAATAATCTGAACAATTCTTATTAATTAATATTATAAGTGCAATGAATTTATGAGAGTGGTATGAAGGTTGTGGTAGAACTGAATTGTAGAGGGGTGATTGTATGAAGGAGGGAGTTAAATAGGTAAGATAGTAAAAACAAAAAACAAAACAAAAAATAAAAATAAAACAAAACCCAGTACTTTAATTTGTTGGATTGGGGAAATATATTGTATAAGTACATATAATACATAAGTAGATAACTATATATATGTAAGTATATTGGTAATTATTGTTTGATAATATTGATAATATTGAGGAATAGATGTACCTTATTGCTAGCATAATTTTCTTGCAATAAGTAACTTGAAACTCAATAAGTGTTAAATTATCTGCTGGGGAGGGTTTATTGAAATTGTTTAATGATGCAAAAGACTAGGTCTGGGAAAACCAGACCAACAACTATCAGCAATCAGTAGGAAGGAGAGAATCCTTCGATGAACCACCTGATTACCAAAAGAAATTTATGGAAGAAATGAGATCCTATGTGGTGGGTATAAAGCAAGATTCGTATGATTTAAAAAGTCAAGTTACTGAAATGCAGGATACATTGGAACAAGTTAAAACAGAAATGAAAATGAATAAAAAAGATATAGAGGTAAATAAGAAAGAGATCAGTACCTTAAAACAGAAAATGTCATTATCAACAACAGAAATGGATAGGCAACTAGACCAGTTGGCGTTAATGGAACAAAAGCAAATGGATTCATGGATACAAATAAGAGGTCTAGAGGAAAAGGTAGACGAAGATATTAAAAAAGGATAACACTTTTAGCAGAATTTTTAAAAAATGGATAAAGAGGATATGGAGATGGAAATAGATGTAACATATAGAGTAAGTTCTGTGCCTGCCAAGAAAAAAAAATTTGCCTAGAGATGTTGTAGTACAATTCAATAGAAGGATGACGAAAGATAGAATTATAGAAGAACATAATAGAGTACCATTGATGGACCAAGATAATTCTTCGGGAGATTCCAGTGAGGATATTGAAGAAACGGAATGATTATGATTTTCTAGTTACTAAATTAAAACAAAATCAAATAAGATTCAGATGGGACCGTCTTGAAGGGGTTATATTCACATTTAATGGACAACAGTATAGTTGAACTCAATTGAAAAAGCACAGGACTTTCTCCAAAGACATAGGCTAGAACCAGAGAATGTGCAAAGCCAAAATATTTACAGAGACTCAAAGAAAGGATGTTAGTGAGTACTCCAGTGGAAGAGGGAGTAATTACTGAAAATCCAGATAAGGCGATACAAGAAATGAAAGAATTAATTCAGGAAGCGAGACGACAGACACTATAAAAGAAACAATGGGAGAGGATAAAATCCAAGAGACTAGTCTGATAGATTTGGATATTGAAGATATGGATTTGATTACGACACAGAAACAATGAATTGTTCTATATTATCTTGGAATGTAAATGGGCTGAATTCGCCAGTTAAAAGGAAAAAGATCTTCCATTATCTCTACAAACAAAATCTTGATATTTGTTGTCTTCAAGAAACGCACATTAAAAAAAAAGACAGTAAAGTGTTACAAGCTCTCAAATTAGGTGAAATTTTTTTGTCAGCTGCAACAGTTAAAAAAAGAGGCGTGGCTTTGTATGTTAAAACAACATTATCTCCTAAATTGCGGTTTACTTGATGGCAAAGGAAGATTTGTTGCGGTTGAGTGTACTATAGAAGGTAAATCTATTTTGCTGATTGGAGTGTATGTCCCATGTAACGAAGATAAATCTTTCTATAATGAGATAAAAGAAGAAATAAAAAACCAATACTATGAAGAAGAGTGTTTTATGGGAGATTTTAATGGAGTGGTTGATATTAAACTTGATCGTAGTTTCACTCCACACCAAAAAAGATTAAAGGGAAAATAAGAGAAGAATTTTTTCAAATGGTGGAGGAGTATCAACTAACAGATGTATGGAGATTTAAAAACCCGAATGTGAAAGATTTTCCCTTTTTTTCAAGTAGACATTGGTCATGGTAAGAATAGATTATATATGGTCACCGAGAAGTTGGCAAAGTTTTGTTAGATCGCAGAAATCTTACCTAAAACTTTTAGTGATCATAATCCAGTCACACTGAGATTGGAATCCCAACGAAAGAGAAGATTTTGGAGATTGAATGAATCTCTCCTGACACAAGAGGATATTGTGGCATCATGCAAAGTAAATTGCAGGAATTTTTCAAAATGAATATGAACAACGAAGCAGAAACTAGTGTTGTATGGGATACATTTAAAGCGGTGATTCGTGGCTTCTTCATTCAGAAAAATATAGAGTATAAAAAGAAGCAACAGCAAAAGATGGAGGATTTAATGGATGAGATCAGAGATCATGAAAAGAAATTAAAGGAAAATCCACAAGATAAAGCATCAATATTGAGGTTAAAAGTGTTACAAAAACAGATATTGATGGTAACAATGGACGAAATTGAAAAGAAGATCCTTTTTTTAAAGCAAAAACAATTCGAGTACACAAACAAACCAGGACGATGGCTGGCGTATAGGATCTGGAAAGAAAGAAAAAAAGATTAATTGTGAAGATCAAGGAAGGTGACCGTATAATATCAGGAACAAAAGAAATAAAGAAACTCCTTTCTAACTATTTCAAAAAAATTTTTTCCAAACTCGAGAGACGGAAGAGGAAAAGGAGATTGAAGAATATTTGCGATCACAAAGATTACCGAAGATACCAAAGAATTTTCAAGAAATGTTGAATAAACCAATATCTATCAACGGGATTAATGAAGCGATAGAAGGTGCAAAATCTAATAAAGCCCCAGGCCCAGATGGTCTAACTGCAAAATTTTACAAACTCTTTAAGAACAACTTTGGGGCCCATTACAAGTGGTGATGAATGATATAATGGGTAAAAATATATTTCCAAGGAGTTGGATTGAGGCGAATATAGCATTGATCCCTAAAGAAGATTTTGAAATACTAACATGTAAAGATTTCGACCAATATCACTTTTAAATGTGGACTATAAAATTTTTACATCAATCCTAGCAAATCGAATGAAAAATATTTTACCGGAATTGATACATGAAGATCAAACCGGTTTTATTCCTGGGAGACAAATGAGATTTAAAAATTAGGACGGTTATAGATATTATAGAGTTTTATGAATCTCATAATGAAAAAAAGGTGCCCTCATTTTTCTGGATGCGAAAAAGCCTTTGACAATGTTAATTGGATTTTTTTAATAAAGCTTATTGAGGAAATGGAATTTGGAGGAAATTTTATAAATTGGATTAAGGCTATATATAAGGAACAGAAGGCTAGTATAATTATTAATGAAGATTTGTCAGACAGTATCCCAGTTTTGAAAGGGACCTGACAGGGTTGCCCGTTATCACCTTCATTATTTGTTCTGGTGTTGGAGGTTTTGTTAAGGCAAATAAGGAATGAAGATCTAATTCAAGGAGTTAGGATTGACAAGACCACTTCAAGTATAAAGTGTTTGCAGATGATGTGGTGATATTTTTAGATGATCCTTTAACAAGAATGGTGAAAGTGAATGAACTTCTTAAAAATTTTGGCAAAATGACAGGATTTAAAATTAATAAAGTTAAAACAAAAGTATTATTGAAGAATTTAAAGGATGAAAAGAGCAGATTGAGGAAAAAACAGGACTCCAATGTGTACAAAGAGTGAAATATTTGGAAATTGAATTGGCTAGTAATAACACCCATTTGTATAAGAATAACTATCAAAAGATTTGGAATCAAATTCGAAAGAAATTGAGTATATGGAAAAAATTGGATCTTTCATTGATGGGTAGAATTTCAGTGATAAAATGAGAGTGTCTTCCACAAATATTGTTTTTATTTATGATGATACCAGTTGTCATACCTAAGAAGTGGTTTCAAGATTGTAAAAAAGAGTTATCCAAATTTATATGGAATGGGAAGAAGCCAAGAATAAAATATAAATGGTTGATGGATACAAGACAGTGTGGGGGTTTTGCAGTACTGGATTTAGAATTATATTATGAGGCGGCATGCATAGCCTGGGCGAAGCCGTGGATTTGTTTGGATGATAGGAAGTTATTAACATTAGAAGGACATGATCTCCACTTTGGCTGGCATGCCTACATGTGGTATGGGAAAGTTGAAACCCAGAAGCTTTTTAAAAATCATGTGATTAGGAAAGCACTGTTAAAGGTATGGGAAAAGTATAAATATTATTTTTGTCCCAAAAAACCGTCTTGGATCTCTCCCTTAGAAGCGCTGTCAATTAAAGGATTGAGAAGAGATGGCAACTGGTGGAAGTATAAAGATTTATTAAAACAAAGTGGAGAGACATTCGTATTAAAGGACCAACAGCAGCTAAAGGATGAAGGATTAGAAATACAATGGTTCCCATACATGCAAATTAAAGAAAGATTTTAAAAGGATATGCAACAAGAAGGTTTGGATATCAGACAAAATGAATTGGAGGATTTAATGATGAAAGGTGAAAAAAAATTGCTTTCAAGATTGTATAAGAAGTTGCTATCCTTTAAGTTGGAAGAAGGAACGATTAAGGACTGTATGGTAACCTGGGCCAAGATTTATAATCATAATATCCTTCTAGAGGATTGGGAAAGAATATGGAAATGTAATATGGTGTATTCAAGATCTTATACTCTCCAAGAAAATGTGCTGAAGATGGTTTATCATTGGTACCTGACTCCCAGCAAATTGGCAAATATGAACAAAAAGATGAGTAATAAGTGCTGGAAATGTAAAGACCAAGTGGGGCTTTTTACCATATGTGGTGGGGATGTGATAAGGCTAAGAGATTTTGGTACACAAATACGAGCGAATATGCAAAAAATACTAGAGAAGAAAATTGAGTTTTCTCCAGAAATTTTTTTGCTGGGTATTGTAGATGAGTCAATGGATTTTAGTGCTAAAAGACTCATGTGGCATTTCATTGTAGCGGCAAGATTGGTTATGCCAGAAGTTGGAAATCATGTCACATCGCCACAGTGGAAGAATGGTTAGGAAAAATAACAGAGATAGCACAAATGGATAAATTAACTTACAGACTTGATAATAAGATGAATGGTAAATTTTATAAAGCTTGGGAACCACTTACAAAATTTTTGGAAAAGAAGGGAATCACTACAATAGGTTTTTAATTATAAATAGTCAATTATTATTATGAATTCTGATGTTATAAGACATATGGAAATAGTACTTATTAATTTGGACAAGATATTCATGTGTATAAGGGTGGAGGGAGGTGGAATATGAACAGAGAAACTGAAGTAGCTGGTTTATATATGGAAGATTTGGGAGGTTAAAAGGGAAAAAAATATGGGAAGTGTATGATTAATATATGTGTTAATATATGTGTTAATGGGTATATAATTATGTCCAATCAAGGGAAAGTTTGTGTAAGCAGATTGATAATCTGTTCCCTTTCTGATTTACGGAGGTGACTTATATAATATTTATAAGCTGTAGCCAACAAAAAGGGGGAAGCAATTTATGTTAGCTGTTATTTGTATTCAATGTAAGTAGTTTTTTTTGTTTCTTAGTTTGTGTGATGTTGTTTTATGTCTCTTTTTAATTGTAAATTCTTAATAAAAATATTAAAAAAAAAAGAAATTGGCTAGCCTTTAAGGTGCCACAAGGATCTTTGTTATTTTTGACACTGCAAATGAACATGGCTACCCTGTAAGAACTTCTTCTGCATACGTTCCCTTCTATACTTGTGGGAAAAATATATATCTCCACACTTCATTTCATTTTTTGGCTATAATTTTCAGATGTCTTAAACATAACATCCTTCTATGGGGTTTAGGAAGGATTTGAAATATTAGATGAATGTTTTCCATCCAGTTTGGTTCTTGGAAAGGGCTACAGGTCTATAGTCAGAGAGAGCACATGCTTTGCAGGCAGAATTCCTAAGTTCAACTGACATTGCTAGATAGACCTGGGAATGACTCCTGTCTGAAATCTTGGTGTTACCCTCCTGACTTGGGGCTCCCTTAAGGGGATTCCCAAAAGCTGTCAAAATTGTGGGGAAAATTAGCTTGGAGCACTGTTTAGCTACGAGAGGGAGGGTAACTTAGCAGGACCTTTTAGCTCTGTGTCTACGGAGTCAGATCAGTGAGCTAAAACGAATTCAGAGTAAACCAAATAATGTTGTATTGAAAATTAAACAAATAAGACAACAATCACCACACTACCTAAAATAAGAAATAGGAAAATAGAAATGAAGTCAGGAATAAGCAATATGACCTGTTCAGAAGTCCTGCGCAGATGGAGAGAGAAAATGGAATTCCCTTGGAGCTCGCTGTGCGAACTGGCAGCAAGACGGGATGAAATTGAAAAGCGGCACACACTGAACTATCGAGCTCAGGGGTTTTTATAACAAATTTGTGCCTGTGACTCATGTCATAAACTTTGAGAACAAAGTTAACTTTGAAATGCACCAAAAGGCTTAGAAGTGGAACAAAACATATCAATCATGCAGCCCAAATGTCAATCAATGGACACTTTATGGTCTGTTATTTATGGGCGCGAATCAGGTATCTTGTGAGATGAAAGGAAAAAGCCATGCAGATCCCAGATAAACATCCAAGTCTCTGAGATGCCCGCCTAAGCAAGAGGAAGTTGGAATTCCCGTCATAAAAATGGCTGCTTCCTTGTGACTGTTTTTCTCAGGATCCTGGCAAACATATAAGCCAAGGGTGCCACAGAAAGGTCAAATTATTTGATATCACAAAGGGATATCTAGTGCTCAAAGTTCTATGCCTAAATCACAGTTACATTGGAGTATATCACTACATAGTTACATCAGTTTCATACCACTTTAAGTCACATGAGTGAATCCTGGGATCTGTAGTCTGGTGATGGACTTAGCATTGTTTGTACACAGGCACTTAATATCTGCAGCAAAGAATACTAAATCTTTCAGCAAGTCCCAGGATTCTGTATTTGGGAGCCATGTCAGTTAAGGTGATATAAAGTGATGCAACTGCGCAGTGCTAATTTGTGTTTGAATAGCTACTGCCAGGCAATAACTGAGCTAGATGCATCAGTGTTATGAATTAGCATAAGACAGTATCCTCTATTTCTTCTCTGCTGCAGGTTGTGGTCAAAACAATAATCCTGCTAGTTTTAAATAGTGACTTTGACAATCCTGCAACTTTTTTTTATAGTAGGAGTCAGCAGAAAGCAGATCAGGATCTACTCAAAGAACTCTGGGTGATTTGCAGCAGATTTCCAAGGGTTTCTGAGCACTTTAAATAGAGTAACACAGATCTCTCTTACTCCTGGCCTTGTGCTACTAGTTTATTTCTGAATCTCAGTGTGCTTCTTCTGTAAAATAGGTTGCTTTTATCCAGGACTTTGTTCAGATTTCCAAGGACTTAACAAAGTTGACAGTGTTATTTTAGAATTGCCTGCTTTGTTTTTTTGAACTGATTATGGGGTGTTATGGTCATTATACATGCATTTTAAACCACCTAGATATTTTATTATTTCAAATAGTATAAAAAATATTATCGTCCGTATTTGGCTTTGTGGGGGTGGAGAAGATGATGACTCTTAGGCTCACTGAGCTGGCTTTTGATTCTTCAAATGACTATCTGTTTTGTAGCCCTTCAGTATATTTTAGATTTCTTACATCTCTTGTCTCCTCAGAAACATAAATTGTCCAGAAATTCACCACAGGGCACCATCAATGTCCTTGGCACCAGAGGACATCATCATTTAGCACACCGCATTTTTCACCCTAGGCCCTTTGAATTTTCTTATCAAAAGGGAATACAAGCCCAGGATACCTTGCTGCCTGAAACAATGGCCCAATTCTGCTGCATTGTGGCCTTCCTGCACTTTTCAGCACCATTCAGCACCTCTTAGTTATGGTGCCACATGATGCACAAAGCTTCATCTGCTACTTGGCAGAATGAACCCTTCAGAAGAAGAGAGGTTGATGGAAACATGTAGGTCTTATTAATCAGTGGGCTGTGGAGTGTTACAGTCGCCAGTTGGGGATGAAGGAAAGTGGGCTAGATGGAAATGGTTTTGTAAAGCGGGAGCAGTATCATTGCATCCTGTGCCTTCTCACTCAATATTGAGTCTACCTAACTTAGCTGCAGTCCAACATGCCTGAAAATTGTACCACATGGATGTATTCGAGGTGGATACATTCATTGTAAAATAGCAGAGCACTGCTTCATCTCAAATCCCTCCAAAATCTGGGTATAGTTCAAGTACACAGCATTTTCCTCTCCTCATGTTAACCCATGGGATGGAGGTGAGGTGCAGATGGTAACCTTTTCTTCCATGTTGAAATGCTGTTTGAAATATCGATACAGCACATGGAAGTGTAGGATGGGGGGGGGGAATGAAGATACTGAAGCCCTCAAATGAGATTCCTCCCCCCTACCAAATTTTTCCTTCAGTTCCAAAGTTTCTAGCCTTGCAGAATGAAACACTGAAAATCATTCACATCTAGAATTCTTGTAAGTGCTGTGTTTGCATTCCTTTGGTAACTTTGTTTGTGTCCTTTCTTCAGATACTTAAACTGTATTTTTAAGCGCTCAACTACTAAAAGGTTATAAGTTAATCGATTGCTAGAAATTTGGAGACTGAAGGAAAATTTCTTGGGGGAGTAGAATTCTCAGGTAGGAGCAGTGCTCTCCGTCTCCTTTCCCCTGTCATAGCCACACTCCTTACCCACATGCGTGACTTTGAACTAGCACAAAGTCCCTGCATTTAGAAGGCTAAACTCATAATCTCTCTCTTTTAGGATTGGTCAAAAATTTATTGTCTTAAGAAGGATGCATTGTTCTAAGCAGTACTGGTCAAAAATGTGGTGTCAGACTCTTGCCAAATTTGTTTAGGCCTTTCTTTCAAGGTCAGGAACTAGCTTTGACCCTCTAGAAGGTCCCAGAGAACTAAACAATGACTTCATTTATTTCTTTTGTGTTCTGGGCTATGTGGCTTAACTGGAATAGATTAACAAACAGAAAGAGAAATCTTGATTGTTCTAGCCTCTTGTGAACTGGAATGACATCTTACGATAATTAATATCTGGAAGTGACAATTAGGATGACAAAAGTATGTGGATCATGAGGTACAGTTAAGGTTACACGATGTAACAATAACAATTAATTAATAATACTCAAGAACAATCATATGGATCATTCCAGGAACTGTATGAGAGCCTTATAGGAGACAATTAAGACTTAGCTATTGTCTGTGAAAGAAAGAGAAAGACAGAAAGAGCTGTGACAGAAGCATCTAATGTTTCATTTAAAAAGTAACTTGGTGAAATTGGCACTCTCATATGGAAGACATCTTGTTAGTAACAAATGCAAGTGTAATTTCACCTTATGCTTGCATATGTTTTGTAAATGGTCGAAGACTTTCCTCTTTGGCTCTCCACTTTAAGTCATTAAGATGTGTTTAAGATGTTGAGATGGGTAGCAACTGGTGGGGTGTTGGGGATTTTATGCCATGTATTGTTGTGTTTTTTGTTTTGTTTTAATGTCTTTGTCCCTGATTGTGTTATGTTGTTGTTCTGCCCTTTGGTGTAAAGGGTGTTATTAATAAATGTTGTTGTTGTGTTGTTGTTGCTGTTGTTATTGAGTTTGTTATTCCTTTCTTACCACAGCAACAACCAACAACACCCCCCAATGCATGATTTACTGCAACAGCCTCTACCATTGCTGGTGGAGAGCAGAGAGGATTAGAAAAGCATCTGACTATAGCCAGAAGTAGACTGATAACATTACCTTCTCAGATCTTTGGAGAACCCCAGCAGATCTTGGGGGGAAATGTCCTTGGTCTGTGTCTGGCTATGAGAATGAGTGAATTCCCCTTTCACTCCTTGCCAGTCACAGAATGGTTGTGGGGAGAAGGGACATTAGAGCAACATGGTAAATGGAAAGAGTAACATAGCTCACGTAACAGACTGTAACAGGAGCAGTATGCTGTTACAGAATCTTGACCGTTGTTTCCTTATGTGCATAGAAATTTGTGGCTATTCACTGGTAAAGTAAATGAAGTCTGCTTTTGGAGTTTTTAACATACTACAGTTCCTTCAGCCAATCTCCATGTCACTAGCATAGCAGGCATACAGTTAGCCATCTTAAATTAAGTATGGTGGATTTTGTTTCTATCAGGTACCAGAGAAGTGAGCCAGCATGGTGTAGTAGTTTGAGCTTTGGACTTACAACTTGAGAGATCAGAGTTCGATTCCAAATTCAGCCATGAAAACCCACTGGGGACTTGGGGGGTGTCACATACTCTCATTCACAGAAAACCCCGTGAGAGGGTTGCCTTAGGAGCCATTTCTGCACTGGACTGTTATAGTGCTATTATTCCACTTGCAACATCCTATGGAATCCTAGGGTTTGCAGTTTCGGGAGGGGCCAGCCAGCCCCTCCCAAAACTGCAAACCCCAGGATCCATAGGATGTTGCAAGTGGAATATTAGCGCTATAACAGTCTAGTGCAGAAATGGCCAGGGTCTCCATAAGTTGGAAATGATTTGAAGGCACCCTAGAACAACAATAACCAAACAAACACTATACCATATGCTTCTCAAATTTAATTTTTATAAGAAAACTATCAGCAGTTTAGGCGGAAGCTATGAGCTTTTTCCATTTGATATTTCTACCAGAGGGATGTACAATTTTTTCCTGTCTCCTGGATTCTTCTCAGGCAAAGGTGTGCCAGCAAGTGTTTCCACTGTGACTGGAATTGCAATATCCCAACATTTAACATACAACACTAAAGTTGCTGCAACCCATAACTTTCCTTGTTAAGGGTGCACACTGGCCATAATCTTACCTAGTTGCACATGACATAGGAGTTCTGTATGCAGAACTGTGCTTCAGGTCCTCTGTCACCAGTCCCATGATTCTCATGCAGGGAGATGGCAGTGGTAGCAGAAATGTGAGGAGAAGGCTGCTGAGCTAAAGTGGTCTATGCTTGAATGCCTAGCTTCCTGGAGGGGTCACAGAGCTAAAGTAGTGCTACAGGAGAGATGATTGTCCAACCTACCTCTCCAATAATGTTTTGGCTTTATGAACTCCCATCTACCCCCAAGTCAGGCAAGTGGACTTCTCTTTCTTACCATCTTTTTATTTCCCTTCCATTCCATGGCTGTTTTTGTTACCTTTTTCTTCTTGCCACTATTATCAACACTGCCATCACCTCAACCATTGGTATAACTACATTGGCAGAGGTTTAAGATCTCTGCTTATGTTTCTGGATCAAAAAAAAAAGTGATATCTAGACAAGCCTGGGCCCTTGCACTTCTTAAAAACTATGCATGGATTGAGCAAGAATGACTTGTAGAAAATAGATAAATTTATCCAGTGTATTTTAAATCTGACACATTTCACATGCAGATGTGCTTTAAGAGTAACTATGTGCATGTACTGCAAATTTGTTTCTGTATTTAATTTGCAGTCTACTTTGTCCCATGACTGGGAGACAGGTCACAACGTGATCAAAAATATTTTTGTTAACTAAAAGCAAAAGGTCTGATATCCTACGTTTAGCAAGCAAAGTGAGACATAATATGTGCTCAGTTCTGTGTCCTTCCCAGCCACCCACCCCTCACACAGGGCAGCTGCCAAACCCTGGGAGACACTACTGTTCCTGCTTCCTGGTGGAGAAGCAAGAGAAAAAGCAATTCAGACAGTGGAGAAGCAACTGACCTTAGCTCAGAGGGGGAAAGAAATAAAGTTGCACTCACAGGCCCTTTCCTCATGGGGGGCGAACGGGGCCGCGCATGCAGGGGCAGAGCTTACCCGTGAGCGGGTTGCTCCGTCCCTGCGGAGAGCGCGGATCCGCCGTTCTAAACGCCGCTGAATTTTGGTGGCGCTCGGCAGCGCCCAAAATGGCGGCTGGCAGCTTCCGGCGGCGCTCCGCCAATCAGGACAGCGCGCCAGCCAGAAGCCTGCCCCCGGGCAGATCTGCAGGGACGCACTACCGTGTCTCTGCAGTTCTTTACCGGGGGCTGCCACGGGGCAGCGTGGGTGAGTTTTGTAAAAACCACTTGTGAAGGTGGTTTTTATAAAACTCACAGCGCCACCCCCGCGGCTACGCTAGAGCAGTTTGAGGTCTAGAGCCTCACTTTTTTAAATTGCACTAGCGCACCCCGCGGTGAAGAAGACCTCCAAGAGAGGTCGCCCTAGCGTGGGCAATATGCCCGTGTGGAAATGACCACAGATGGAATGGCCCTCCCAGTTTTCCTTCCCTTCAAAGCCCAGAACAGCTTCCATGTTCATTATCTGAATTGCTTATCTCCTCCAGCTGCTTCCCACTGATAAACAGCAACAACTGCCAGTGCTCCATGTGAGGCTTGACAGCTGCTGGAGGGTGGCTTTGAATAGAATGCAAGGAGCTAGAGAATAGCGCTCTGTCTCTGTCAAAAAGAAACATATGTGCACATAAGCCACATAAGCCACAGCTATGCACTTGAATGTGACTAACAGGGTACAGCTCAGTAAGTTATAATACTAAGCACAATTAAGCCAATCATCATATTAAAACAACAGTTAATTTTTTTAATAATTTTATTATAATGTCAACGTATAAAACATACATTCTTCATTGTACATTTACCGAGCTGTTACAGTCCCCTCCCACTCCTCACCAGATTACATAAACTTGTCTATCATTGTCATGTTACATTTATGCATCGCAATAAATCGATTTCATTATCAAGATATTTCCTGCATTTCAAACCCAATTTACATGTTCCATAATATTTCTCTGTTTATCTCCTTTTATTTAACCTGTTATCACGGATAATGAATTATTACTTGACAAAAACCCCTTCACATCTAATACATTCCGCCATTCTTTAAAGATATCATCATCTGATTTTCCTTTTAATCTCTGACCAACTATGTCTGCATTACAATTTTCAATTAATGTTGCCCACCATTGCTCTACTGTAGGTATCTGTTCAGTTTTCCATAACCTTGCATATTCAACATGAGCTGTTGTAATCATATGAAGTAAAATTCTCCAATATTTTTTTGCTACAGATCCATTTAACATATGAGTCATATTTAACAAATACAATTCAGGTATCTTATCAAGTTGGATTCTTAATATTTTACATATCATATTATGAATGTCATTCCAGTATTTTTTTGCCTTGGTACATGACCACCACATATGATAAAATGTACCAGCATTTTCTTGACACTTCCAACATTGCCCTGTTCCAGTATTGTATATTTTCTTTAATTTTTCTGATGTCATGTACTATCTATGGAAAAGTTTGTAATAGTTCTCTTTTAAGTTCTGAGCTACTGTAAATTTCTGTGTCCGTTGCCAACTCTGTTCCCAGTGTTCTAATTGTGTAGAGTGTCCTATATTTTGAGCCCACTGTATCATTGCCAATTTAACTATTTCTTCTTCCCTTTCCTGTTGTAGAATTACATGATACAAATGTGCTAATAAATGAGAAGGATTTTCACGCATTAGCTTCAATACTCCATCTTGCTCCTTTTGTTCTATTCCATAAGTTTTAAAGTCCATTTGAAATCTCTCAGTTAATTGTCTATAAGGAAACCAATTTAATTTTATGCCTTCAGCTTCCAACTTTTCTCTTGTTTTCATCTTAAAGTATTCAAATTAGCATTTTCCAATATATCCTCATAAGTCAGCCACTTATCTGATTCTGTCCATCTTCCAAAAAATGCCTCTTGAGGAGAAACCCATGTAGGTAGCTGCCTAATGTTTTTATTTTTGTAATCTGTCCATATTTTTAATAGTGATTTTCTTACATAATGATGCGCAAATTCCTTGTCCACTGCCACTTTTTCATAAAACATATAGGTGTGCCAACCCATTCTTAAGTCAGCTCCCTCAAGTGCCAGCATTCTCGTATCATGCAAGTTCATCCAGTCTTTTATCCAAGTGAATCCTGCTGCCTTGTAATGTATTTGTGAGTCCGGTAAGCCCAAACCTCCTCTTCCTAATTTATCTGTCATAACAGTCCATTTTATTCTTGGCTTTTTCGCCTGCCATATAAATTTGGTTAAGTCTCTTTTCCATTGAATAAAAGGTTTAGTACTTGTAATAATAGGAAGATTTTGAAAGAGATAATTCATCTTGGGGAGGACATTCATTTTTATGATAGCCACTCTACCCATCATAGATAAGCGCAATTGGGTCCATTTCTCCAAATCCTTAGTTATCTCTTTCCATTTTCTTTCATAATTATTCTGAAATAATTCATTATTTCTCTGTGAAATCCAAACACCCAGATATTTTGCTTGGTGTCCTTTATTGAAAAACAACAGTTAAATTTAAAACAATTTGAAAGGATATTGGACACTCAGGAAAATCAGGCAAAAATGCTTGCTGTACCACAGTTTCCTTCTGTGCACATAATCCCCTCTTTGTTGGTTTTTTTAGCTGTCACTCCTGTGAACAGGATGTGTTGGAAAGCACTGGTTATTTCCAAAGTGAATTCATGAGGTTGCATAACCGGCAAGTGAGGTATGACTCCTCTATCCTGACTATACCTTGACAGGGTGTACAGAATGTTTGACTGCTCCAAATGTTTGTGTAATATTTGTGACACTGCAGATAATAACCAGAACTTTAACTAATGAGTGTCTCAAATTCAATTACTGGAAGGGACATGAGCACAAGTCTCATGACCTGTGCTTGCTGTGAACAAAATCATACCAGTCCAGCATCTACGTACCAACTATATATTCATTCTGAAGGTCTTCCTAGAGAGTGCACTGTTCACCGGTTGACTTCCTGCACAGCCTTTGTTACCATCTGCCCTCTGCATTTGGAAGAAAGATACCTCAGATCTTGACCATGCCGCACGCTCTGTCTTTTGCAGCTAGTGGCTTTCTGATGTACTACCAATTAGGAGTGGTCCAGGCCCTGAAGGAACTGGCACCTGAGATGATAAAATCATTATCCAGGATTTATGGTTCTTCTGGTGGAGCACTTGTTGCTGCAGCAGTAACCTGCGACTGTGATTTAGGTAAGCCTTTGAGAGGTCTGGTTTATTCTGCAGAACAGGGGTAGTGGGCACATGTGGAGAGTTGAAGGACCATTTCAGAGTCCTGCCAAGCCTACATGGGTGGAAAGCAGACATGTTTCAAAAACTGGAAGTGACATCGCTCTCACTTCTGCTCATTGTTTTTGCTGTCGGGGTGATGTTATGGGGTAAAGAGGCACAGAAACAGTGATTGCCGCACAAACCTCACTCCTTCCATAATTATTTTAGCTAAAAATTGTCTGAGACTTTAGCTAAATTTTTTAAAGCCTGAGATTTGTGGAGCGGTCCAGAGGGCCTGCGGGGCAGCTTGAGGGGCATTCAGGAGGCTCTAGGCTGCATGAACCATGTGGGCTGTGTGATTCCCACTCCTGATGTAGACAGAAGAGAAATAATCAGTGGATACTATTGCCCAGTGCATTTCCAGATTAGGACTTTTGGATGGGTGGGTGGACTGGGTTTAATGCACACACACAATAACATGCATCCTACTTATGCAATATTTATAAGTATACAGTAATCCCATATCTTTTAACACATGCACATACAGAGCTTTGTACTTAACCCCTTTCTCCCGAATAAAAAAAGTTACATGCATTACTTCACAATGCTAATGTAAGCAGAAAAAATTTCATACTTTTGGTGACACAACTATAAATTCTAATTACTTTTATAGCTATGGTAATATGGCCTCACTAAAAGGCAGAAGAGGAATACCACATGATTCAAGCACTAATTACACTGTGCCTCAAGCTGCTGCCTTGTGTTCTGTTCTAGGTGTTGATGTAACACTGAGCTTAAAGGAAGGAGATTGTCTGTTGTTCCAAAGAGCAACAGCTTGTATTCAGAGATTTTTTTCTTTAAGTAACTAAAAGTAATATTGGAAAAAAATATGTAACCATAATGGTAAGTAATTATCAGAGGTGGGAGCTTGGAACTAAAGTGAGTCATCCACTCTCATAGAGCTTAGGGGCACAAAATCCTCGTGAAAGTGGGAAAAAATGAGTAAAAATCAAAATCATGAATTTTATTCTTTTTTTTAACCTGAGAACACTTCTCTAGGATCTGTAGGTCCTCAGTTGCAATTCTACAGTCAATTTCCAGTGGAAGTGGGCCATGGAGTCGTGCTGGAGGACCTAGCAATGCCTAGAGAAGTGTTCTGTTTAGGAATCTTTAAATCCTCCTCCACGTTTTTTTTTTCTGGAGGGGACAAAAAGAGAAAGATTTTTTAAAAATAAATAAATTAAATAAGCAAAATAGTCCAGAAATAATGTGGGTGCCGAACTATATAAATGTAGTATAACTTTTTTCAAAAATAGTTAAAAAAAACAGAAAGGACAAAGGGAAAGAAAAAAAGAAGAGGAGTTCAACAACATCACATTTATTAACTGGCAACAAATATTCTTCCAAACTAAAGGAGAACATGAATTATGTGACAGTTATCCTCCATCATCATACAGAAGTAACTAAAAGTTACAGTTAAATTGCAACCGAAAAGAGTGGCATTTCCCCAGTTAAGTTGCAATTGCATTTCGACTAATTATCACTTTATTATCGGTAGGAGGAATTAAATGCAGTTAGCTAGTTATTGACTTATTGTTGACTTTTGGGTACTTTTTTGGTGACTTTGCCCATTCTGCACCTCACCCTTTTCCATTGTCATCCCACTGTCATCCTGGCAGCACCTTTGCCAGGATGGAGCTTGTCCCCAACACTCCCGCCACACCCAGCTGGCTGCCTGTGGATGAGAGCACAGTGCAGCCAGCCTCTCTCCCATGCTGCACTGGGGAAGGAAACGCATAGATTGCTCTTCCTCCTGTTCTGCGTGGCCGCCAGTGATGAAAGCATTGCACAATCCTGGGCCATTAGTGGATTTTTTAAAGTTAATGGTATATCCCACAATTGCAATGGTTGGAGATGTGTTGGCAGTGGAAATGCAATGATGTCATTTGAAAGCACAACTCGTGGACCATTGCCAACATGTCCCCATCGCGGGACAGCAACACCATGTGGAAATGCTCCTCGTTACTGGTTACTTCTGAGTTCACAGAGTATATCTGAGAAAGAAATATTGAAAGTTTGAAGCATATTACTGTCAATTTCTATTAATGGAATATGTTGCTTGGCCCACAGATGTGGGAAAGTCACAGAGAACCCTTTTCGTTTTGCCTTGTTTGTAGGATCCAGAGAGCATCAGCAACCAGAGCATTCTTGTCTGGTTACAGTAGGACACAGTTTTAAAAACAGATTCATAGATGCTTAGCTGCTTAAGATGAAAAAACTATTTCTATTCATTTGTCATATAAATAAGAGTGTATTTAAGCATTCCCTTGTAATTTTATATTTTTAGGAAAAAATCAAAACAGATTCTTTGGGCAGTCTAAAAGATAACCTCTTGTCATATGTGTCTATTTGGGCCCTAAGATCAACAGTTGAGGCTCTGCTCTGACAGTCTGGCTGGCCTCTCTGACATGACCACAATGCTCGCTTTAAAGAGCCATTCAAGGTATGCACTTGGACATCTTTTCCACAAAATTTAGCGTATTTGATATATTTGTTTGATCATATTTAACTGTTTTTACACTACATTTCGGAGTGAGTGGTCATTCAGAGCAGGATCTCCACAGATTAAATGTTTTTAATCAGTATATGTTGCATATCATCTAGTGAAAAAAATTAGTGACATTGAAGTAATATTAATTTTTCTAGTTATGGAATACTTTAAACACACACTATACAGGAGACTGTAGTATTTCTGTACCAGGGATTGCTGAATTAACCTTTTGATTCTTCCCCCCAGATGTTTTTAAAGAGTATCTCTTCAAAGCCGTGCAAAATTGCAGAAGGTTCTTTTTGGGTCCTTTTTCTCCATCTGCTGGGTTATTACAGACATTAAAAGATGTGATGATCAAATTTCTGCCAGAGAATTCTCACCAGAAGGCTTCAGGGAAACTCTACATTTCTGTCACACGTGTGTCAAACATGCAAAATGTCATGATCTCAGAATACAGCTCAAAGGAAGACCTGATTGAGGTAATATGTGGTAGATTCTGGAGTGGAAATAACTATCTTTCCATTTCAGCTGTACCAAAGTCATTGCAGGTATTAATGCATGAATTCTGGTGATACAAGCCAGAAACTATCAACATTCATTCTTTGCTGTAAGCATTTGATTAACCTTCACTGTAATGTAATGTTTGTATTCCGGTTTCAGGGTAGAAAGCCTTTCATCAGAAAAAGTATAACAGTTGTGGCCCAGTTGGAAAAAAATTTCTCTCGAGTTTAACTCTAGCTGCTAAATTTATAGGTTAGAGAGAGTTTGAATAATGCAGTTATACATTTCACAAGATCTGTTTGATTTAAATTGCTTTTATTTCCCCCCTGTTTTTCCCAGGCTCTCCTCTGCAGCTGTTTTATTCCAGGATATGGTGGTTTTATCCCTCCCACCTACCATGGTGTGGTGAGTGAGAGCTTTTCATGGACTATTTTGGGGTATCAGAAAATGTAGATTCTGGCTAGATATACAGGGAGAGACAAATCTGTCAATCTTGGTTTCTCTCAGTTTTTTATTTTTCTACTCTTTAACTTCATTCTGGTTGTGTGTGTGCGTATGTGTGCGTGTGTATGTCAGTTTCTGCAATTCAAAAAATACTATGGAAATTCCTGTATATTTTTGTACAATTTTAAGATAGTTTTTGCAAGTAGTTTCCCATAACATCATGCATTGTTGTACACCACTATGATACATGTTTGTGTGCAGATTCCCCTAATATGTGACGTTTTGTACATGTTGATTGGAGAACTGTACTGCAAAATTCAAAGAAATGCAAATACCGAATGTTAACCATGCTTCTATTCAGATATTGGTTCAGAAAATATGGATTAGGTAGGTTTGCATTAAAATTTTAAGTTCATGGGCTTCTCCCTTATCCCCACGAAGCCAAAATTTGTCACAAGTGTATTTGCACCTCTCCATCTAGACTGTTGGAGAACGTCTATCTTCTAAAGAGTGTTAAGTGCAATACACACACACACACACACACACACACACACACACACAGAAGTCAACTTCATAGCTTATAAAATAGCATGGGGAATTTGCAGGGGTTATATAGCAATTCACAAATTGTAAAGAAACACTTTTGTATTGCTTTCCCTATTGCTCAATTTTTTTTATCAAATGTTGGAGGCGGGGAGATGTTTATGTAATGGTCACAAATGTTTGGAGAGGTACATATTTCCCACAAGGTAATCCTGCATAGAAAGCACTACAGTACTGTGGTCTGGTTTTTCCAATGAGCACGGATAACAATCTGTCCAAGAGGGGTTACAGCAGTCTTAGCTAATGAAAGACACTTGATACCAGAGATGCCACTTGGATATCCACAGAGATGGGCAAATCTTATAAAACAGATATATGTATTATCGCCAATATTGATTTGTATATTTCCCCTTTTTTGTGTGCTAGCGATACATGGATGGAGGCTTCACAAACATGCAACCCTGTCATGATGTAGAGGGAGTGATTTCAATATCTCCCTTTACAGGAGAGATTGACATTTGTCCCAGAGATTGCCCAGCTGTTTTCAACATGGCAAAACTCTTTGGCTCCACCTTCCAGCTTTCCATAGAGAATTTTACCAGGGGAATTGATGCATGCTTTCCACCAACAATCTCGGTAAGCAATTTTAGATGTAAATTGTCTCAATGCAAGTCCTGGGAGTGTTTCAAGGAATCAAAAGTAATGAATAGGGAGGGAATTTTCCAGCAGTCTGGCAATCTACTGCCCACAGCTATTTCAGCAACAAGGGGGGAGCCTTACAAAACAATGGAGAATAAAATCCATTAAAGGATATAAGTAGAATTCCATTCCTTGAATTATTGAAACTTCACTTTTCTACAGGTGATGGATCAGTACCATTCACTGGGCTATAAGAATGCTGTCTCCTTCTTACTCATGATTAGTAAGTATGTTCTGAACAATATTGCCGTGGAGCAGGAAGAATGCCATAGATTCATAGAGTCCACAGATCCCTCTGTAATTCGGGAGACCTTTCAATGTCTTTCTCCTTTGCTCTGGACAGCTCTTCTTTCTGTGGTGAATTGATCTTCTGACTACATCTCCATGGGCAGAAAAAATTGCTTTGTCCATCATCTAAAAGTTTTTGCCTGTATCTTAAACCATGTGGGAAAAACTTCACCTTTGCTGAATAGGGCAGATAAACCATTTGTCCTGACCACAGAGACATCAGAAATTAAGGAAAATTTGGATTTGACCAAGTTTCATCTCAAAGTATTCCTTTTTTTATTAGCCTGTTTTGCTGTAGAGTTTGCTTCATCCTTGGGAGGGTGTGTGCCATGCCTCTCTTCCATCAAATGGAACAGATTCTCAATAGATGTCTGTTTTAATAGAAATTCACAGTAAGAAGGACTGCATTTACTCCAGTGGAAGAAATGCTTGGGTATTATTGCATGAGAAGGCTTGACAAATCCTCAGCTCCTGGTCTGCATCATTACTATCTTTGTTATGCTCCATTTAGCTTAAAACCTTGTTAAATGCAGTATATTGTTAGCATGTGTAAATTTGTTAAGCATATTTGCAAAACTGTATAGCCCTCTGGCGTCACAGAACGGATAGATACCATGTAAATTCACCCTAGCTTGGAGACAGACATCAATGATAAGTGGCTTAAGAATTCAGACAGTTATTCTAAATATGGAATTCTGGCTGCCTTTTCTGTCACTATCACATAACCACATCTGAAACATCAGTTACAATCCTAACACCATAACATTGTTTTCAGTGGATAGCCAACAGAGCATAACCAGACCACATGAGAATCAGTTGCAGCTGTTCAACTCAACCAGTCCAAAAGATGTAAGATTCCTATTAATTTTTTCCTGTTTATTGTTTGCTGAGTTCTACCATTATACAACACATGTCCTCCTTTGCACTGAATTCTGCACTCATACATCTATGTGTGTGTGTATGTAAATTACTGAAATTAACTTGATTTTTATAATTTTATGATAGCAGCACATTGTATTTTCAAGAACCACACAGTTCAGTCTGTACTAAAACTAGCATGAGGTATATATTACTGTAACTTGTGGTTTCCTCTAAAGATTCCTGAGAACTGTAGAAAGTGCTGAGAAATATTATCTGATTTCTGTGTCTGCATTCATTAGAAATTATGGATTTTATACTATGAGTGCTGTGTTTCACAAGAAACTGGATAATGTGGTAGCTTGTGTCTTGCACACATATACCTTCCTTATTCAATTTGGGGCAAGGTTCTGGAGTATGTGGTGGCCCCATAGCTCCAGGGATTTCTGGATGAAATGGATTATCTAGATCCATTTCAATCTGGCTTCCAGCCTGCCTATGGGACTGAAACAGCTTTAGTTGCTTTGGTGGATGAACTACACAGGGAACTGGACAAGGGGAATATGTTCCTACCCTGGTTCTGCTAGACCTCTCAGTTGCTTTTGATAACATCAACCATCGTATCCTTCTGGGATACCTCTCTGGAATGGGAATCTGGGACACTGTTTTACAGTGGTTCTAGTCCTTGTGGGGAGAATTCAGAGGATAGTGCTGTGGGATTCCTGCTCTAACCCTGGCTGCTGGCCTTCAGGGTTCACTTTTGTCCCTTGTGCTGTTTAACATCTACATGAAACTACTGGGGGATGTCATCCAGAGTTTTGGAGTTCAGTGTCACCAGTATATTTTTCTTTTCTTTCTGTCTGGCTCCAAGAAAGCTGCTTCAGTAGTAAATCAGTATATGTTGTCAAGAATAGACTGATGAAGGCAAACAAATAGAAGGTGAATCCAGATAAGGGATAGGTGCCTCTGGTCAATCAGAAGGCAGAACAGGGAATACATATCCAGCTTGTGCTGAATGGCATTACACTCCCTGAAATTTCAGCTTCAAATTTCAAATGGGCACATTCCTGCCCTCTGATTTGAGCATGGAGGCCCAGGTTTCAGCAGTGGCTAGGAGAGCATTTGCACAGTTAAAACTAGTGTGCCAGCTGTGCCCTTTCCTTGATGTGTCAGATCTGGCCAGAGTAACACATGCCTTGATTACGTCTTGATTGGATTACTGTAATGCGCTCTGTGTGGATCTACCTTTGGAAACTTTTCAGAAACTTCAATAGATCCAAAATGCTACATCCAGACTATTCACGGGGCTGGTTACAAGAAACGTATAACTCCCTGTTGAAAGAACTTCACTGGCTATCAGTCTCCTTCCAGGCAGAATTCAAAGCGCTATCTCTTTGTACAAGCCTGACTGAGTTGTAAAATCTTCAGGGGAAGGCTTTCTCGCGCTCCTACTACCATCTCAGGCACATTTGATGAGGATCTGGGAGAAAGTCTTCTCTGTGGCTGCTCCCAGATTGTGGAATTTCCTCCTGTGGGAAGTTTAGTTGACCCCCTCTCTCCTTTCCTGTTGCCGACAAGCTAAGATCTTCTTAATCTGGCATGCCTTTGTTTTGAAATCTGTATAGTAGAAAGTGTTTTGGTGGGGGCATGGTTTTTAAAAAATTTTTACTATGGTCTATGTTTTTATTTTGTTTTAATCTGCTTTTCACTGAAATGCTATTTATTATATACAGAATGTTTTAACTACATCCTGTGCTTTTAAATGTTGTAGGCTGCCTTGGATCCTGCATAGGTAGAAAGGCAGGATATAAATCAAATAAATCATCATCATCATGATATTTTTGGCCAAATTTTGATTATGTTTTATTAAAAAGGAAAATGATCTCAGACTACTACATGAGGGGCAGCTATACCTTTGAATACTGACACTGTTTTATCACCATAGGATTGAACCCATGACAGAAGATTGTGTGTGAACTTTGTCCTTCAGATTTCCAAAATTGATAGATGGAAAAAACTCTTCAGGATGTCTAGGACACACTGTTCAGGACTGCAGATATCCTTCACCTTCACTTTGGGGTCAAAAGAAACCATTATAAGAATGCCCACAGCGTAGAGAACAGGGTCTTACTAACAATTTGAAAGCTGACTATCACTGATTTCTACAAGATTGCTGCTAAAAAATATAGCACTGGATGACCAACAGTGGGAGAGAATTTTGTTTCAACTGTTTCTCCTCTGTGTTGCATGGTCAACTCTGGCAACATTTGAACAATAAGACCCAAACAACCAGCAGCTACATAGGTGCTCAGTATCATCCATGCCTCACTAGATGTATATATGACAATAGCTGCATAGTTTATTGCATCTTTTCCCTGCTGTACTGTAAATTAACTGTTTCACTCCTGTAAACACATGCAGCAATGAAGTCAAGTTTTCTGAACAGATCGTGTTTTGGAAATTCTGGATTGGTGTTGGCACCTGTGACCGTATTTTGATAGCGTCATCAATTCACCCAGAGGCTGACTTTGTGAATCAGAAAAGTTACTACTCAATTGTCTTGAAAGGACTACTGACCTTTCTGGATGCTTAATTAATTCTGAGATGGGTTGGGGCAGCAAGAACCGTAAAACCAGAATTCTATCAGTGACACACATGCTTCACATGAGTATATGCGCTGTTCTGAATGGGACACAAGGGGCTATTCTCTTGTCTCTCTTGCACCCCATCCAAAAGCACACCTCCAGGAAGCCGCCAAGTGCCATGGGGCTGCTATGAGAAGAGACGAAGGCAACTGGACAGCAGGGCTAGCTCTGTACCCTGCCTTGAGCCTTGGGGAGAGGTGAGTAAGAAAGGAAAAAAAATGGTAGTGGTGGTTATATCAGTTGCAGTTCACTACCAAAAAAAAAAAAGTTAGTTCTTACTCTTTTTAAGGCAACTTCTTACTTGTTACTCAGCAATGCATTGGTAACACACTAATAATGTTACCTGTTGCTTCTCTGTTACTTTTTAAAAAGAAATTTACTTAAAAACATACAAAAAGTTATCCCAAAATCATGAAACATTTCTTCCAAACAACTAGAAGCCCCAGCTATTTGCAAAATAACAGGTAAATGCTACATTTTTAATAGCCCAGTCTACTTCTGCTGGTTGGCCAAGGAGTGGAGGCTGCTCCTTCCTTTTGTTCCTTCCTCATGTTTGCAACTGCAGTCAGGTGGCTCCCTGATACAGTTCTAAGGCTCCAGCCCCTGGTCTGTCCACGTGCATCCAGATGCAGTCCAGGGTTCCTTGCACATTTGGGGAGGAGACAACAGTTTCCATCCCAGTGTAAGGCCCACTGATCTTCTCCTCAAGTGCTCAAGATGGACAGAATGTGTCCAGAAACACTCGTGCATGCAGCCAGTCAGTGGCTGGTAGGGAGGAGAACAGAGCTGCACCAGAAAATTTCCCAGCTGCTATTGAGCACCCAGGGTTCAAGTGCTGTGGAAGGAGGTACTGGATCCAACATCCCAAAAGCACATATGTTGGCATAACCATGATTTAAATTACAGTATGTCACCAAAAAAAATTCTAGTCAAATCGGGTCTCTCTTCCAACAAATACTGGAAAGTTTATGGTTACAAACACAGGCCCAGTTTCAATATGATGAACAAAGGGGAGTTGGAGCATTTTGAAATAATGTTTATTTATACGCACACTGCTTGAGCAGTTTTAATGAAATATAATAAGATGCATAATGCCATGAAAGTCAGTTCAGCCCACTTCCCCAAATCCCAACCAGTTCTGAGCACTTCAGTTCTACAAAGAGAGAATACAAAGCACAGTATTGTTTGCTCTCAATTGTGTAAATACATTGAGCTTTGGTATATGGCTGGAAGTCTGGAATACAGTAGGTGCACGATACTAGAATAACTATGCTCTTGTAGGCAGTGATGCCCTGCAGGCAATAGGAGGGGAAAAACCACAGGTATACCAGCCCTGTGGGAAGGCAGAGCCATCATTGTCACTCTTGGAAAGGATGACTGTCAGCTGCCTCTGAGATTCTGTTTCTCCGGTACCTGGCTCTTGGGTGGCCAAGGTATTCTGGGAAGACTGGTTTGGAAAATCACCTGCCCCATGGCAGAATTTTGTCATAAAAAATGGCTCTGAATGTTTGAATGCAACAGTTTTCTATATTTCCCATATGATTTGTCATTTTGATCTACGTGAAAGATGCTGTGGTACACTCAAACGTATGAACATCCTTGCGAAATAATACATATATTTCTAACACTGTTTGCATTATTAGAGATCAAAGAGGAGGGGAAAGGTCTTTCTATTTCAGATCTGATTTTTGCTCTAATTGTATTCTTTGTACTTTGATTTTTTTACAGTGTACCACTTTGTAACCATTTGCCTCAAAGTAATTATTGTGATGTGTTCATAATGCACTGTTGATATTTTGCAACAATTCTTAATTTGTATACTAAAAAGCACAGCTTTTATTGGAAACCTTCAAAATACCTGCAGTAATACATAATTAATCGTTCTCTCTCAAAGTTTATTATATGCCCTGCTGAAAAGGCTTAAACCTGAAATGAACCAGTCTGTCTTGTGACAAACGGTACAATATTCTCTCTCTCTCTCAATCTTGTATGCATACACAACCATTCTAGGTGCAGTACATGTCCTTCTCAGAATAAAGTATATTACAGCTGGAGCTGTTGTTGAAGGACAACAAAAGAAAAGAAAAGGGGAGTGTTTAGGTATATAGGTACAATTTAACATGTTTTCTGTAGTATTTACTCTCAAATATTGATATGTGCCAATACAAAGTTGTGACACTGTTAACTATGGAAAATAGATGCGAAACTGCTAGAGCAAAGCTACAATGTTATGCATGCTTACCTGAGAGAAGTGCCACTGAAGACTTATTTCTGAATAAACAGACATAGGGCTGCACCATCAGTTTGATTTCTTTGAACCTCTTGTAACCTTTCATGCATAAAGGCTTCAACTTTGGCAACACAATTCTATGCATGTTTACCTGAAAGTAAGTATTACTAAATTCCATGTGGCGTGCTCCAGGTAGGTTGCACAGGTTTCAAGCCTCAGATTAGCTACAAACTTTAAGATGCAAAGGCATCTATAAGATGAGTATATGTTATAAGGTATATTTTATAAGATATTAGGATAACAGCCTGCAAAGCATGCATCTACTCGCACAGTAACCATAATGGACAGAACTGTCAGTGGAGGATCCTGGCAAGAGAACTGCTATTATTTGCTGAAGGATTGCTGAAGAAGGAATATTTATTGCTTCATTACCATTCTGTGTAAAGGAGGAGAAAATCAGCTTTTGATTGTTCCGTAAGTATTTTGAAACAAGAAACAGCCCAAAGGCTTGACTTTGACCTGTCCTATAATAAGGGAAGCACAAGTACTGTGACAGCACAGGCTGGAATCCTATTGATGTTGTAAGTAGGTATAACCTCCCTGTGTATATGCTTTTGTATTTGGTGCATAAAAAGGTAATCAGTACCTTCTGGTGCAATGAGCTCTCCCCCATGCAACCAATCTTTTCAACGCTGGAGCATGGCACCACAGCTGATTAGTGGCCAGGAGAACAAGGGCACCCATATAGCATCTGGCTGTGGTTCCCCAGCCAGGTGAAGAGCGTACTCACATTTTCATCTCTTCACTGGAGATGAAGTGTACTCATGTTTTCACTGAGTACACTACACAGCTGGGCGTGGGACGTGGGGGAGTTCACCCGGGCGGCAATGTTCTTGGGGTGTCTCGGCCTGTAGCCATGCCTCCAAGCACCGCAGCCATGCTCCCATGCACAGTGGCCATGCCCCTCGCACTGTAGCCCTGCCCCCTCCCACCCACCCCCCACACACTCCAAGCTCTGCCACTGCATCTGGGAGTATGTTGTCTTCTCCCAGCTGTAGAACTGCAGCTAGATACTGCCCAGGTGCAACCTGCCCTCTCCTAGATATTGCCAAGAAAGGTAGACTATCTGAATTGATCCATGGTCCAAACCCTCATCCAGTAAACAGGAAATCAGGGATTTATACATTGAAAATGAAATGCCTGGCTGTGACAACAGTGACTTTGAACAGCATTTGATCTGTAAAGCAATGCAGTATTACTAGACTTTATATTTCAGTGTATGTGTTCATAACAGTTGCCCATATAAACAGATGAATACTTCTTTTTTCTTCATACTTACCTTTCAGATATGAATGATTTAAAGCAAGCAATAGGGATAAAAATTGCAAATGAGGGTGAAAAAAAATACTCTTGACTCTGAGCCCATTCATGGCCAAACACTTGTGATGTCAGATACTATTTGTAATAATCTGGGGAGGGGAAGGGGGAAACTGTCCGACATAATTTTGACAAGCAGCGCAGCGTAGCGTTCATTGATGAAGATAGAATGGCTGAATATTCGTTTCAGGAGTTTCCGTTCCTTCTGTTCCTGAAATTTTTTTAGGTTTTTGTCTGCAACAACATGCGTTTCTTAGCAGTTTGCCCTGGCAGCATTTGACAGAGAATCACTTTTAGGCCTTCTGAATTGTCTTCCAATCCAGATTATCTTTTCAAAAACTTCCACCGCTGTTCTAGTCTTTAGAGAAAAAAAAACACAGGAAAAATCACAGATGCTATAGGCAAACTGAGAAATACAATATATTACAATCTTCTGAGACCGGACAAAAACATATATCCCATCCCATCTGAGTTTAAAAGGTCATATGTGTATCTGTATGATTCAAGGCAGTCTTTCTTAAAGCTTAGAAATGTCTGCATTCAGTTAATTTCAAAGAGATGGCCATGTTTTCCTGTACTGCAGCAAAATAACAAGGGTCATGCAGCATCAAGACTCCATGCATCTAAGTGCAGGTTAACTCATTCAGACTGAACAAAATATTCCAGCCCCCACACTTAAAAAATTACCAGCTTCCTTACTTAATGTCTACCTACTGTTACATTTTTAGTACATGAAGAATCTAATTCAGTTTAAGGAAGCTTGCTATGTAGACCTTTGTTTTTTAAAGCAAGACTGCAGGTATTTTAATTCTGCAGCAGGCCAGCAGTATGTAATGGTTTCAAGTGTTGGTCTCAGAGATTGGGAGACCAGTGTTTGAATCCCCACTCAGTCATGGAAATCTACTGGTAACTTTGGGCAAATCACACTCTCTCAACCTCAGAGGAAGGCAAGGGCAAACTCCACTGAACAAATTCTGCCAAGAAATCCCCATCATAGATTTCCCCTTATGGTCTCCATAAGTCAGAAATGACTTGAAGGCACACAACAACCTCCAGGAAATAGTTACGTTTCTTATCAATCCTGCTGCTAATTCATAGTTGAAGCAATCAGATACTACATCAAAAGAATCTCAGATTGAATGTTTTTACCTTTTATAGAAAGACCATGCCACTCGTGTTGGACTTGTTAAATGATGTAGTATGAATCCAACTACTGAGCTTAACAATCCATGCCTTTTCTGCATGTTCAGGACAGCAGAAGCTACAAGCAGAATCCAGCAGGGGTGGAGAGAAAATAATAATAAAATTAATCATTTTTTTTAAACAATAGATTCACATCTCAACCCACCAAAAATAATATCCTACAAAATCTTCCTAGCCACAGCCTTGAAAAGGTCTGAGAAATTCCGCATTCTAACTCCTCTCATTCCAAATTGGGTTTGGTAGCTCTAAAACCAGCAAACTTTTATTTAGAGTTGACCTGGTGCCTATATTTCACAACTGCCCCCCGCCCCGGAACCAACAGCTCTGATCATTCTGTCCTAGCTCCATCCATGACAATTCACCAGGTTTTGCTCTTGGTCCATTCTAATTCAACTTCCTTCCAATCCACAACCAAAAATGGTGACCAGAATACATCAAAAAGAAAACAAGGCTTATGAAGTGCTATACAAAAGTCATCTCCACACTAGACTGCTATAGTGCTATTATTCCACTTTCAGCATCCTATGGCATCTTGGGGTTTGCAGTTTAGGGAGGGGTCTTTGAGGTCCCTCCCTAAACTGCAAACCCCAGGATTTCATAGGATATTGAAAGTGGAATAATAGCACTATAACAGCCTAGTGCAGAGATGGCCAGAGCTATGTATTAAGTAGTAAAAAGTCTAATACACATTTTCTGAGCTATTTCTTTGTCAATTACAGAGATTAGAAAATAAAAGTAACTAATTTCTGTTATTTGTTACACGTTTGAGAAGCAATCCACTCCTGTGATTTGTTACAGGTAACTGATAACATTATTTGTTGTGCCACTCACTGCTGTTCTATTACTTTCTGTTACTTTCTTAAGAGGGGAAAAAAATTAGAAGTGATAAGGGCATAAAACCTGAAACCTTATTGACAAAATCTTTTAAAAATGCCTTTAAAAGTAATATTTGAAAGTAACTAGAAGGACTCTGAGCCTTTCTGCACTACACTGCTGCAGTGCTATTTTTCTGCTTTCACTGTCCTGTGGAATTCTGGGGATTGTAGTTTACTGAGCCCAAAGAGCTCTCTGGCTGAGAATTCTGAATCCCCCTTGCTAAACTGCAAACCTCTAGGATTCCATAGGATGTTGGAAGTGGAATAACAAAGCACTATAACGGTGTAGTGCAGAAAGGCCTTTTGTTAAAGCATTAAAAGCACTCTAGGGTCACTGCAGACAGAAGAATTCAGTACCTCCTTATGCAGGCATCTTCAAAGGACTGCAGTACATTTTCCTGGCCATTTAAGGGCCAGGAGCTAAACGAGCAGCACCCTTTCTCCAGCCCTCCAATTGGGGAGGGCAAAGTTCACTTTCTTCTCCCTGCTCTCCAACTGCGGCCAGCTGCTGCCTGGGTGCCTCCTGCCCTCCCCCAGCCACTAAATGGGCAGGAGATCACATTCCAGAACTTTGAAGCTGCCTCCTGGCAGGGAGAAGAAGGGGCCATATGCAACCATGCAAGCTGAGCATTACATCCCTGCCATGCAGTGTATGTAGGATCATGTTCTTTGTATTGCTTTTGAAATAAAACCTTGTTATACTCAAAAGGAAATATGGCCATTTCCACACTACACTGTTATAGTGTGCTATTATTTCACTTTCAATGTCCTATGCAATTCTGGGGTTTGCAGTTTAGGGGGGGTCATTTAGAATTCTCAGGCAGAGAGCTCTTTGGCCTCAGTAAACTACAAACCCCAGAATTCCACAGGGTGTTGGAAGTGGAACAACAACACTATAGCCATTTCTGCATTACACTGTTATAGTGCTGTTATTGCACATTCAACGTCCCATGGAATCCTGGGGTTTGCAGTTTAGAGAGGGGAATTTAGAATTCTCAGCCAGAGAGCTCCTTGGCCTCAGTAAACTACAAACCCCAGAATTCCACAGGATGTTGAAAGTGAAATGACAGCACTATAACAGTGTAGTGCAGAAATGGCCTATAATAGTGTAGTGAGGAAATGGCCCATGTTACATGTAATGCGTTATTTCCTAGCTCTGGTCAGTCAGAATAATCAGATAATAATAATCAGGGGAAACAGCAATATAGTCATTTGTGCATAGCAGAATGTGAAATTACCAGCATAGTGTCTCTATAGAATTCTTACCTCTCATTTCCCATGAATGCACATAGCAACAAGAATATTATGCACAATTTCTTGCACAGTTTTCAGGCCTCTGAAAAGCCATCTTGATTTTAAAGAGTCTCAAAACTTTGTAGCTCACTTTGTAGCTCAAAATGTATGCTGTTGCTGTCCTTGTGTGCTTTCAAGGAAAATTTATGGTGGCCCTATCCAAAGGTTTTTGCAAGAATATTTATTGAAAGGAGGTTTGCCAGTTTCTTCCTATGAGGCTGAGAGAGTGCAACTTGAACATGTAAATGAGATCTTATAAAAATAAAATTACTTCCTTATGCAGTTTTCTAGAGCTGCTGCCTGTTAGTCTATTGCAGTAAAACTAGCAAATGTCTTTTGGCATCTTAAAGAGTAGCACATTTAATATGGCTTAAACTTTCAAGGATTCTTTAGCAATTTATGATGTAGAATTCCCTCTCCATTTTGGCATTGTCCCATTTCTAACTGCTAATTGAAAAGAATGAAATCAGTTAGTCAGTGCTCCAGCTTCAGCTTCTCCAGTGAATATCTAAAATTATTTTGATTGGGTTGGAGCCAGGTCTAAATTGTTACCCCAAAACATGGCTGCCACAAGGGCCCACCAATAATACCAATACCTCTGTTTGAAAGTGGGGAATAATTAGCTCAAAAATGAGAAGCCTGTGAGGGGGGGTAGCTTAATGATATCTTTTCTACCAATGTTTACAGGGTCATGCAGGAAAGAACTAGCCGGAGATTTACAATGTAAACTAAAAAAACAAGATTCACATAAACATGAAAAAAGCTCAAATATTCGCACACTTGCACAAGGACTACCTGAAGGAAAAAGGAAGAAAGTTGTGATACAGGACTTTGAGGTATTTGAGAGATATTTACTGATCCAGAGAGTAGTGAAAAGAAGCGGCGATCTGGCTTAGGTAGGCACCTAAGGACAGTTCTCATTCAGGAATCAGAAAAGCAGTGTAGCATTCAGAATGGTGAAAGACTTCACCAGACAGTGTGAAATCAGAGGTATTTGTATCTTAAAAAAAATCTTTCAGGTATAGGTGTGAATCGCTCTCCTAGCCAAGTAGACAATGGGAGTTGCAACACTGACAATGAAGTCTGGATAGAGCTAATGGTCTTAGTGTTTAGATAACAAAAGGGTATTGGCTGTTGTAATAGCCGAGTATTGTGGAGTGGTGGGGAAACAATAGGGAAACATCCAGGTGTGCGGGGACCAGTTGAAACAATCACAATTTGGTAGGTATTTCCTCATTTAACTCTCAGGAGTCTGGCTCATTAGCATAAGCCTACTGTCTCGAGAGCAGTCGTGCTATTACCCTGACAATGACTCAGTTCCTGCCTAAGAGGTGGGTGCAGCTGACCTGTCTTGTAGTCTCACGTATTCAGTCAGTAATTTGCCTCTTCCAATGTGATCTTTCTGTCACCTCAGGTACTGTTTTACATCAACACCAATTAATATCGTGCCAATTAAACATTATTTTGCCAATTAAACTATGCCAATCATGGGGGGGTGCCATAACAAGATATGTGCAAGCGCTTCTTCAAGCCTTCTGAAAATCTTACAGACCCAACTGAAAGACGTAATCTGTGCTGCAAAGAATGCAGAGCAAAGATCCCCCAAAACTGAGCACAGGTATTTTCTGCAAGCAGAGCCTTCTCATCCATGAAAGTCAGAACTTCCCAACCCTCTGTATTCATGATTGTGTCTTTTTGGAAGGTTTCTTCACTGACACCCACAGCATTGCATCACAGTTTCTCCCACAGGCATTCCAACACAGGTGATTCATGAAAACTAAAATGAACAACAAGACAGTTGAACTCCTTACCTTTTCGGCGATGCAGGGGTAGGCGTTGCAGTACTTTGGTGCCAACTCTGTGTAATCTACTAATCACAGAATGCCTTAAGAAGTCTTTAGTAGCTGTCCCATTAACTGGGTTGATGACTTCCATTTCTGTATTTTGGCAGGAAATCTCTTCACCAGCATGGAACAAATCTTTTTTACTGAACACACCAACAAATTCAAACGTCACTGTCTTGGCAAGATAGCCGATGTCAAAAATGTCTGTAAAGAAAGAATCAAACAAATTCGTAAACAATGGCATTAAAAGGAATTCAGAGGAAAAGTCATAAGGCATGGGGTGAGCTTCTACAGGCATGTTCTTATGAATCCACTGCAAATCCCCCAAAGATTTACTCTTTCCCCCCCCCAGATTCAGAAGATTCTGAATTAACTTCTGCCCACCCTTTCAGAGACCAAAGAAAGAGAGGATGTTAGAAGCTGGAATGTGATCACATTCTGAACCTAGAAACTGGCAACAGTCTGTCTGGCTCAAAATGAAGCATATTAAGTTAGTGGATTTGAATTCACTCACAGAGGTTTTATAACAGAACTCAAGTCATTTGCAAGAGGCATTTGATGGACATACATATGGCTTCTTAGGAGACATGACACCTCCATTAACTCCAGTACAAGCCCGTAAACAAAGCACTCCTAACATGCACATTAATTCCGTGAGAAATAATGAATTTGAGTCTTTCCGGCTCATTGTTAATAGGATGTGCATATTTTGGAGTTTTACTATCCTTTTAGAAGGATAGTAAAATAAGAACAGAACAGAATAGAATAGAATAGAAATCAGAGCTTAGAGATGTTATTTTTTGGACAACTCTGCAAATCCTTCAGTCAATATGGTAACTGGAAATGTAGACCATTTCCGCACTGCACTGTTATAGTTCTATTATTCCACTTTCAACATCCCATGGAATTCTGGGATTTGCAGTTTAGGGAGAGGCATTTAGAATTCTCAGCCAGAGAGCTCTTTGGCCTCAGTGAACTACAAACTCCAGAATTCCACAGGATGTTGAAAGTGGAATAATAGCACTACAACAGTGTAGTGTGGAAATAGCCGCAATTCAAGAAAGTAAGCTTTCTAAACTCTTTCTGTATGAGAGAAAGCAGTGCTGCTCATGGTGGTCCAGGGACCAATGCCAGTCCACAAGCCATCAGCTGCTGGTCCCTGCCTAATTTCCAGGAAAGAAAGAAACAGTTGTAACCAGTGGGCACAAATATGACACCAGTCACTGGCACTCTGGGGGAAAATTGCAGGTACTCCACATCAGATAGTTTAAGAAGCACTGATGTAAAGAACAACACTTTGTCCTTTATGGTGCAGATAACACTTACTGTTTCTGTGTAAGAAGAAAATGGCATCTCGATAACCTTGTGAATAAAATTCATTCAAAACCTGTGGAAAGACCCACATGTCATCATAACAAGCAAACAGCATGTGTAGGTATGGGTGTGTTCATTCTTCAACAAAACCAAGTTTCTAGCCCCCATGACTATTAAGACATGTTTGACAAGGCTAGGTGGACAATGCCTACAGAAATTTCACAGGCTAGTGGAGCAATTCAATAAGATTTCCAGCAACTGAAAGGTAGGGTTTTAGTTTTCTTGTTGCACTTCCTACAGTTATCAAAACATACACCCTCAGATGAAAACTGGGACATGGGTAACCAAGTAACATCAAAGTGTGCTGAAGACAGCAAAAGTTATTAATACAGAAAGAGACGTTAAGCTAGGAGAAGCTACAGAAGTTTGCTTTTGCCTGAGCCTACTGGGAATGGCAAGATTCTGCCCCATCCTCATTTCTCCTTGCAGTTTGATCTCAGTTTTTAGCAAATGAAGTAAACTGAGGATTAGGAGGGAAAGGGAGGAGGAGAGAAAAACTGGGAAATTTTAAAAGCAGCTTGAAAACCTGGGATAGCAGAGGACAAATCCTGCCAAACTGGGACAACTGGAGAGTAGGAAAACCATGTAAAACCAAGATAGCTGAAAATGAAATCGTTCATGATATGATGATGGAATGCATAATTGTTAATCATTCTCAAAGAATCTTAAAAGGCAGCCTTCTCCTAAGCTGTGCTCTAGATGTGTCGGATTACTAATCTCAAAATCCCTTCAGTCATAAATGCAAAAATAAACAAAATTAAAAGAAATTGTAAAGCCTAAATTCAGTTCTTAGTCCCAACTAAAGTAAACCCACTGAATCAATGAGAACTTGGTATATCAACACTTATGTAAGTTTCACTGATTCAATGGATCCTCTCTAAATTAAAACTGACAGTTGAGTTTAGCCCCCCCCCCAAAAAAAACTGGTGAACAAATCACAGAAAGTAAGAGAAATACCGAATAATCTATACAGCTTGTGGAAATTTTACAAGTTGATTGAGAATTTTCATTTTTTTCTTTTAAGTACAGGACACACGCACGTCTTGTTATCATTAGCACTTGCTCCCTTTTAAAATTCACAGTCTCTGAGTACTGATATCAAAAGGCAAATTAAACAAGTCCCAGTACAGTCCTCCTTGCTGCCCTACTGAAACAAGATCTTTAAAAGATGTGGACTGAACTGCCCGACTAGGCCCAAATCCTGTTGGTCATGAATATTAGCATAATGTTATTGTTATTATGCACAGAATAATGCTATGAACGCCAGCCACACATTGCACAGGTGAGGAAGCAAAGTGTGGGCCAGACTAGGCATGTCAATGCTATATCTGTGGTTAGTATTTTCTATTGTTTATGTTTTGGTCATCAGTTAGGAACATGGCTTTTAGAAGGCAAATTTGTGTAGAATAAGGTTATCCTCATGACTAGCTGTCTATCCTTGAGACTATCCTTATGACTAACTATTAATCATGATGGATATATATGCCTCTAAGTGGTCATAAGGACCTGGAGCAGCCTGTGTTCTCAGCAGGAGAGGACACTTCACATACACACACACACACACACACACACACAACACACACAAAAGTCAGACTGAGACACTTTCCTCCACCCTACTTGGATCGTGAGCTACCATGATTGTAACTAACTATCTTGTAAAAATTATTTGCTGGGGAATACAACCATGAGTGTAGCTTTGGGTATATGAGATTATGTTCATGTCCTGCTTGTGGCTTCCCATAAGCATCTTCTCATTGGCCACTGGGCAGGCCTTTGGTCTGACCCAGCATAGCTCTTCTTATGTTCTTATGAAGTAGAGCTCTAAGAGAGACACTTAATACTTTCTGCCAGTGCCCTTTGCTTGATCTGCGTCACTCCTTCCAAAGCTGTTAGTAATTCCACAGCTAATTTAAAGCAGTAGAAGGCAAGATAGGAAAGAGAGGTATACAGTAGTCCAATGGCAGAGCAAAGGTTTTATACACATAAGGTGCTTCTGACATTTTCAGGGAAAGACTGCCCCTTGAGAGTCTAGAGATACATTGTCAATCAGTGTAGTTGGTAAAACTGAGCAAGATGGAGCAAAGTGCTGATTCAGCGTAAGACCATTTTGTATGTTTCTGTAGGGCAGAAGCAGGCAGTGTGCCCAGGGACCAATTTTCTGCCCCTGAGAGCCTCTGGGAGCTTCATGGACTGCTAAAATGGTTGAAAACAAAGAAACAAACAAACACAGAACCCAAAACAGAGGGCCACTTTTAGTTTTGAAATATAGGTTTTTGAAATGTTGAACAGTGGAGGTTGCAATCCTTCCTGCAACCAGAGATGAAGCCGATTACATTTAATTTGCTACCCAGCCTCCTCCCTTTTAAAGTGTATGTATACCCTGCATCCCTCTGCTACTTAGGAGGTGGCACTTAGAAGTTGCTGGGTGGTGCCCTGCTCACCCAAACAACAGGACCATCCTGCTACTCACTATGCTGGCTGACCCCTCATCTCAGCTTGAAAACATGCTATTAGACAGCTACCTGAATACGGTGCTCTTTAAACATGTTGGACTATAATGTTCATAACCATAGAGCCAACACAGATAGCTGTGGAGTTATGAGAGTTATCTAGAGGGCACCTGATTGGGGAAAGCTACCCTACACATCAATGCCATGCATTCTTTCACCTTTCTTTGTTTGGCACCCAATCATAAAACTAAGAGTTCGTCAGAGAGCTGCAGGTCTCTGGGAAGATTAAAATAGTCACCTGACATAAAAATATGTAGAAGATCAAAATTCAGATAAACCACTGCAAATAATCAAGTTACTCATGGAAGACAAGAGCCAGCTGCAAGTACGTTACTTATTCATTTTTCTGTCAACTCCAAGATAGGTCTCAAGAAATGCATTGTGGACCAACTTGCTATGATTACTGTTCCAGGAACTAGGATCCAATACAGCCAGCTGCTGGACCTGAGCAATGACAATCACTTGGCAAGGAAGCATAGTTATAAACACTTCACTGAATGTTAGATGTTAAAGAACAGCTAACAGAGGTACATCCAAGACATATGGCTGTAGCAAGATCAGTCTGACAGTTTTTAAATATACTATTAAAACTGCAAAATAAACACTTAACTTCACCAAACTCTTATTGGCCTTCGCTTTTCTTTTGGATGTTCTCTCTCACTCATGTTTCTAAGTCCTTCATTAACTGCACTCTATTTGAATATTAAAAATAAAGGAAGGAAAGGAGGACTGACTCAGACCCAGAGCTTGGAAAAGTGAATCACTGCTGTTAGGTATGCCAGTTGTGGGATACTGAGAACTTTAGATCAGAAAGTTAAGACGCGACCTTACTGGCCCAATCCTTTTGGACAAACTGATGGATAAAGTAATCAGATTATTGCAACAACTTACCCGGTAGCTGGGTGGGAACAGAGCATAACCAATCCTGCACAAGTTCTCTATGGAGACCTGAATGCTGCCATGCACAATATGCAAGCTATAAAAGATGGCTGGGCAGTCTCGAGGACAGATGTCAATCTCTCCTGTAAAAGGAGACACTGTGATGGCAGTCTCCAGGTCAGAACGAGGTTGCAAGTTAGTGAAGCCACCATCAACATACCGCTGTAGAAAAGCAACAAGAATATTTCAAAATAATCATAGATACTAAGTGGAACACAGATGAAGTAGAACTATTAAAAAGGCAAATATTTTGAATACAAATGTTACTGCTAGGACTTCATTCTGTTCCAAGTTTATCTTTTAGGCATTTATCCTGTTTTATAGCTAGCTAGTCTCAGGGCTGTATATATGTCACATATTTCTGTCTCTACAAGATTGCCTGTAAAAAACTACATTTTGATACTGAACTCTGTGTTACTGATCCAGTAACAGATCTTTGCACTTAGGAGAGAATAAGCAGTCACCGAACAACTGTGGTGTTCCTGAGATCACCTACGCTGATCCTCTTAGCCTAACAAGACAAAGTGCAGGTCTCAACTAAGGCATATTCTGCTATGATCTATTGTCTTCTAGATGTCTGAGATTGGCTTTAAATGACAGAACAACCAAGCTCCTCCTGGTTATTTGCTCATGTAAACTCACCACACCTCGGAAGGAGGGAGGGATGAATCCAGCATAGATTGGGACAAAGCAGCTGCAAATCAATGCCTGTGGGAAGAGAAAAGATATTAAGAAGAGAGGAGACATAAGTGTTTCATTGAAATACTGATACATCATTTGGCCAGAAGAAGTAGTTGTGCTATGTTATTGATTTGACGTAACAATTTCCAAATAAGTTGTAATATTAGTTTGTTGAAGCAAAATTACTGAAGGGTCTTGTGGAATTAATAACAAGAGTTTTCTTGGATTACAGCCCACTTCATCAAATGCATGACATGTTACCCTGAGTTGAGCATGTCAATACAGAAAGTGAGATTAAGGGGAATTAAAATGCATAAAGTACTGGCAATGGCAATTACAATATTAACACAAACCATTCTATATATAGAAGAGCAAAGACGCCAATTCATAAGGAAAATAATAAATAGTTAAGTATTTGACATCAGAAATAGTCGTACTCAAAAACCAGAGGCCATTTCTGCCTCTTAGGACACTTGTCCTCAGCCAGCCACATGAGACCAAAAAACTCTCCCATTGATTTCTGCCTTGCCCTGGAGTTAACTCATCCTTTGTAATCTCTCCCTCCCCTCCCTCCTTCTCACTGAGATCTTTTTCCTGGCTGTATTTGATGTCCACACACACATGGATCCAGAACAGAACTTCCTAATACACCCTTGTTGTGGATTGGAGTCTTGCTAAAGACTCAATTTCTCAACCAGCCCAGTAGCAGTTCTTCCCTCACTTTGTAAGATACAGTGCAAGATGTTATACAAAACATGATTTGTGTCAAAAAACTATAATAAAGACCAAACCCTAGATCCTGGCAATTAAGCTTTTTGTTGCTTTTATTTCTACACATGCACATTTCAAAGAACTATATTCTCTCTCTCATTCTCCCTTCCCTTTATTGCTTTACTGCGTCTTGTGTCTGGCATTGGGATCTTCCCCTCCTACAGTTAATTCCTTTGCCATAGTGACAGCAGTTGGATACTCAACAGACAAATACATGCTTACTGAGGTAGCCCCCAACAAGATTACTACAATCTGGATTGTAATTCTAGTTGTAAATTGGTCTTGCACCACCTCACCTCACTCCACACATCCTTTATGGATCTGCCTTTAGAATTATATGTGCAAGAATACCTACAAGACACTCAGAAATAGTCATATATAATGCACGGGCAGGAGGGAGGCCGTATAAGATTGCCTGGCAGATGGCACAGCAGACAAGAGTACATATCCAGCCAAGACACGTACAGGAAAGACTAAGGATGATTTGTACATCTCTAGCAGTGAATAAGAGCAAAAGACATTGCTGAGTTCCATTTAATTAGGAAGTTGCAATCTGTCACCAGATAAAGAAATCTTAACACACTGGGGCTCACATCCTGGTGATTAGTCTCCACTATAGCACACCCACTGAATCAATTGTTCAATGGTGAGTCAAAACATAAGTAAATCTCATTGTTTCAACAGGCCTACTCTAGTTGAGACTAACAATAGGATTTAGGACATCTAAGACATTCAGGCCATTTTGCACATTTAGGTCATACTGTATTAATTAATTTGGCTAGTGATAGGATGGCTGTGTTATCAGCAACGGTTATGTGAATTGCTTGTGTTCATAAGGTAACTGTCACTGCCAGTACTCTCTGCACATAACTTTGTTCAGACTTTACCAACTATAACCTCATCCCCATTCGTATGATGTGTACTATACCTCAAGATAACACTTCATCTGTCTGATGAGATGAGATATAGTTGATTAAAGTGTATGCTATAAGAAATGAACTAGTCACTAACATGCTACAGGACTCTAGTCTGTTTTAATATATTAATTTAACCAATTTCATTGTTTTAACGATTGCATGTCTAAAAGAACTGTCCTAAAGTGGGTGGGGGAAGCAACGGAACAAATTATCCACTATTTCCAAACCCCAGATGGCTTTACTGTTGATGTAAAGAATATTCACACATTTTTCTGTCCTTAAGAAAGTGTGTTGGGACACGTGGAAACAAAAGGATGGTCAACTGCCAATTTTTTTGTTCCTGAACAAGAGCAAAAACCTTTTCTTAAAAACATCAACAGCAATAGCCGAAACCCCTTTGTGGGGAAAAATGATTGCACTTTAGGCAAAGAAATGCAGTACTTTGTGTAAAAGCCACTATATTTTCAGAAAAACAAACTTTTGCATTTTTTTAAAAAATGAGAAAAACATTTAAAAAATGGGAAAAAGCTCATCCAGCAGAAAGAAAAAGATTGATATTTTTCATTCTTGTGTGCAAAGATGAAATAAGAGATTTACATTTATAGCAGAAATATCACTGGCAGGTGGCCTGTGGAGCTTTGAGCAGGTAGAACTGCCTGAGCCTCTGGGGAGACAGCTAAGTAGGGTCAGCTATGATTAATACTTGGATGGGAGAAAACCAAATACTATTGGGGCTGTAAATATTTCAGAGGACTGCAATGGTAAAACCACCTCTGAGAATTCCTGGCCTAAGAAAATTGTATGAAATTCATGGGCTTGCCTCTTAAGTTGGCAGGCAAGTTGAAGGCACAAACACAACCCTTGTCATGTCCTTTCTTATTGTTGATGTTTATTTCCTTGGTAGTTATTTTTCAAATTATATCACCAGGAATTAGCTAAAACTGTGTTTTATTTTTCACATAAGAGGTTTGAAAATAGAGAAAGAAACAAAAAGAGAGGAGAACTTTGTCACCTGAATCAGCTCTTCTTTGGAATTGTACTCAGAAACCACAACATTCTGCCCATCTACTAAACGTGTAAGAGAAATATATAGCCTTCCTGTGGCCATCCGATGAGAGTTCTCTGGCAGAATTTGGTACAGCCTTCTCTGCAGGATCCGTTGGATGCTGCAACCAGGGGCAAGGGGGCCAAGAATGGTTCTCCGGGCATCTCTTGCAGCTCCATATAAACACTTTTTTACATCATCTAGCCAGGAAGAGGGGAAAAAAACCCAAGCCATGAGAGCATGCCAATCAGGATTGCTAGAACTACCTAATATGAAATTATGGGTTCATATGCATAGGATATTTAAATTATCAAGAAAAGAAGAAAAGCAAAAGGTGGTACAAGATTACGCTAAAGTTTTGTTAGAGGGGCAAAATTATCCCCAACAATAACTGAAAAACAACCATCAAGTCAGCAACTAAAATGAGCAGACAAACAAAAAACAGCTATACCAATATATTGCTTCTGGAGCATTTTGAGACGTGCCTCTTTATAAAGGGAAATTCTTCACATTTTCTGATACTACCTAAATTGTGACTCCAGGATCCCTCATTCATGGCATCAGATCAATGTGCTAGTGCTTAGGAAAATGTATCACAGTAGTCTTTTTCATTGTTTGATTGTTTCAGTAAAATAATCAGTCCTGGGAGAACTGCCTAACCAAAAGCATAATAGTTCAACAGACTGGAGTAGAATGCATTTCTGGCCACTACATTTGAAGAATGGAGAAGAGTCTTGCCTGAACTAGTGCCCTCCAGATATGTTAAACTGCAACTCACAGCATCCCCTGATAGTTTACCCTGAGTGTGGGGTTCTGGAAATTGCAGTCCAGCATATCAGGAAGATGCCAGGTTGGTGAAGGTCAGTAAAGTAAACAAATAAAGACTGGCCATACAGACGTCTCTAGCATTCTGGCAGCAAGTGGAAAATCTTGTCAATCCAAATGCAATCACTTAATTAATCCAAAGAACATTGCTCACCACTTGGCACTGAATAAGGTCCTGCATGCTATTTATCTGATTTGTCCCCATCACACCATTGTATAACTCACTGCTGGCCTCAATTATCCAGGTTTGTTCTAACACAAGGAAAAGAAAGCACTTCCCAAACAGGGTCTCATTTCACCCTGCTTTGATCACTGGTATTCACTCCAATCCTTGGCAATTCTTGCTGGTCAATCAATGGCCTTTTCTGAAGTACCTTCAAATCCCAGCATGGGGACAAGAGAGGAGCAGGACCATAACGATGCTTCTGCATGACGTCATTGTGGTTCTGCTTCTCCCTCATACTCAGGTGGTGCGATTGCAGATTAAATCATTGACAGGTTTTCCCTGTCAGTGACTGGTGATCATGCCACCACCCCGCACTTACCTGTCCTGTGGAAGCCCTTGAAGCACAATTGTGGTGCTTCCTGCCCCAGAACAACCTGGGAAAGTAACTGGCTACACTGCGTAAGGAAGTGGCATGTCCACTGTGCTTCCTTCGGCAGGGAGCCAGTCCCACGCAGAGGGGAATGCCCCATCATGCTCACTTCCTAGCAGAGCTGCTGCCAGGATCACCACTGAAAGACCATGCAAAAAGGTAGGGTACGGAAAGGGCCAATGAAAGAGTAAACAAAGTTCACTTGACTTTGTTTATGAAGAATGATCTTTTCTCCATGCTTTCACCATCAGACTTTTTCCATAAGTCAGTATTCCTATCTCCCATCTTGGATCCTACTGAATATGTCAAACTTACCTGGATGCCTCAGTTTAGGCACAGGAATTAGCACTATAAGCCATCATCACTAGTAGCCAGTCTTGCAAAAGTTTACTTATAGCTAAACCTAACATCAAGTAGCCAAGACAAAGCTTCAATAATAAGGTAAAGCAGCACAGAGCCTGTGTTTGCTGTGTAGAAAAGGAAAAGTTAGCAGATCTAGCTTATTCCTCCTTTATTCTTCAGAATCTATTTTCACCATCAAAATTCAGCACCAGAAATATCAGGAGTGGGTTAGGCATAAAGTTTCTTTACAGGTGTGCTTTCAGGTTCCTAGTACTACAAATCAAAATTCATTGTTCATATATTCCATCTTTTCTTCCTTCATGCATGCATGCATGCATGGATGGATGGATTTATTTATTTATGGAAACAAAAGAAAGAAATGGAAAGGGGTTGGGAAAGTACAGGAAGGTTACAAGTGGAATAAAACAATGTCTTGACCTCCATTCTGCTAAATATTCCATTCATGAGGTGAGCAGGGAGGCTATAGGATAAAAGTTCATTTGGTCTCCCTGTTTCTTAAGAAGTACTAGTTGATTTCTCCTGTTGGCTCCTCTTCCAGATACTTATTCTATTAGGATTTACTGGTAATATTATCTTCTTTTAATTTTTCATATTGTGAACACCATCATGTCCTATATGCATTCACAGGCAACATTTGTCCTAGTAAGTTTTATTACTAGCATGAGCTCCCTTTCCCTTTCTTGGACTCCTTGATGAACTTCATTTGGAGGAAATCTCAGGGCAGAATTAAGTTTGCAGTGCTATGATCCCTTCATAGTGCTGCTGAGGGAGGGGGCAGGGAGACATTTGCAAAGAAGAATAGGAAGAGTGGTGGTACTTACATCTTCCATACCTACTGATTCTCTCCCTTCTACAGTTCCTCCCGTAGTTCTAAATTGTATTTTCCTCAGCTGTGGTCAAAACTAGAAGAAAACCTGGCTGCAGCTCTTGCTGACAGAAAAACCTACATAGTTGGGCATTTGTAAGGAAGAACTGTTAGGTGTTGGAGATGTTAAAGTCCACCCCACTGATATCTCTCTGCAAGTGGTCCTTCATTCTACTTGCAAATTCCTGTTGTCTTGGCAAATGCGGTGGTAAGACCATGGATTTGCAGGTTCAACTTCCAGTTCTGCATTTAAACTGCCATCTCATATTCAGCACCACATCTTGGTAGATAAATCACCATTAGAAATTGTTGGATGCAGGCTATCTATGAAAATCCACATTATTTAAAATCAGATTGTAGTATATAATTTATTCTGCTATATCCATTTTGATATGGGTAGCAGGAAAGAGCAATTAGTTCATTCACATGGTACAGTAGCTAATTTCTATTCTATAAATGGGCAGTGCAACAGCCCTTTTATAAATCAACAATCATGAATTATCAACATTAGCTATCTCCACAGTGGGGATAACAGCATTTGTTGAATATCTTGCCTAATTTTCCCTCTTCTGTTGTGGGGAAAGGAGACCTAAAGTAAAATATGCCATAAGTTTACCCATGTGATTAATATTGTTGATATCAAATGAGCTACCATGTATAAACTTACACAATTTTTTTTGCTGAGCTGAAGCCTAAGGTAACCAAATGAGCTCATTTGACATGTTCTGTCTACCATCATGTAATGACCCTTAAGCCTGGTTTAGAAAGAAGGGACAGGCAGACAAGTAGGCAGGCAGACAGATTAGATGGATCAGAAATATCACAGTGTCCTAAAGATACTGGATCTCTGTGAATTAGGGCTAATATAAATGTTTGGGCAGAAATAACAGAGGTTGCACAACAAGTTCAAGTAAGGTCATGATTTGGCTAAACATCAATGTTTGAACTATGCCTAGAAAGGCAAATTCTTGCTTGGTCTTTTACAACTATAAACTAAGGAGACATTGAACTTCTTGTGGGTTGGAGCCCAAGTTAGCAAGAGGCCCTTGAACCTCTAAACCATAACAGAAGTTCCTTCAAATAGGATAGCTAACTCTGGTACAGAATGTTGAGATAGCTTCCAGTTATAAACCTGCCGGTTCTGACATGAAGATTCCAAGCATATTTATTCAAAGATGAATCCCATGGGTTCAAAGGGATTTATTGGGAAGCAAATGTGCTTAGGATGCAACTGAACTAAAACTGACGATATGCAAACTATTTTTAAAAAATCTCTCTACTTTCCTATCAATGACAACAGAAAATGAAATCCTTTCTGAAACAGTGGTGCTATTTAGGGCAAGAAAAAGGGCTAAGGTGATTCTAGACAAAGTTTTCACACATCCTGCTCTACTCATAGAGTTTTAGGGGAAAAGTTCAGGTTATATCATTCTTTTTTCTTTCCACAAGAATATCTTTCAAGATAAGGGAAAAGATGAAACAGCAGTATGATGCCTTTTGACTGATAGCACTAGGAGTTGTTTATCTGAAAGCACCTATTGCTGGTATGTATCCACAGTGACCTGCAATATTTTCCCTTTTCTTCTTTTCATTACACAACTTGATGCTATTTTTAGATGGATGTTTATTAATAAGGAAGGACTTGCTCATTCTTCTCCCACTCAAACCCATGAAGGATTTTGCTATTCATTTAAATGGGATCATGAGGACAGGCCTCTCAGTGGGGTCATACGGTCTACTGATTGCAACAATCTAGGGCATTCCCAAACAACCCCCGCAAAGGAAACTGCCAAAACAATCACAGCATTTCCAGTTCCCACAGATCCCTTGGGCAGAGGTGGGCAGAAGATCAGTCTAAATCAGGAGTGGGAAAATTGTAGGGGCAGGGGCCAGTTTCTCCCCTCTGGGACCGGGAGGGCTGGGATAGAGCACACATCATGTCTGCTGAGCACTGCTGAAATTTGGCAGTGGAAGTAACCAGAAGTCCACTGGAGATACCCCCAATGCTTGTACACATTTTTTTTTAAAAAAAAACTACCCCCAATGCTTGTACACATTTTTTTTTAAAAAAAACTAAGGTGCATAGGAAACATGTTATCTTGTGTAACAGAAGAATTGTGTTTCTAAGCAGCTCAGTTCTCAGTGAAAGTAAACACAAATTGGCTGTATGTATTATCACTACATGGCCAATTTCAGTGGCAGCAGAAGCTGTGGCAGGGACCAGAAAAATCAGCAGAGGGGTCATATGAACCTGGCATTCTAACCTTTGTTTTAAATCCACAAATACATAGGTACTAATTGTGCGGGTCACTATGTAGCTGGATAGTTTCTTATCAACAGTAGATGAAATTAGTTTCACTGTCATTGATGCAGGTAATCTGAAGTTCAGCAAAATCTTCAGTGAAGCCAGAGCACTTACACAGTGATTTTCTACCTGTTGTTCCATTCTCATAACACTTGGATATATAAACACTCTAAAATAAGAGACTGAGACCACAAACTTAGTAAAAAAATGTCTTACTGAGTCATATTGGTAGCAAACAATTTATTAGACAAATATCTTGATGTTTAGTGATAACAAGACTTTCTTGAATAGGCATCCAGATATCTGGACTTCTCTTCCCTTGCGGAAGATACCACGTTTGAAATGTGTCCGGTTATGTGTTTGTCTAACACACCATTGGACTGTTAGCAACTTTACATGGTGACGACTTGACATTTTGATAACAGTTTTTATGACAATTGGAAACTGAGCTACTATTACCATCTCACATAACAGTGAGCTCTCAACACTACCTCCCTACGCAAAACTGACGGAAGAATGAAAGTCTGAGGACTGGATTTGTGAAAGCAACCTCACTGTAACATCCCTTTCATGAACTTTCCCAATAAGTTATCTTTTAATAGATACATATAAGGACATCAAGAATAATCCAAATCTACATTGCTTACCAAGACTAACTCCACACACCACAGCTGCTGCTATGATTGATCCGGAGGATGCTCCATATACCTTTGGTGCAGATCTCAAAATTTCAGGTGCCTGTTCCAATAAACCCTGGATTACACCTATTTCATAAATTGCAAGAAAACCGCCACCTGAAAAAGAAAGAGAAAATGGAGTACCAGACATCCTTAAATCCCCTTCAGTCAGGCTCAGCAGAATGATGGCAGAGTTGTCAGTCTCTTCTTAAGTAAGGTTTCCATTCTGTTTAAACGTCAGCAATGCGGTTGGGATAGAAGCTGCTCAACATTTTCACTACCACTGCTTGCAAAAATGCATTTTTTAAGCTCCATATGTTTTCGATTCAGAGCTACAGCTGCTTCACCAGCTAAAAATAATGTATTTGTCCCACCAAAGTAGCTCTAAAAGCAACATCATTCTTTTTCTTTTTTAGCCCAAATGAGCCTTTGTTTTTAGGATAATAAATCCCCTAGTTTCAATATACAGCTGGGAAGCTGATTCTTGTATTATGGAGCCAATGCTTATCTGCTATATGCATTTCTTTGCAATTTTTTCACGTTGCTTTTTCTTCCTAGGTCTTCCTCATGAGTGTTTTTCTAAATTGGATTTTCTCACAATCTCTTCTTAGAAACAGCTCAGCAGCACTGAATGAGGAGAGAGATTTGTGCAAGGAACACAGAAGCTCTTGTGCAATAGATTACACGGAAGGCAGGGCTATGTCGTATTAGAAACTTGATGAACTAGCTCAGTCCTGAGGCTGCTCCTGGGTGGATGTCTCCTAAAACAAGTAACTATTGCTTTTCCACTGTATGGAACTAACAAAACTGCAGTGGAATTTCTATGTGATCTGGAATTTGCAGGGTGTAAGTGGTCCATCTGCTATCTCCTTCTCCCTATATACCGGTAGTAAGATTCTTGTTGATAGGCAGCCACATCTTTAACATTTTAAAGAAACTGTTTCTTCAGCAACAGGTCTGATCACTCTTTGAGTGTACAAGCTTTTTAACTTAGCTGTGCTCAAAACTAGAAGACAGCACAGGATGTACACAGTTGTATCATACTGGAGAATACAAATCTGTGTTCACATAGAGAAGGGACTAGAGGGCTTTCCACTTCCCAGTGGTGCAGGATCTTTATTTTAAAAAGTTTTTTTTCCCCAAAGAAAATAAAAATTCACTGTCTGGCCACCCTGTATATAAGTGGTTCTAACTCAACACCCTGCTGAAATAAGCACAAAGGCAATCAGTTAAGGTAACGTGATACTTTCTTGCAGATCCCAAACAGGGAACGGTGATGTGTTTCACTCAGAGAAGTAAAATTTCCAAAGACTTTGAAGCCATGGGAGGAAAATTTTTTCCCCTTTTTTGGAGGGGAGGAATAGAATGGGAGGGAGTTTGCAAAAAGTGATAATAGCATCCTTTAGAGATTGAAAGGCATTTCAGGAATATAAAAAATGTTGCATACATAATGTAATGTTATTCCTGCTGCTGCTGCTGTTGTTGTTGCTGTTATGTGCCTTCAAGTCATTTCTGATTCATGACAAATACACATATACACATTTCAAGGCAGCACTCTCACTCTGAGATTTCTCCACCTTGCCTTGAGAACCACAGAAGAGAAGATCTAGGTGCTAAAACTAACGGGGGTTCTAAGATCTGTGAACCCTTTTTACTCCCACAAAAAGCTTCAGAAGCCTGGAGAAACTCTTGAGATAATTTCCCCTGCATAACAACCTGAAAGAGAGCCAGTGGTTTTAGTTCTGGACTATGATTCTGGAGACCAGGGTTCAAATCCCTACTCAGCCATGGAAACTCACTGGGTGATGTTGGGGAAGTCAATCTCTCAGCCTCAGAGGAAGGCAAAGGCAAACCCTCTCTGAACAAATCTTACCAAGAAAACCTTGCAATAGGCTCTCCTTAGGGTCGGAAACAACTTGAACGAGTACACTGTATACTGTGAACTTGCTGATTAAAAAGAGGAACACTTCAGCGTAATGGGGGTAGCTACAGCGAGCGGGGAAGGCTGCCTTTCCTCTTTCCCCAGTGCTTCAGACATCTGTGGGCCTTTGTTACCCGTTTTCAGAAAACGAGAAGTGATTTGTAGTTTTGAAATTAGACGTTTTCTCCCAGTAGTTTTTGGTTCCCTGGGCAGTTTCTGGGGAAACAGTTCTCCATTCTGGAGGCCATTTTTTTCAGTGACTTGGGGTACTGGAGGCTAGCCTGGGGATTTTGGCAGGCCACACACAGCCTATAGGTCAGTGGTTCTCAACCTGTGGGTCCCCAGATGTTTGTGGACTTCAGCTCCCAGAAGCCCCAGCTACTATGGTCAATGCTCAGGGCTTCTGGGAGCTAAAGTCCACAAACATCTGGGGACCCACAGGTTGAGAACCACTGCTATAGGTTGTAGAATTCCCATTCCTGTCACATTGGGATTGGTACCTGGAGTTCTGGCTTTCTGTAAGAATATAGGTAAGAAAGGATTTGTCCTTCACAAAGCTTAGTATGAATCCTTTTTACTGCATGGTCATTTTAAACTTTCCATGTCCTACCGAACAGTTTTTAAACAGGAGACTTGTAAATCTATTTAACACATTACAGAAATACATTTCCTTTGATTTAAAAACAAAACACTGTTGATTGAACTTTTAAAATTTTTAAAAAATTAGCCTTCGTTGGTTGAAATTCTTTTTAATCCTGCTTTAACTAGTTTCACATACTATTGGTTTCAGATATGAAAGCATGGCCAATTGGGGTTGCTTTTTATCTGTTTCCCACAACCCAATGTCTTTGTTAGTTTTGTTTTGTAACTTGAAAAATGTGGAAGACATTGCACAGTCTAATTTGCTCATAACTGTTTCTTTGCTTGACTAATTAGTAAATTAGGACATGAAGTCCTCATTCCAGAATGTGCCTCTCTAATCTGGACAGCAGTTTGGATGAAAGTTCTAGTTGACCAGAAAGGTTATTTCTAGAATTTAAAACATTATCTGGCACCATTTATTCCAGACAGCTCCTTTAACTTGCTTTATAGATGGCTTTGTGTACAGGATTTTACATGTTTTCTTGGAGAACCAAATGATCCTTTTGTAGTTGTCCCCCTTCCCTCCACCAAATCCTCTGTTTTCTACTGGGCAAAAATCTATGATTATTTTTTTAAAATTGCAATGGTCCCCAGGTCAGTTGTAGTGCAGAATGTGACAACGTAAATTGCAAAGAGATTCTGCGGGTGTGTTGTAGAGTTTTGAGATCTCAAAACTTAGCCCTCACTCTTGGAGCCTGGATCCTCTTCTCAAGATTTTGGGGAGGAATTTCAGGGTGAACATTCTGCCTTGAAAAATATGTGCTAATATATTTTCCCCCTTTGTTAAACTTGCAGTGTTTCGAGTGGCTGTGATAGCATAACAGGAAAAACAGTGAGGGAGAAAAGATGAAAAAAATGTTACTGAAGAACTCTTGCATGAAAGGGTGTGAAGCAGCCTTGTGAATAACAGAGGGCACCAATCCCAGCATAAAGAATTCTTTGAGGGGAGTGAGGAGCTTCAGTGAGAGAGAGAAAGATTTAAGAAAAAGAAAAAAAAACAAGAGTTTGTTGGTGACAGGAGGAGGAAGACTTTTGAAAGACTGAGTTGTGCTCAGTGTTGTTGGGGAGTGAATGTGTACTGGTTGTCTGAACTGACTGAAAGAAAAGGTCTCCCGTAACTTAGCTTGAATATTATTATATGGTTGGAACTAAGTGCAGGAATTTGGTAAAGCAACCATTCTGTGTGTGTGTGTGTACATACATATACATATCTCCAATGGGGACCTTTAGCAGGGACCTTAGGACAACTGAGAGTGACAGGTATCCAAGCTTAGGAACTATGCGGCCAGCCTTGAAAGAGGATCCATTACATATATTTGGTGGCAAGCAGTGGATCCAGTGAAAGGATCAAATGATCCAGTGAGGAGACCTATTTGGTGGGGGGAAAGCCAAAGAGAGTTCTTGTGTGTGGACAGTCAACAGAATTCTACCTGAAGTGATGCATTACAGAGAGACGAGGGTAATCCCTGAGATAAAAGATTTGGTAAAGTAGGCGATTACCAAGAAGCTGTGAAAAGAACACCTAAGAAGGTGGTACTACAAAACTGAAAAAGAAAAATGTAATCCCTGAGGTAAACATTGTGATAAAGTCAGGGATTATCAGGAAGCTGTGAAAATACTGAATTTGAGTACTTAAGAAAAGAGGTGCCACAGTGGCATACTCTGTGCAACTGTGGCTGAAACTTAATCTGTCATCACCAGGGGCTCTCTCTTGTAACGTCATCAGGGCTCTTCCTCTCCCTGTGACACCACAACGGGTCATCCATATCTCTCATGTTCTGGTTCTGAAATCTCAGGGTCTGGGATAGTCCAGACCTGGCAACACTATTGCCTTTTCTGCAGTAGACTGTTATAGTGCTATTACTCCACTTTCAACATCCTATGGGATCCTGGGGTTTGCAGTTTAGGGGGGGCCTTTGAGGAATAATAGCACTATAACAGTCCAGTGCAGAAATGGCCTGTGACAACCTTTCTTTCTTTCCTTTTTTAAAAAATTGTTTTATTAATTTTAACACAATCTAATTCACAATCAAAGCAATATACATTCAGAAAAAGAAAAAGCAGAAAGAAGAAAAGGAAAGGAAAGAAAAGAAAAGAAAAACACAAACTAGAACTAAAACACAAGACTAAAACGCTACGCTAAAACAGTGAACAGTAACTAAAATATTGAACACTAATTTACTGAAATACAAAAGGGCTCAGACTCCCTCCCCAGCCAAAATGTAATGAAAGGAAAAAAATTAAAAAGTAAAAATATTATTCTTTTATTATAGATCCAACTAAATAATCCTACTAGATTTACTAGCCACAGATTAATCATTCATTTTCTTATTTCTGAAAAAAATCCATAAACAGTTTCTAGTCTTTCAAAAAAACAAAAAAGATCTTCAGTTGGCTTATCCTTTGAAACCTACATTAGTTTGGCAATTTAGGCTAACTCAGGCCATTTCCACATGGGGCGAGGGAATCGTCCCGCGCCTCTACTTACCAGATCTTCTGGCGGTCTGGTCCGGGGTGAAGAGGAGCAGTGCATGGTCGTCACTCCACACTGCTCCGGCGTCCAAAATGGTGGCTTCCAGTTGGTTGTGGGTCTCAACCAACCGGTGAAGCTTGCCAGCCTAAAGCCTGCCCTCAGCAGAGTGCAGGCTCACATTGGTGTGAGCCTGTGAATCTGCACAGGGAAGCAGGCTCACAGTGGTGTGCTCCATGCTTTTGAAAGATTGGAAAAATCAGGTCTTTCAAAAGCACACTGGAGGACCACTTGGAGTCGTTCCGGAGCGGACTGAGGTGCATATCTACAGTAAGTAGTCCGAACCCAGTCTGCTCCAAGGTGCAGACATCCTCCATGGAGAACGCACTGCACCATTATAAATACCCCGTATGGAAATGGCCTCCGCAAGCTTTACAGTCCATTCTTCAACCGTCGGTGCTTCAGTCTGTTTTCAGGTTTGAACAATGTTCCTGCTGCTATCATATATCAAAGAATTAATCCATATTTACTATCCAATTCTTTATCCATAATACTCAGCAAAAACATTTTTCATGACATTGTAAAATCCACCTTTAAAATTTTTTTGGATTAACATGTAAATTTTAGATCAATAACTTTTTGCTTTCTTACAAGTTCACTACGTATGGAAAAAGGCGTCTTCCTTATCTTGACATCACCAACATTGTTCGGAAACGTTCTTAGACATTTTCAACATATTATTTGGAATTAGATATCATCTATACATCATCCTATAAATGTTTTCTTTTAAATTACTACACAAAGTAAATTTTGTATCTTAAAACCACATTTTTCTCATACATCCATTTGAATATTGTGCCCAAAATTTTGGGGGTCCCTCATCATGTACTCTCTTACCTGTTCATCTTCTGTCTCAGCTTCAAAAGACATTTGTATACTTTATAAATTACATGCTCATCATCTTTACATAATTCTACATAAATCTCATTTTCTCCAACATTTATGGTTGATTTATCTTGATTAAATTTATCCTTGAGCTGCATAGAAAAAACACCAATTAAGATCTGCCTTCTTTAAGAAGGATCTCACTTGATTTAAACTCCCAGCTATCTTGCTCAAAGTACAAAAGGTCATCAAAAAACAACCATCTCTACTTTTAACCCATTCTTTCCTTTAAAAAAAAAACAGACTTCATGCAGTGAGATGGCTAATATTATCTTAGGAAAAAATCTCTGTATTTATGCCAGGCTCATAGAAGAGCCTTTCTAATACACTTGACTCTCCACATTCACTAGGGTTAGGGACACAGGACCCTTGCAAAAGTGAAAAATTCGCAAATAACAAAATTTGCATGTCTCTGAGAAGGGGGCTGAGGCACGGATGGGGAAAGTTGGCATCCAGGGTCTAAACCAGGTTAGGGAAAGGAGGTGGTTGGCATGGTGGTCCTGTACTTCCTCCCTCTTGCCCATCTCCTTCCTTGGGTGTGTGTGGGGCATGGGCACAGGGTTTGTGGTGCTGAGAATTTGAGCAGAGAGCCATCCTTAGCTGGCCAGGCAGAGACTGGTGGAAAAAGAGGAGGACCAGAGTGGGTTTTTAAAGAGCTATGAGGCCTGATTGGAGCCACCAAGAGGGAAGGTTCCCCCTAAAAAGAAGCACCTGAGGTGGGAGGGCCGGGGTTGGAGAAACTCACAAATAATCAAATCCGTGAATGTCAAACCTGCAAATGTGGAGGTTGAGTGTACAATGATTTTTAAATTCAGCATGTGCCTTAACTTTAACATACCAAAGCTAACCATGCCACTCAAATCTTAAATCATGACCTTCAAGTTCCAAGAGTCACTCATCTCTAAGCAATATCTGACCCTTCAACTATATAAAACAACAGATCTCATAATACAATTCAATATTAGGAATTCCCAGACTGCCCCTTTCTTTAGCATCATGCAATGTTTTAAATTTTATTCTGGGTTTCCGTGCCTGCCAAACAAATCTGCAGGTTTCTTCCTGCCACTGTACAAAGGGTATTCCATTTCTTATGACTGTGATCACATGGAAGTAGAGCAAACGTCTTAACAAAACATTTGCTTTTATTACTGTAATTCCCCTCAAAAAGGATAAAATTAACTCTCCTCACCTTTCTAAGTCTTTTTTAATTTCTTTCCAGACTTTTTCATAATTGTTTTAAAATGATAGATTATTATTCTTCATAATTATAATTCTCTGATATTTAATCTCCTTTTTTTGCACTTTAAAATGGGAAAGAACAGTTAATTTATTTACCTCTTCCAAAGTAATATTTTTAGTCAACAGTTTTATCACAGCTTGCTTTAGACCCAGAGCATGTCCTAAATGCCTTAACTTTTTCCAAAAGAGCCTTCACTGAGTCCAATGGATTTTGTGGCATTATCACAAGATCATCTGTATAAATCCTCAGCTTATACTGTTCTTTTTTTAACCCTCACTCTCCAATGACAAGCTTTCTGCTGTTTGCTATGGGTGAATTGATCCACATCTATGGCTAGCCATTCCTGTCTAGGAGCCAGATTGTCTTCCTTGCCTCCTCAGTTCATCATACTCTTCATTCAGAAAATGGATTTTCATTAAGTGTAGTAACAGCCATGTGTATCTATTGCTCTGTCATAGATAGTTTTGGGGAGTGTCTTCAGATTGGCCATGGAAAATATACTTATTTAGGTTTTTATTTTTGGGGTGTATATTCATATTTCAGCATGTCATATTTATATTTAGGCATGGAGAAGAGAATCTGTATACTATCCCTTGTTCCTTGCTTCTCCATGTGAGCGCTTGTTATACTGTCCCTGCTTTTATCAGGGTTCCTCCTACCTGGAGATGGTGGTTAAGGAGAAGAGAGTTACATACCTTCAGTACATTACCCAGGTTTGGGAGACAGAGTTAATATTCTATCTCTTGTTCACTGCTTCCCTTCCACCAGTGGTTTTGTCATGGGATATGCATATATTCCTGCTGCGTTTGCTTTTGGGATGCTCCTAAACTTGTACACATACCAACTGTTGTTCAAGTTCCTATGGAGAGTTAGGAAGAAGAGAATTGAGTAAGTTTAGCACGCTATCCCTCTATTTTGCTGCTTCTGTTGCAGGCCTGGTTTTGGAGGATTTTGTGTTCATATGTGGACTTAGGTATTCCTGCTGTTCATGGGCAGATGCCATTGAGCAGCAACAACTTGGTGGGAAATTGGATTTGTTGTTGTTCAGATTATTTCCCCTGCCTTTCTATTAAAAAAAAATAAAATAGGACTCATTGCATCTAACATCATCATTACATAAATAAAAAAGACCATCATTAAAGACAAATAGACTTTAGAGTCTGGGAATCCTTTCACACTACACAGGTATACAATTATGTTTTCACTTTAACTGCAACATTCTATTGGAATCCTATTGGGACTTGTGGTTTAGGGAAGATTCTATTATTCTAACCTAACAGCTATTATTCTAACGTAACATCTTAAAATGGTGTGGAGTTGATGGACTGCAACTCTCAGGTGGTTAAGGCTGACGGAAATTGCAATTCAGCAGCATCTGGACGGCTGCATGATTTCTACCTCTGCCTTAAAACATAACATAACTTTTGCTGTTGCATTAAAAAAAAGATATTCTGAAGGTGTTAGACTTTGTTGATTTTTGGTTTGCCAAAATGCTATAAGTATAATCTAATATCATCTTGCCTATAGTAATAAGCAACAAGGTAGCATTTTTGAAAATGTTGTATCATACTGCTAAATCTCTGGTGCCTATAATACAGTGGTTTTTAGACACTCTGACCATTTCCCTCAAACAGTATATGTATGTATGTATGTATGTATGTATGTATGTATGTATGTATATGTATCTATGAGTAGGACTACTATAAATAAAGTTGCCAAGCCAGGACTCTCCCAAGCCCACAGATTTCAGTACTAAAATCTGAGAGCTAGGAACCACCTCTTGTGGTATCACAGGGGCTTGGCCCTAGTGATGTTACAGGGCTGGCTTTACAATGGGCAGCCCCTGGTGATGTCATTAAGCATGGCAGATTAATTATCAACCATAGTTGCTTACAGAATGCCACTCAAATAAAAAGGACCAAGTTTAACAAATGAGAAAAACATATTAACACACACTTTTCAAGGCAGTATTCTCATCCTGAGGACTGGAGAACAGGGGCCAGCCCCTTGAGATCTGGGAACCCTCATAACAGAATGAAGAATACAGTAGCTCAGTCACTGTTTTGGCTGATCACTTTCAAGATGTTTAATTCTATTAAGTTCTATTGGCATACCATGGGGAAACTGAGGAAAGAAAAATCCCTGATGATGGAGCAAGTTTTCCCTTATTTGTGTCCTTCAATCTTGTTATTACAGAAATGTCCAAAAACATGGACACAATTGTTTCCCACTTTCAAATAATATGAACAGCAACAATAAATCACACTTTGAAAAAGGGATTATAAAGACTAGGGCCATGGCAGAATGGCTTCAGGTTTATGATTTTCACGCTATCTTCATACTGAATTAATTTGGTAATACTGTGTGGCACAAAACATGAATGTTACCTTATATCTGTTGTTACTGTGCACTGTTTCATGCAACCAATGCAAGTGTGCTATCTTATTCCAGTAATGCAGAAGAGCATAAGTAAGGCCATTTTCAATTCATGCCATTCTACTGAGGAGTTCCATTACTTTGTTTAATACAGTATGGACTTCTTAACACAAATTATTCTTTCGCTGTTGCATATGATTGATGGACCTTGTAATGTTTTGTTCAAAAAGGCATTTGCATTCCTGTTCAATCAGAAGAAATTCAGACAATTGAGACATGGAGGGCTTTAACTTACCTAGTAAGTGGGCTTCACACCATGCTTTAATTAAAAACTGTGATTTTGGTTTTTGTCCTCCAGGAGAATATGAGTTCTTGTCCTCTATCTAGTTATTTACTTAACATCACAATGGTGTGCATGAGTAAAAAGCTAGGTAAATTGTGCATAAAGGGCAATTAGAACAAGAATATTCCTTCAAGTTTCAACTAGATATGTGATGCTATGGTGTTACCCCCTTGGAAGACCCTGTCCTGGGGGGATATAAAATTAATATCAAAAATATGTCAGAGAGGTTGCCCGGGTGGGTGCATAGACAAATAGGTCAAGCAACTGGACATAGGTCAACGCCAGGAAAATCCCCAGTCATGCTTCCCAAGGAGACCTCAGGCAAGGCACATCCGCACAAACAAAGGGTCCTCAGCCACAAAGCCAACTTGGGGGGATTACTGGGTTTTCCCCTTGTTGAGCAACGCTTACTTAGATGAATCCTACAAGGGCAAGGGCCGTTTACATGAACCAATCATGCAAGCCTTCAAGTTGCTACTGTGCGATATTTTTCCTTCCGTTTCGACCACTGTTCTTCCCGGAAAAGGGCTTGCCCCTGAAGTACGTTCTGCCCTATAAGTAGTCCCCCTTTTCGAGACTCTCCTTGGAGAACTCCCCGCCATGTGAACAGACCAGCACTCTGTTAGTCAAGTGCTCGCCTCAGCCGCCTCTCTTCACTGAGCTCCTTCTTTCCCATCACTTCCCAGACCAAAGACTTCTGGAGAGGTGCAGTATTATTGCCCTTACACCCTCTCTGCCTTATCCTCTATAAGCTTTCACCTCTTTCCCTTCTCAGTAGGCCTTGTGTGTGTGAGTGACTGCGTTTGTGCGTGAAAACATATTTGTTAATAAAATTCATTCATTGATATGTCTGATTTTTTGCTTGGTCTGACCCTGTAAAAATTGGGTTGAAGGTCTCGCTGGGTTACCCTGCCCCTCATTCTGCTATAGCCAGTGCTTGGCTATTTCCCCTAGTCTTTGCATTTTTGGAGTGAATCAAAGTGTCCCCCAGGGGACCTCCAGAAGTCAAGGTGACAATGGCTCCTATGGAAACATCCAGCAAAGATTAAAAAATGATTGAAGCCTACTTTGAAGTTTCCCTGAATACCACTACAACTTTTACAATCAAAATAGTGTGAATTTTGAAATTGTTCTTTTGGTTCCCCCTTTCCCAAATTTAGAAAATTACAGCATCGTCCCCCTACTCACCCAAAAGTGCCTGCTACAGCTGCAGGTACCTTTCTGTCCGCTGTAGTGCCCTGTTTGGATGTTACGCAGATGGAGAAAGGAAAAAGCGACACTATTGAAAAATGACATTTTATTACCTCAGCCTTGTATACCACGAGTTTCGCATCTCTATGCAACTCAACCATTTACACATCAGAACATCCTCATAAACTGTTTTCTAAAACAGCATCTTTTCATTTCTATTAACAAGGAATAACTAGTTCTAGCCTTTTCTCTGACAAGCAACTTCTTTTCCTTAGCAGCCGAGCATGTAGAAATTTAACCGATACAATTTTCTCCAGCTTAAAGACGCGGAGAACAAGCAAATCCCTGTCTTTTGAATGAAAACCCTCTCCCTCCCCCCGCTCTCTGGTTGCAGTTAAGAAGATTAACTGCAGAGGATTAGGGGGCAGCATAAGACTAACAAACGTATTACGATTCAAACTTTTGTTAACAAGCCATCAGAAGTCTTATCCTCAGTTGACAGGGGCAAAAAAAGCTGAACTCCGAGACGAGTGTAACGGATGATGATGATGACGACGATGATGATACCACAGATAGCCGAAAATATACTTGAGCCGCACCTATAAACATTCTGCTCTCCAGAAATTTCGAACTACAACTCCCATAATCCCTTACTCCGCACCACACAAGATGGCGCTCGCGAGAGTTGAAGTACAAAAGCAGGGAGAGTCCGGGCTTCTCTCGCTCAGAGCTTCATGTATCAAAATCTTAGGTTGCGTCACCTTTGTGGATCATCCGAATTAGCAGTTTAAAACTTTCCGTCTGCTCGAATCAAAGAAGGAGTTGACTAACCTCAGATTATTAGTCTATAGAAAGCAATAAACACACCAGCACTTCCGCGTTCAACGTTTACCCAGGCTGCACTGCGCTCCATCGCTCGCGCGCGCGCGCGCTCTCTCTCCCCCCCGTCAGCCCCGCGGACCTGCATACTCACGCGAGTAAACGTTACATCTCGCGAGACTTCCTTTACTAGTTCTGCCGGAAGCGGGAGTAGGCCTTCCTTTTTTTGGTCCAGCGAGGCGGCAAGATGAGGTCGGTGTCTGTGTGGTGGTGGGGTCTGTGGCGTGAATCCGGAGCCATCCGTGTTTCCAAGGGTCCCTTGAGCTTTGTTAGGAAAACACTGTTGTGCGGAAATGTGAGGGCGATGCGCAGGGACGGCAATTAGAAGGATGAGCCCTGGCAGAAGAGTTGTAGGGGTAGGGTAAGGTTACCCGGCGAGGAATTTTGACGGCCCCGTCGCTCTCATTTCTTTGAGGCCATTTCTTTGTCGTTTCTTTTTGCCTTTTACTAAGAACTTAGCTGTCTCCCGAACGCGCTTCCGTTTAAATGCTTTTAAAAACGGATTATTTTCCTGGCGTCCGCGGTGCAACGTCCCGCCCCATTCTGAAGCCTTCATTTTGAATTGTTCGGTTGAGCTCCGTAGGAATGATTATCAACTAGATCTGGGCCCAGATGGAATTCCTTGCCCCAGCTAGAGCAGGTTTGTTCAATCAGTTATTGAATGCAAATGGCAGCAAGTTAGTCCTTGATTAGGGGGTCTACTCTAGGGTCTACTCTTAATTGCGCTAAGCACTTGGATTTAGGTGCTGCTTAGGATCAGGTTGGAAGTGATGGTAAACCTCTTGTAGACCATCTAGTTGTGGTTTTAAAGATCGATAGTCATTGCTGCTGCTGGCCTGATCGGATCCTCGGTATACTTTGCAGAGCTTGTCTCGGAAAATATGGTTATCCTTGCTGGCCTGTTCCTTAGTTAATAGCCAGTTTTTCCTCTGTAAACCATAGAGAGGTTTCATTTGTGTGATTTTGAGGGTCTTGAAGATGATAAGAGAATGGGAACTCGCTCTCCCTGTGGAGTAAGACATGCAAGCCACAGGTTGGTGGAACCCCAGGGGGAAGCCACCACTGGCTTCCTGGGATCCTGGCTGGGTTTCTTTCAAGGGGCATCTATTTTCACTAATAGATAAAAGCCACAGATTGGGTAGCTGTTCTGGGCTGCAGTTCCCATAATCCCTAACCACTGGCCTTATCAACTGAGGCACCAGATCACATCTGATTTTAGCTAAGCAGGGTCAGCTCTAGTTAGTACTTAGATGTGAGATGAATACCCAGCGAATACCAAGTGCTGTAGGGTGTGTTGTATCACATTTTCTTCAAACTTCTTGGGAACCTTTCAGTAATGCAATAGTAGTGTTCTTTAAAAGTTATTCGAAACTTGTACTCATTGAGGTTGGATTGTCTGTCATTGTTTTGATCTTGTAGCAACCCATGATAAAAAGAGTTAGAAATGAGTGATGAACAGGGTTGTCACATCAAAATGGGAAGAGCATCCTATTTTCTCTTGGTTAAACCAAAGTGAAGAAACTTTGTCGATCCTCCATCCTCACTGAGCCTAGTGGTAAAGAAAATCTATGTTTTCAAGTACCTTCTCTTTTGTCACAGTCCCTCCTTGGTGGAAGATGAGAGGTTTGCCAAGCTTCAAGGGAAACTGGAAGACTGTATTCTTGGGGGCTTCTGTTCTGTTAAAATTTTGTATGTTCAAGTTCTCCTGTGATGTCTTAATAAACATGCCTTACATAAATACTGTGTTTCTTCATAACAGCAAGGTCTCCCGTGACACGCTGTACGAAGCAGTGAAGGAGGTCCTTCAGGGGAGCCAAGCAAAGCCACGCAAGTAAGAAGTTTATCTGTAATTCTGGTTCATGCCTCCTAATTCTTGATTAGAAATACTTTGAACTGTGGGAGCTCAAGGCAGAATAATAGCCTAATCTTATGCAGAGTGTTAAATGAAGGCATTACTAGGGTTCATTTCCCTACCAGTTCTAAAATTGGAACTCAGACTGGAAAAAGGTGGCCACCTTGGAGTATGTGGAGTTCAGTGGAGGTAACCAGAGTACTGCTCCTCCATGCTGTCAAGGAAGCATAGTAGATTATACTTTACTCATCTGACAATGGAATGTAGTTCTTGTGAACTGTCCTGCTCCCCCTTTCTTAAGAGATGAGGAAAAGTATGGCACTGGTGCATGTAGCTGGCTGTGAAATCAGCAGGTAATATTTGAATGGCAGTGCTCTGCTGGCTCTGTGTTAGGGTTGTAAAGTTAGAAGATGCCTCTCTGCACTATCTTGCCTTAATCTGATATTGTGGGGAAATACTGAGCAGATTCTGGGTGTCTGAGCCATCCTTTTGTCACAGATGAGTGGATTGTGTATGGTGTTCTGTTATCAGGAGAGGGAAGGTAAAGGAATGCTTGCTTGGCAAAACTTGCTTAGGCTAGCCCAGGGCACAGACAAACCAGGCCTCCTACCTTTTATCTCTCACTTGAGTAACAGCGCCTCTTTTAATGTTATTATCACATCCTGGCTCCCCCCTCACACTTAAAACACAATCTTGCTTTCTGGAAAACTCACAACCGTTGTGGAAAAGGGCAAAGCTTATTAATGGTTATCCCAAAAGAGGAATGAATAACCTGCAGTACCGTGTTAATTAAAATAAAACTGAAGAAAACACTGTTGAGGCTGTACTTACAGAAAAATTGAATGAAATCTTTATTAAAAGAACTAACGAGGGGGAAAGTATTGAGGATTCAGAAAGATTCAAACAAAATAACACTTTTTCACAGATACTGTCTTCAAAACACTTCAGTGTTTCGCCAACAGAGCTTTCACACACACTCCTTTGGTTCTCCCAGCACAAAGATCTGTTGCCCCACTCAAAGTTCAACTCTGACCCTTTCAGAGATTGCTTGGTTACTTCTCTGCCCCACACTAGACCTCTGAGAAACTAATCCTCTCCCAGAAAATCCTCCTTTGGTTTACTGGACAGTCTGATGTTTTCTCTTTGAAACTTAAGGTCTACAACAGATCCTAACCCACACTACCGGTATATATGCTATCTGCTGTTCCCCTCCAGCCCCTCCGTCTGACTAGGATGGGTTCTTCTCAGTTAGAGAGCCAATCTGATTTCACCACCCTTTGTTACTAGGGCTATTCTGCTAGCCATACTCCCAGGCTCTGTCACACCTTTTCTCTCTGCATTTTGTGGAGTGGGGTGTGATGCCAGCTGCAGAGCAGAGAGTGGAGCAGTTGGGTAGTTGTAAGCATGAGAGAGAAAAAGTTGGAATTAGCAAATCTTAGTCCCTCAGTTAACCACTCCAACAGCCTGGTCCTATTCCCTCTGTATGGGAAGCTTTAAGTACTTAATATAGTGCAGGGGTTTGTGCTTATCTCTCCCCATCCAAGGAATTATATCTGTGGTTATTCCAGGGTAACTAATCTAGATTTTCTAGTTAGCAGTACAGTTTCTTTTTCTGATCCATTGTACTTAAGTATATTCTTCACTCATTATTTTAATGTGCTTCAAGGCCATAATCTTCTGAAACTGGCTAGTGGGAAACTGAGATTCTTGGTTATTCATTGTTTGGTCCTTAAATTGTAAAAGTGTTGACAACATAGGCTTCCCAGCCATTCCACAGTGTTGGTTTTATAGCTTAATTTCCTCCATTTGCTTTTAGGTATATTTTGTGTGTTGCTGAATTGCTTTTAAGCCAAATGTCTGTTTAACTTTTTTTTTTTTAAAGATTCTTGGAGACGGTGGAGTTGCAGATCAGTCTGAAAAATTATGACCCACAGAAGGACAAGCGTTTTTCTGGCACTGTCAGGTTTGGATTTGTTCCTGTTCCACCCAGCCTTCAGCCTGCGCCCTGCTTCTTATTGCAAAGCTCTGAATTCAGGCTATTCATTGTGTAATTGTAGCACATCGACTGCTAAAATGCATGGCAGCTGGGTGTAATGCTGAATTGCCCGGGTAGTTCAGATCCTCCCACTGTAAAATGGGTGTGACTGGACGGACCCCTACCCTGGGTCTTAAAATATGAGGGAAGGTGTGGTGAGGCTGTCCTGCTGATCCCACCGATCACTTTAAGAAGCCAGACTTAAACGCTGGTGGGTGAAGACTTGCCAGCTGATGGTGGTAAGGCTTTTCAGCTATGATTCTGAAAACAACTTTTCACATTTCGTGCTGCTCTGCCAGGTGTATGAGATGGTTAATGGTAGTATTCTCTTTTCTCTCTCAGGCTCAAGTCTGCTCCACGGCCAAAGTTTTCAATCTGTGTGCTGGGAGATCAGCAGCATTGCGATGAGGCCAAAGCAGTTGACATCCCTCATATGGACATAGAGGCTTTGAAAAAACTTAATAAGAACAAGAAGCTAGTGAAGAAACTTGGTGAGGAAAATTCAAAAGGGATTTCTCAATCACTGATTAAACTATGCAAAAATTATTTATGAACCTAGTAGTTAAATTTATAACCTACCAGTTCTTCAGTGAACTCAAGAACCACCACCATCCTTAAAATAGTCCCTTGGAAATAGATCAGGCTGACTGGTCCATGGTCACCCACCTAGTTTAATGACTTACTAGAGATGAGCCTGGGTCTTTCAGATCTCACTTCAACATTAAACACTGCATCATATTGATTCTCACTACTGAGATGTAAGACTAGACCATAGCCCTTTGCAAAAAGCTAAATGTAGTAGGAAAAATCCATCCTCAAGTAAGAATTTCAAGCCTCCACTGCATCTAGGCAAAACATTATTTGAGTGCCTTCCCTGTGTGGTATCAGCAATTTTTAATAAATTGTTTTGAAATTTATTTTATAAGCAGAGAAGAAAAACCCCCCACAGTACTTGCATTTAGATACCATGACAGGCTGGAACTGAAAAAATTCCAGCCTGTTGAGGACAAGCCAGTTTACTGGTATATCCTGGTTTATTCTCCAACTTGAAGCAGAAGTGGCTAAACAAACCACAGACGAAAGGCTTCTCTAAAAAGGATGGCATCACCTTTGCATAGGTTAACTCCCAGTCTTTGAGTACAGGTTTTGGTACTAAATTTAAGTCTCCCCTCCCTCTCAAAAAAAGTATAACTTGGTGCATAGCAAGTCTTCATAGGTGGCATTTTAAGATGCCTGTAACTTACACAGAAGATACCTGTGTAAACTTTTGTGGTGAATCTCTAACGGTCTTAGTGCATTAATCTTTTGTGCTTTCTTTAAACAGCCAAGAAATACGATGCTTTTCTGGCCTCTGAGTCCCTGATCAAGCAGATTCCTCGAATCTTGGGGCCAGGACTAAACAAGGCTGGCAAGTTTCCTTCTCTCCTCACTCACAATGAGAACATGGTATCAAAGATTGATGAGGTTAAATCCACAATCAAGTTTCAAATGAAAAAGGTGATTTTAAAAAACTGCTACAGATCTTGCTTTTTTGTTTAGATTGTATTGGTACATTTCTCTTAAACCCTGTCTTGAAATAACAGATCTGGATGGGGGGGTAACATTTAGTTGTGTGGATTGACTTGAATCCTTTGGATGGGAGAACTAGAATGCCTTTCTCCTGTTAAATAAATAAAAGATGTTTGAAGGAGAATTGCAGACAGAGGATAAAAGATCTAAGATCCGTTAATCTTTTTTTAATGTTGTACAAGTTAACTATATTTCTTTGACAGATTGTTTAAGATGCTCAGTTCTACATTAAAGAATCTTTTGTTCTGATTCTTACAAATGAGATTGTTATTAGCTATCTCCCTAAAGCTGTTTGCATCCACATCCTGTTTGTCTGATTTCCCATTTTAGTGGAAATGTCTAATCTGATGTAGCAAAAATAGAAAAATAAAGCTTGATTATTCAGTGTAAGTTAAAATTAACTCCAGTCCTTTTCAGTGTCTAAAATGTAATTGTCTGTAGCATTTAGTGTATGGAATTGAGTGGCTTCATATCCTTTCATACTTGGTTTACATGTGTACCCTCCCCCCCCCCTTTTTTCCTGAACTTTGTCACTTTCAGTCCTGAGACAGCTAAACGCATGAATGTTTTAAATCCATTCTCCCAGGTGCTGTGTCTGGCCGTGGCTGTTGGCCATGTGAAGATGACTGAGGATGAATTGGTCTACAACATCCACCTGGCCATCAATTTCCTGGTATCTTTGTTGAAGAAAAACTGGCAAAATGTGCGAGCCTTGTACATCAAGAGCACTATGGGCAAACCCCAGCGCCTGTACTAATAACAATACAGTTGTTTTTGACAGACTTACTGATGTGTGGCTTTTAAATTTATAAAGTTCTGGTACATTGAATCTGAGAGTTAAAAGTGAGATTCCTCTACATTATCGCTACCAGCAGTTATAAGCCAGTTGCCTTCTAGAAATAGTACACCATGTTGATAGAATGCTGAAGGATATTTAGAGCTTGGTCATCAGAGGTATAAGAAGCATATAGATAGGATTTTAATAAAATCTGTTGGTAGTCTAGTCAAAACAATGCAGTTCATTAACAAAAACAAAGTAATGGGCATGAATTGAATCCAGGATTTACTTCTACCTCATTCATTCCCTCAAATCACTTTTTAACACTTGTAGCATTTTGTATGGGGTGCAAATGCAAACAGATCACAAGTGGCAATGAGTCATTTACATTAAGGCCATTAGTTTGACTAGCCAGTGTCTCAGCTTTTTTTAGTGATAACTGGCAGAGCTTCTCCAGGATTTTGGTCAGAACTTTCCTTGTTATCTGTAGATGCCAGCAACGGAACCTAGGGCTGCTTCTGCATTGAAATTGTCTGGTTTACCCCTAAGCTTCACACTTTGGTATAGTGGTTTGAGTTACTAAGAGAAAACCCTGTGAAATTCATGGAATTGCCAGAAGTCAATTTGAAGGCATAGACACAACAGCAGCTTTTACAACACTGGTAAAATCAAGGTGTGACAGATCCCTTCTCCAGGCTGGCCCTGCTATTGTCGCTCACTTTGCTGGTCAAGATCCTCCCTGGATCAGGTACTTGCACCTGAAAGTGATCCCTATATGGACCAGAATCTGTCAATCAGTGTGTTCACAGCTTTGTGTGACCAGACTCACAATTTGGAGCAGGGAGGCACAGTTGCAAAACATAACCTAATAGAAGTTACTTAATCATTCACAGCTCACTCAAAATCCTATTAAGTTCTTCCCCTGAGTGACTGTCCTATCTGTATGCCACCTTTCCCCTCTTAGCGAACTGTCAAGAGACAAGCCTTAGTTTTACCTCCTTTCTTCACTGGCCTTCACAACATTCCCTGATCAGGGATTGGCTGGCTCTGACCAGGCTTGCCGAGGTTCTCCCTTCACACAAGGGAAATTCTGTTCCTGGAAGATGTGTGAAAACAGACACATACTGTGAAGAGATGTCCTGGCTTGTAGGAGGGTGTTTGAAGCATTGGATGGGTGGCTGAATAGGCAGTACAATAGAACTGAAATGTACTGTATGTCTTTGGGGTACAAAGAGCAGGCTTACTGGAGTGGGAGTTCAGATGGTGAGGCTAATGACTCAAGTATGTAAGAAGTGGTGCTGAGAACTTCCATATAGTGTGAGAACTTCCATGTATGCTGCATATTTAAAGAAAATGATTTTCTTATTGCTGTGATAAAACAATGTGGCAATGTCCAGATTACTTTTTCGAGGAGAGTAAAATTTTGCCCCAGTACAAACTTCCAGAGATCACTCCGTGAAAGTGCTGGGTTGTTTTGGGGAGGGGAAAAATAAATGAGAAGTGACAGGTCTAGGGGGCAGAGGCCAATACTATATTATACACCAGGGGATGGTGTGATCCTCCAGATCTCCAATTCCCATGGGATGCTGGGAGGTGCAGTCCAGAAATATCCTTCTGTATACATTTAGCATAGCCTAAATATTGTGTAGCTTCACTGGATCACAAAGTTGTACCATAGGCACCATGGCCCTAAGGATTTGCATTGTGCAGCAGTTCATTAGCTTTCCACTCCTCAAGTCAAAAGAGGATTTTGTGTGCTCTTGTGAAAAGATTGGCTGTGCTTAGGCAACCACTGTGAATGTGCAACTGCTTGTGCAACTCACTCTCCTACCATAGTGCCCCCAACTAGCTTTTGACCATTGTCACTTGCCTGCTGGTTGTGGTAATACCAACAACATTAAAATGTATTTCTTATCCACCTCTTCCTATGGACTGAGGCAGGGAGCAACAGATTAAAATACAGCAAGAGACACACCTCACACAGTTAAAAACACAAGCACCAATTAAAAATATGTAAACAGTTAAAAGAGCATAACATCAGTTTAAAAAGAATATTTAAAAAGCATTAAAAATGTATATTAAAAACAATTCATAATTTTAAAAAAGGTAATTTAAAAACTATCCAGACAGGGCTGCTGGAAGAGATTGCTCTTTAATGCTGTTTTAAATGCAGAAAAGAAAAGATCCAGTGGTTGGATCACAATACCACAATTTGGGGGCAGCTGATGAAAAAGTTCTCTGGTTAACAGTTGCCAGCCTGTTTCTGGCTGACTGAAGCATTCATCCCCACAGAAGACCTGAGTGTACAGGTTAGATTATACTGGAAAAGGCAATCCTGGACCCAAACCATGTAGGACTTTGAAAGAAACAATCAACACTGTACTTTGCCCAGAAACCAACTGGCATTCAGTGAAGTGATTTTAATAATGGCTGTAATATGATCACTCCTAGACTCACCAGTAAGTAATCTGGCTGCCATGTTTTGGACTATTTGAAGTTTCCAAACTTGTCTTCAGTATGAGAGACGATCAAGGAGTCTGTGAAGAAGCTCCTTTCTAGCTAGTTATAACTGGTTGTCCTTATGCACAGACAGACATCACAGCAGCTTATCACTGATCAAAAGCAACAAAGCTGCTTTCAAGGAGGATTGTGCTGGGGAGGGGAAAAGTTTTGTTGAAAAGAGTAGCTGTATTGTGGTTGTAGTTCAATGTTAATAAAAAATAGGTCAGAAAGCAGAGCTACTCTTTTGCCATTTTGTTGCCTGAGGCAACAGAGAAGTACCAGGAAAAAAGGTAGCCTGGATGCAATACCATTTGAACAGGAGCTGTCCGTATATTCACAACGGAAGGCTTTTATGCTATTAATTTGTGTTTTGAACCTGCCTACTCCAAGGTGGCACCCTTTACATATGGTGAACTACAATTTCCATCATCCTGAACCAGCATGCCCTAATGTATTTGAAGGGTGCTGGGTTGGAGAAAGATGTATGGCCTTTGCATAAATTTTCATGAGACTGACAAGCCATCTGAAGGGGGGGGGGACACTTTTGCTTTAGAATTATGTATGTGCTTATCATGGGAGCGGGCATGTTTTTAAAAAAAGTATTCCTGTGTATGAATATGAAGGAGAGGAGTGTGTGGGCGTGGAGAGATTATGCCTCTTCAAGGATGGCACTTGGCAGTCATTTTGAAATGAATTCTATAATTTAAAAAAATACTTCTAAAACAAATCCACTTAGTTAATTGGGAGTAATTTTTTAGCTGATCAAATTTTGTTACATGGATCAGTCAAATACTGAAGCATTCACCCCACACATTCAGTGGCGTACGTGTGCATTGTACTTCCCCCACCCCACCCCCGTATGTAAATACCTGCCTGCTTTATATGTTCTAGGGCTCAACCGTGACATTTCAAATGCATCTTCTGTTGAGCCTTCACCATTTACTCAAATTAAGCCTTGATTGAGGTTACTGTGGAGACAACTGCTATTTAAATGCCGTAAATGATGCTAATGTGATTTCCTGAAATGATCTATTTTCTGGAAGCCATACAATTGACTTCTTCCTGGGCTCTCCTAGTTAGGTTAGTATTCTTAGGTCAGTACTCGCAGCCTTTGCAATATATTCTCTTACTTTCCTAAACTGTACTATGGCATTCTCTTTCCAAGATGAGATGACAGAACCAAGAAAATTCTTTCTGTTAGGGTTTAAGCTTCACTAACATACAGTTAGAAAGACCAGCACAGAGTGTTTACAAGACAGTAGTCATCCGGTTTATAAACAAGGGGCTTCTCCTCCAGCAGTAAAAGTGCATTCCAAAGACAGCAAGTTTGGCAAGAGGGAAGTCTGCTTTCAAGGGGGCAGCAAGAGGAACAGTGCTACAGCTTGGTCTTCGTGAGTTGATGGTTTTGTTCTGGGGCAGAGCATAAACCTGCATCCCTATCTCTGTCCAACTTGGACTGCTAGTGCTGTCTTCGTTGCCACCAGAAAGAGCCCTCTTTGAGAAAGGGAATGCCTTTGGTGGTTATGCTTAGACAGTTATCTTGCAGCATGTGACAACTCTCACGTCCTTATCCAGGTACGTCATTTATTCCTATATTTGATGCACAGATGGGGAAAGCCGAAAGCAAAGGTGAGAGAGCACTGCTGTACTGAAGCAGAACTATGTGAGAAATCTCTCTCCTCTCTCTTTGCTCTCTGCTCAATGCATCTCAAATTTGCATGCTTAACACTAGAGCATGTGAGCTTTGAGATGAGATTCAAGGGAGAACAGTGAGTGAAGTTATAATGTAACATGTGGGAGAAGGGGGATTTCTAGACAAGAACAACAATACAACAGAATTCCAGGCAAAAGGAGGAGCAAGGATAACTTTTCCTCAAAGTAAAAAAAAAAAGACGGTAGCCAAATAAGATACACTGTTCTGATCTTTCATTCTTCTCCATTTTTTTCTGTCTCTGTATGTAGTATAAATGTTATTGTAGTTACATTATGTGGTATGGCTTCATATGAATCCGACTCTGGGAACCATGCAATAGAATTGTTTCAAATCAGAATGGGCAACTGTGGTGTGTCCAGAGGCCAATTTTCTGCCCCTGGAATCCTGTAGAAGCACAAGAACTGCCACAAGCCACAAGAACTGCCCAAAACGAAACCGGCAGTGGTTAAAAGTCCACTTCTGGTTTTGAAAAACAATTTTTTTAAAAAGTTAAACAGTGCAGGGAAGGCTCCAGTCTATTTGAAAAGTTGATTTGTTGTTCCTGGAGGCTTTTAAGAAAGGAAAATCATGGGGCTGGGGGCAGCAAAAAAGGGCAGTGCAGGGAGTCTGGTGAGCTGAATGCTGCAAGAACAGCCTTGGAAGTTACATATGACCACAGGGGTGACCACAGGGTTATACTTTCATTCTCTCCAACATTTCTCACAGATGAATACTGAGACATATGTGGCCAACAGCATCAGAGCACAATCAAGATGGCAAAGGTTATTAGTGAGAAAGAACATACAAGATAGGAGAGGTTGCAGAAGTTAGTTTTTGCCTGAGCTTACTGGGAAGGTCAAGACTACCCCTCCTTTCCTCTCCCCCCACTGAATTTACTGAGTGAAAACTACTTTTGCACTTTGAACTCAGTCTGCAGCAACTGAAGTAAGCTGAGGGTGGAGGAGAGAGAAACTGGGACATTTTTAGAGGAACTGAAAAAGTGTGACAGTAGAGGATTAATTGGGACTATCTCTCCCAAATCAGGACAGTTAGAGAGTATGCAATTTGCCCACTAGTATTATAAATAATAAACCTCCATTCCCAGCCTCCCAGCATGTGAAAAAATGTGTTATTTCAGTGGATGTGGAGAATATGATCATGAATGCAGCACATATTCAGTAGCCTGAAAAGTAGAAATGTCTATTTCCCCCTGAATCCATGTTCTAGAGGTTCATTCAGCTAGAGAAAGCCATGCTGTGAGAAGAATGGAAAGAACCATCTCTCGAAGAAAAATGACAGATTCCTGAATCCTTCCTTATCCTTCTCTCCCCTGTCCTTGCAAGGGTCTGGTAGTGTGCGTTTCTGATGTGGCTAAGGGCCCTTAGATCAGAAAGGGCGAAAGACTTTTTAAGTCAGCCAATCCCTTCCTGCTTGTTGCTTTCCTGTCTCAGCTCTTTGCCCTTGGCCGGGATTATAGCTGCTTTTTCTGTGGGATAGGCTTAGGCACAGGGAGCTCCCAACAGCTTCCTGTGCAATACAGTGATGATGAACAGGCTGTGAGAAAAGATCTGTCATAAACAGGTGCTCTCAGAAGAGAAGAATGTCCCACTGGGTGTGGTTGTGGTGGTTGTGGTGCTCTCCATAGCCGCCCCATCTCTCCTTCGCCTTTCCAGTTGCTACTTCCTTAAAGCTATCTCAAGACCCCTGGAAGGAAGACTAGTCTGAAGGTGAACCAAGGCAGTAGTAGCTAGTCATGCTGGTTAGTGTGCTCTTTTCCCTCTCTGCGTGGACAGCATTGTTTGTAGTATGATGGAATCTCCCAAAGAGTAAATAATATTTGCAGTGACCCTGGAGGCTTGCTTTAACTAAACAAGTGGAAATATTTCATGAAACACAGAGGTATGTATTTCACGAGTGTGTTTATATGACGGGTTATTTGCGGTGCGTAATTGCTCTTATATGGTTGCTCCTTCGGTGAGTACAGGGCCGAGAGAAGATTGTGTTCAGCTCCCCCACTGTGAACAGAAAGCTCTGGGTTTTAAAGGACGTATCAGCACATCTCAAAGAAAGTATATTTTGAATGCACCCATTGTTAAGTGCATATAACAAATCTGGAAGTCAATTGGCTTCATTATCTCTGTTTTTCAAGGGCTAGGAAGAGAATTAATATGCTATTTGTCTCTTATGCCCTGTATTTTATGAATTATTAAACTGTGCAGCATATGGTAAGAGCAGGATAAAAATATCTTACTTTTATGAAGGAAAAAAGAAATTGCATCTTGAATTAAATTAAATCCTCCCTCATATGCTAGCCTTGGTGAATCTCAGATACTGTGTGTGTACAGATACATATGAAATGTGTGTGTGTGTGTGTGTGTGTGTATGTGTGTGTGTGTGTGCCATTTTTAAAATAGTGTATTGCGGTTTATACTCTAGCCATTCTTTTATTTGTCACCTGCACTTATCATTTGGAAGCCATGGCCTATGAGGACAGACTTAGAGAGCTGGGTATGTTTAGTCTACAGAAGAGAAGGTTGAGAGGGGACATGATAGCCATGTTTAAATATTTGAAGGGATGTCATGTCGAGGAGGGAGTGGGCTTGTTTTCTCCTGCTCTTGAGACCAGGACAAGGAGCAATGGATACAAGCTGCAGGAGGGGAGATTCCACCTGAACCTCAGGAAGAATTTCCTGACGGTCAGGGCTGTCCGGCAGTGGAATGTGCTGCCACGGAGTGTGGTGGAGTCTCCTTCGTTGGAGGTTTTTAAGCGGAGGCTGGATGGCCACTTGTCTGGAGGGCTTTGAGGGTTTTCCTGCATGGCAGGGGGTTGGACTGGATGGCCCTTGCGGTCTCTTCCAACTCTACATTTCTATGATTCTATGATTTGCAAAACTGTTACTTGTTTGTCACATTTCACAGATTTCAAACACAGCAGTATTTGCAAACCTCTAAAATTGTGTGTCTCTCTGTGTGTATAGTGGTCTGATTCATATGACCAATTTCTGAACTGTAATAACTTTCCACCTACAGGTAATTTGCCATCATGGTAAGCAATTCAAAACAAGATTCCATGTATTAGGAATTTTGTGTCCTGTCCTGAAAGTTCTGTCTACACTCCTTGGGCTAGTTATTATTAATTGAATTTACATCCTGTCTTTCTGACAGGAGAGGATCCAAGGCACCTTCCATTAATTTAAAACAAGATTAAGTTAAAACCTTATTTCAGTTAAAAGTTGTAAAACAAATAACGGTATCATTTAAAAATAGTTAAAAACAGTTAAAACACATATAATGCACAACTACTAATAGAGGATAAGAAACACAGCACAGTACACATGCAACTGCTGAATAATTTAAATCTCAAAGGTCTGCTTGAATAGGAAGGTCTTCACCTTCTGGCAGAAAGAGAGCAGGGAGGGGGCCCTGAATCCTATTAAACTAGTGCTGAATTAAATGTAATTTCGGGAGCAGCTAATCTTCACTGCCTACACTGAATGTAGATGAAGCAATATTTGATCCATTCATGTTTCATCAGTTGAGGGACGGTTATAGCAGACATGACCACCCAGTTGTAACTCAAGGCAAAGAGCTGGTGAAACTAAAGCAACAAGTTACTGTATTTTACCATCATGGCTTGTCTTTCTGTATATTCTCATGTTTTATTTCCTGTGCCTTTGCCCTTTCAAATAAGCAAATATAAGAGTGAATCCATCTGATTTCTTTTTGTCACTTCTGTGGCAGAGTTTTCTTACTGTGTTTGGTTGACTGGGAGCTGTACAATTACAAATTTGCTGCATGTCCATGGGGTCGAAAATAAAACAATAACTTTTAAACAGAACAATTTCTTTGGTAGCAGCAGACAAAGAAAACCACTTTGGTGGGATAAGGATGGAAAATCATACTGACAATGACCTAAATCCTGATTAGTCCCATTGAATCAATGGAGTTTACCTGTATGTTGACTCACCATTCAACAATTAATACAATGGGTTTTCTTTAGCTGGAATTAACCAGTAAGATCTGAGCCCAAATCTGGTAGCAGATTTGAGGGGTTGAGGATACGTGGCACCTGTTTTTTGATAAGTACAAGTTTGTTGTTGTTGTCTGCCTGGGGACTAGGGTCAATTCTCCACTCAGCCTTGGAAACCCACAGAGCATGTCACATGCTCTCAGCCCCAGAAAACTCAATGATAGTTTTGTCTTATGGTCAACATAAATCCAAACAATTTGAAGGCACACAACAACAAACTATAAGTTCCAGGATTCCATAGGATGGATCCATGGCAGTTAGAATGGAATATAACACTATAATTTTGCAGGGTGAAAGAGGCCAGTACTCAAATAAGATTTTACTGCCAATCCAATTAGCTTTTATATGTTAACTAGGAAGGGGATTGGGCAGCAGTCTTGGAAAATGGGTATTACAGGGCGTAGGGCTTTTGGTCCCCTGAGAATTTTCTGGATTAGGCCTTCAGATAGCTGTACTAAGCTACTGTAGCTAGCCTCCCTTTCAACAATAGGCAAATTTTATTCAGAGTCCATTTTCTTCCTCTGCAGTGAGAACAATTTCATGAAAAAAGCATACCTTTCAAAACTTCACAGGTTAAAAACTGGGATACATGCAGCCAAGCCACATCAGAGTGTGGTCAAAGGAGTGTGGCCAGACAACAAGAGGCAAAGATTAGTAATGGAAAACAAGACACAAAACCATTATTTCAAGCAGAGAAGCCATGGCATTTATGTACTGAATTTAGGAGAGGCAAGACTCTGCCTCCTCCTTTCTGTCCTGCTGAGTTAATTGAATGCAAACTACTACTGTATTTTGAACACAGCAACTGAAGTAAGCAAGGACAAAGAGGAGAAGTGGGAAGAAAAAGAGAAACTGGGACATTTTAAAGGTAGCTGAAAAAGTGGAACTACAGAGGATTAGCTGGGGCTATTGCTGTAAAATTAGGACAGTTGAAGGGTATGGCTTCTATAGAGCTGTGAGTCTGCTTTTTTGAGATTCACTAGAAAACCACAAGGAAGAAAAAAATTAATAGAGTAGACTTATGGTTTTAAAAAGTGTAAAATAATATTGACACAGAAATTTCTCTCATTTCCTGGTCTCTGTTGACAACAAAAATAACTTCAATGTAAAGTCGAAGGCTTTCAGGGCCAGAATCCATAGATTGTTGAGGGTTTTCCAGGCTTTGGGGCCGTGTTCTGTTAGTCTTTTCTCCTGATATTTCACCTGCATCTGTGGCTGGTATCTTCAGAGGATCTGGTGGCATGGAAGTGAGACAGAGTATATATACTTGTGTAGTCCCTGAGTGGGAGGAAGCAATTTGCATATGTGAAGTTGGCAACTTCTATTTACTAATAGAATATGGCCTTAAAGCCGGGAAAAACCACAACAACCTATAAAAATAACTTCTTTTCCCCTCCTTCTCATTCTGTAACAGAAACCAAGCAGATAAGAATCAACCTCCCATATCAGAGACCTGATGAGATCCTAATCTGAAGATGCGGTTTCTCAGTGAGTGAAAGAGGGGTTTAAGAGCTAAGGCAGGCATGCTCTGAAGGTTTTAAGAGCTAAGGCAGGCATGCTTATGACCATTCAGACAGTTGACCTGCAGAATTAGGAAGAAACCAAGGTATTTCTGATTTCCAGATAGTTCAAGCATCCGAAGAAAAGGAACAGCTACAGTTACCAAGGGAACACAAACACAGCAAACATAAGAATTCTGCTTGTGAACAATTTTCACTGTCTCACTCTCTTCAATGTTAGAAATTTTGGGAAATGAAGGGAAACTTCCTGGAGGGAACAAAATTCTATATTGGGTAGTCAGTGCATCATTTTGCCCGCACCCAGTAATTACACCCCCGGATAGCCCCCACTGTTTTCTATCAATCAAGATTTTGCATCCGTGTGTGTGCGTGTGCATGTGCCTTCAGGTTGCCTGTAGATTTAATGGAGACCACAGTAATTTCACAAGGTTTTAAAGGCAAGGAATATCCAGAAGTGGTTTTGCCAGTTCATTCCCACTATTCTGACTCCAATGAGGTTGAAATACTATGGCTTCTCAGCAGAGGGCCCTCTCTCTCTATCTTTATCTTGTTTTCTTCTCTCCTGGATTAGCAGATACTTACTTAACAGCTAGCTGCCTGAAAAACTGCAGGGCCCATTTGTCAGGGTGGTGGAAATGTGATGGATGCAAACCTTGTTGTGGGTTTGTGACTCAGTGTTTTGGGGAAATGCCTTTACAGGGAGCCTCTCTCTGTCCAGTTTACCAGGGAGGGAAAGGTTGTGGCAAGGACTCTGCAGCATTGGCTGCCAGCCGCCTGGGCTGGCATGGAGAATGGAGTGATGCCGCAGAGGTAAGGTTGCTGTGTCCATGCCAGACAGCATCTGTGGAGTAGGTGATGCTTGGGAGGGAAGGAGGAGGGTGACTGCAAAGTGATGCCTGCAGCACCCCGTGGAAATGGATCGTGCTGCAGAAGGTGCTCCAAAATGAAGCAACTTCTATTTACAGACACATCCTGCTGAAAGATGTTCTGAGGGTCTCTCTGCAGGAACTGTAACACTGTGATAGGATGGCTGGATAGAGGAAGTGTGTGCAAGTCTGCTTGGGCACAATGTTCTTCTCTGTACTAGTGGAGATCTGTGATCATTAATCTAGCTTATTATTTGTCCTTTTAGCAAAGAAAGGCTGATGCAGCAGCCAGTGGAGCTGGATGGACTTGTGCTATCACTGGACAGAGGTAAGGTCACAGAGCAGCGTGGGGAGGGTAGCTCTAAGCTAGGCAGGGGTTGTTTCTCATTTCTATGGGGCACCTGCCTGATGTGGTTTGTTAGGATTGGCAGAAGCTGTTAGTAAGGTTTTTACTGCTTATCAGTTGTCTAGTCTTCTTGGGCTTTTGCTTCCTTAACCCAACAGGATGGTGTCAGTTGCTTTTCTGAAAGACAGTCCTCTGTGAGGGTACCTCTTCTGCTTGTTATCCAAGTGGGATGCATTCTTCTCTGTGTATATGCCTTCAAGTCGACTTATGGCAAACCCATGAATTTCATAGGGTTTTCTTAGGCAAGAAATACACAGTTTTGCCAGTCCCTTCCTCTGAAATATAGCATACAGCATGTGGTATTCATGAATGGTCTCCCATCCAAGTACTCACCATGGCTGACCCTGCTCACTTTCCAAAATCAGATAGGATCTGGTGACTTTAAGGTATTTAGGCCTGAATTCTTCTGGCATGACTTAATTACTAACTGTGAAAAGCACCTAATCAGATCACTTACCTTAAGGACTTCGCAGGCTCCTATTTGTCAAAGCATAACACAACACAAATTCTCTCCCCTCCCCCCGTCCTTCCCTCCCTCTTTGCCTACCATGATAACACTTTACAGCCACTGTTGAGCCATTGCCCTGGTCTGATCTACACATGTGTATCTTGCATGCACTGGCTACTTGAATCAGCTCCTGCATATTTACTGTTGCTTCCACCATAACATTCAGCACTACTATCCATTTTATCTTTCTGACTGACATGGAAAGTTTCCACAACAGTGGCTTATTACTGCTGCTGAACAGTGCTACCTTGGAAAGTCTTTGCACTACATGAAAGATTCACTGGGGAAGTTCTCCTGGGGAAGTTACATCTCTGCTTGATGATAACAATTTGTGGACCAGGCCTACCATTAAATTGCCTGGTCACTGTGGTTTGATCCTGGCCAGTGATGTTATACCATCTTCTTATGCTTATGCAAATCTCAAATAAACATTAACTTTTTATTTGTAAGTGCAGCACTTAAGACAACCTTGCTTTGTACTCTGTAGCAGAGGTGAGCATGTTATGACCCTCCCTATGTTGTTGGCCCACAACTGCCTTCAGCCCTAGCCAGCACAAATAAGTGAGAGACAGCAATACCTGGAGGATCCCAAATTGCCTGTCCCTGGTTTGTAGTTAAATCAGGAGCACACTAACAAGTACAAAGCAATGCTACTCCAAATTCTCTTTAGAAGGGTCAGTATAGTTTGCATACTAGAACAGCTCTCTTTTGCTCTTTCTGTTGTAAGTTACTTCTTGTCATTTGTGTCACTGAAATAGCACTAATGAACATCAGGACCTGCTTGCACGGCACGCACTGTTGAGAGACATGGCAGTCAACTGATGGCACTAATTCTCCTGCTAGCTTCTGATAATGGGAGAGAGAGAACTCTAGTCTGTACTGACTTGGCAGAAACAACAACGTATCAGAATCTGAGATGAATAAAGTGCTTCCCACTTTTCCTTGGACTTGATTCATAGGAGTAATGGCCAGTTCGGAAGACAACTTAGAAAGGACAATGGATGACAGAAGCGGGAGTTCTGACAGCACAAAAAAGGTAAGATGGGTTAGGTCTCTTTTTCACTTGTTTTTAAAGAGGGGGTTTCTATGGCATTTGTTTCAGTTTAAGTGCTTATTGGGCCCATAAGTGCTTTGTTTTAGGCCATTTCTGCACTAGACTGTTATAACGCTATTATTCCACTTGCAACCTCTCGGCCCCTCTTGAAACTGCAAACCTCAGGATTCCATAGGATGTTGCAAGTGGAATAACAGCACTATAACAGGCTAGTGCAGAAGTGGCCTTAATTCCAGCAGTGTATCTATGGCACTTTCACAGTACTTAGGCCATTTCCGCACTCAACTGTTATAGCGCTATGATTCCACTTTCAACATCCTATGGAATCCTGGGGTTTGCAGTTTCAGGAGGGGCTGCTGGTGCAGAAATGGCCATAGATATAGCACTATCAGTTTACTTTAACTACCATGGCTCCGTCCTATGGAATCTTGAGTTTGTAGCTTGGTAAAGCAGTAGACCTCTGAGAATTTTTAAAATGCTTCCATAATCTGTAAATCCCAGGATTCTATAGGATGGTGCAATGCAGTTGAAGTGGAATCATAGTGCTATAATTGTGTAGTATGAACAGACCCCAGGTTTCCTCAGAATATTTCCTGGGGCCTTCTTCCTCTGATTGGAGTTGCTATTGCACTCACCATGTAGATCATTCTTTTGAGATGGAATATATAAATGGATAATCCCCTGGCTGTCTGGTAGGCCAGGGACCCACCTTCCTCTAACATACCAATATTTGGCCTTGTTCAAAAAAGTTCTTGGTTAGAAAGAGAGGAAATCACAAAAAATGGTATACAGTACAGATTGCTTATTTGCTTGCATATTTATAGGAACTGTTGTGTGCTTTCAAGTTGTTTCCGACTTGTGGCAAGCCTAAGGTGAACCTTATCATAGGACTTTCTTGGCACGTTTTAATCAGACGGGGTATGTAATTGCCTGCTGAGAGAGTGTGATTCGGTGGCATAACTAGAGCTTTTGCTGCGGTGGTCCCTGAGTTTGCTGCCCCTCTCAATACACATCAAAAATACTACAAAAAGTCAAAATGACATATAGGGAAATAAATTAAAACACACGGGAAGGTTCGAGACCTGTCCTCTCTACATCTGTGGCTGACTCAAGATCCCCCAATGGTTTTCATGGCTAAGTGAGGTTTGAACCCTGATCCCTGGTATACTAATCCGACACTCTATGTGCTATATAACTCTGGCTTTCATACTGAATTATACAAATGAAAGTTCAGAAATTGTTTATTTAATTTAAATAGAAATCAAATTAAATAAGATTGCGGGGAAGACTGTGCCTTTTCAGTCTCCTATCCTGATTCTGAATATCAGTGGGCATCTTCAAGGTCCCTGCTCTCCTTTCTTTGGCTTCTTTTTCTTGAAAATGGACAATGTGGCCCATCCAATGGAGAACTATCCCCCAGTAGCAATGGAGATGTGGCTAACCTACAGTCCATCTGGAAGGATGTTTTTTCCCCTGCCTATTCAGCTACCTACAGCCTACTCTTCTGTGTAACATTGAGAGTCCCCCACCCAAGACTCTAATTCATACCATCACGTTTATATTTTCTGTAGACCCTGTTCTCGCTCTCTCTCACTCTTTCTTTTTTTTTTCTCCAGCCTTCTGCTGGGAGTCCCCAAGAGCTAGCAAAGAAGGACAAGACTGGGAGCAGAGAACTTGCTGTGCACTTTGAAGACAGTGGTGAGAGCGATGCAGGTTGGTGAGTGAGTCTTTGCCATTGCTTTCATCATGTGCTCCCTCCCTTAAAGTGTTTTTCTCTGTTTTAATCACCATCCTTGTCGTTTCTCCTTGTTTTATTTTAATTTTTTACATCTTCCAGAATCTCTCCCAATTCATTTCCTTTTAATTATTTTTTTATTTGTTTTTTTTTTTCCTTTTCTGCTTCCCCACTTTGAACTTTCCTTTCAAATGCTCTCTATCTCCATAGGACCTGTGTGCTCCTTTTTTAGCCTCATGGGGAATGGTTATTCCTGTGTAGGTCACTAGGCACAACCCTCAATGGATTCTGCACAGTTCTGGTGCTACCTTTCCCCAGCTCCTACCTGCCCTTGGTAAACCTGTTCCTCCCACTCATGTCCTTCTTCATCTTTGCTATCCTTTAAATTCTGCTTTCTTTGATTTCTTATTTTGGCATTTCCAAATGAAAGCTTCAGGCCTGAAGCTCCAATTATAAGCCCCATTTTGAGTTATATTGTCATGATAAGATGAAGCATGGCCGTTGTGCATCTGCACTATACAGTTATATATATTTCATACCACTTTACTTCTTATGGCTGCATCCAACAAAATCCCGTCATTTGTAGTTCACTGAAGTACTCAGAATTCTCAATAGGTCTTAACAGAGATTTCTAAGTATTTCAGCAAATGGCAGATCCTGAAGTTCTGCAGGATGATGCCATGACAGTTAAAGTGATGTCAGAGTACTATAATTCTGCAGGTATACCCTTAATTTTCTGTGCTTTTCACCACTGTAGCACTTGTTCTTGTTGTTGTTGTGTTTGTTCCAGTTGTTTCTGCCTTATGATGATCCAAAGGGGTTTTCTGGGGCCAAGAGTGTGTGACATGCCCAAAGTCACTCAGGGGGTTTCCAGGGTAAAGTGAGGAATCCAACCCTGGTCTCCAGCATTGTAGTCCAATACTCAAACCATTATACTTTGTTGGCTTTCCCTAGCGCTTTTTTATCATTACTTCTTTTAATGTTATTTTATTTTTAAGTGGACTATAAGAATCTGTATTTTGTAATTGTACCATCACTTTAAAAAAATGGTAAGAATTTGTGCTTCCTAAAATAAACTTTTCAAGAAAGTGCAATATAGCAAGAAAATACAGCCTCCTAGTACCATGTTGTCATCAGTTTCTACACACTGTAGTTCAGATGGAAAGTTGCTGATGTGCATTAGAGGGTGTTTGTGGCAAAATGCATGTGCATTATTGCATGTGCAATGAAGTAACATCTTTTCTAAGTTTACAGAACAGACATGCCCTTAGGCTATTTAGTATGGCTAACTAATCTAGGAAAATAACACCCAGATCTGGTCCTGTACTATATAATAGACTGCTATATTGCTATTATAGTCTGTGTGGAAGGACATACTGAGGTATATGTATGTACAGCAGAGCTTTCCAAACTTTTCATGTTGGTGACACACCTTTTTAGATATGCATCATTTTGCAACACAGTAATTCAATTTTACTAGCAAACCGGAGGTTAAACTAACCACTTATGAGATACATATACATACATAAATTGTAATAAAAAATGTATAGGGACACAACATATCTCATGAAAACCTTTCATATATTTTTTAAAAATATATGATTTATAAATAATAACATACGTTTCCAAGATTATAGGTGACACAGCTACACACTTCAGGCGACATGCTAATGTGTCGTGGCACACCATTTGGAAAGCCCTGATGTATAGTATTTCCATGAGGAAAGAAAATATCTACAGATTATGAAAATGGCTGCAGAAGTCATGTTCCAGAGATGCTTATTTGTAATATTTTGAAAACTAAGAGCCTTTCTGCACTACACTGTTATAGTGCTATCATTCCACTTTCAACATCCTGTGGAATTCCAGGGTTTCTAGGTTACTGAGGCCAAAGAGCTCTCTGACTGAGAATTCTAAATGCCCCTCCCTAAACTGCAAACCCCAGGATTCCACAGAACGTTGAAAGTGGAATAATAGCACTATAACAGTATAATGTGGAAAGGCCCTAAGTTTCTAACCTTGCAGTTTTTGAAGATATGTTTGAAAGTGTGAGAGGAACATCTGCTGAAATCTCAGAAGCTTGTAATTTGGTCCTGAATAAGATTTCCATTGGTTGGAGATTAGGTTTTGAGTGTCCTACTCTTTCCCATGACTAGTAAAAGTGTTACAAATATGTTGCACCTATTCCTTTTCACATTCTCAGGCCTTTTCTGTACCCTGCCTTTTCACAAACCTGTCCCGTAGGGATCCTGACATCGTCTCTGCCAGGAAGGGAACGTGACGGGAGCGCTCCCCTCTGCACGGGCTGGTTCCGTGTTCAAGGGAGCGCAGCTGGGTACTTTCTCAGGCTGTGCTGGGCCTCCATCGCACTTCCAGAGCTTCTGCAGGGGAGACAAGTCCAGGACAGTCGCACAATCACATGTCGTTGATGAGGAAAAAAAACATCAGTAATTCACTCCACAATTGTGATAGTTGGTGATGGGATCATGACAGGATCGTGGCAATGTCATGCGGTCCCGTCGCAATCCCATCACCATTGCAGGATGGGAGCGTGTTGTGGAAAGGGCCTCAGTCTTTTTTCCAGTGCCAATTCATCTTTTGGATTTGATGTATAAAACCCTACATGGCCTGATGCCTTCTCGTGTGTCCCTTTCCACACTTTAAGATATTCATTGGAGACTCTTCGCCGAGTACCTCCTCAAATCAGAAGTTCAGAAGGAGAGGTTTATCTGTAGTGCATCATCCTTTAAGAAATGCTTTCCCCTTTGAGACTTGCCTGGCACCTTCGCTGAAATATTTTCAGCAACAAGGGAACATTTTTTATTCACTCAGATTTTTAATGGTTTTATTGTCTTAATGTTCTACATTTTAATCGTAATATTAGAGCGCAGCAGATATTACTGGACCATCAAGAAATAATTTTGTGTTTGGGCTTGCTCTTGTGTTATGTTTAATTAACTAATACAAATATAGATGTTTGAGTTGCTTTATTTGTTGACCTTAGTGTTTAATTTTAATCTATAAATATTGAGATTTACTCTGAGAATTTTTGTTTTGAGTGAGTAATACATATAGTAGAATGACATAGGCTCTGACTATACTGTGGTAAGGAATTTCAGTTTTTGTAGTGCAAAGTAAACACAGAAAAGGAAACTTCCCAAGTGATTTCTGAAAGGCCTTGCCTTCCATTATCCTCCTCTCTTTCTTGATCTTTCATTCCTCTTTAGTCTGAGTTGTCCTTCTCCTGTTCTGCCTCCCTCAGTTGTCTGCTTCTCGCTTGCTGTTGCAACTATATGCAGCAACCTTATTAAAGTCCAGGATGGACTCCAGGGGAAAGAAAACAACATTTGAAGATGATGGTGTTCTCTGTGTTATTTTAGCTGACTCATCCTCTCTGCTTATTTGTTGTCTGAAGAACAATAAACTTTGGTGAATTCTTTACCAGGAATTCTATTCTGAGGGGCAAAAAAGCTGGATTAGAGGCAGTATTATCTTTATTGATTTGATATTGAGTCCTAGCTATAAAGCCATAGCAGTTAACTGGTAGCCTGCAAAACAAGCAGTGGCGGAGCTTGGTGTGCGTGGAGGGGAGGCAGGAGGGGTGGGGCTATGGTATGAGGGACGTGGCCGCTGTGGGGGGGCATGGCCAGGACACATGGGGGCATGGCTACAGGCTAGGCTGCCCCAAAAACATTGCCAGCTGGGGCAAATGACCCTCCCACCCACCCCCGTCCCAACATGATAGAAAACAAGTGAATACAGTGCAGTAAACAAAGTAGTTACTACTGCTCTGTTGTACCCAGAGGTGTATCTAGTGTAAATAGCATTTAGGGCAAGCGAGGATGTTCTGCTCCTACCTCCGGGGCCGCTTCCTACTTGCCCTACCCTAGACATACCTCTGCTTGCACCTTGCCATTTTCATGCCAAATAGGATAATCTTACAGGGACAACAAAAGTTTTTGCGGTTTCCTTGTCTAATGCTGGCTTGTGAGTATGTTTCCTGATGATGCTTTTGTCTTTCTTTGTTTAGATACAGATCACTCTGAGGACTCACTGAGTTCTGCTTTGATGGAACTTTCTGTTCTGCAAAGGCTGGGCCTACATAGGTAGGAAACCTTCTGTGTGTCTACCCACTGCTTGTGGCACTTATTCTAATTAAGTGGTGTTAAAGTTCAGGTGGAAGTGAATAGCCACAGTGGGGATGATAGCAACCCTCACAAAAGAGTCTCAAAGAATATTGTAAAACTATAGTTCAGTGCCAGATCTATTGCCTTCCAAAATATACAGGGGAGACAAAGGGCAGTAAAATTTAAACTAATGGGTTTTAATTTTTACTGTCCATTGTCTTAGTCCCCACATGGCCAAAAGGGGATTGGTCTCTGTCTGCACTGAGATACCTCCAGACCAACAGAACAACAATGGAAACAACATCTGATATAAAATATAGATCTGCGACTCCAACATTGTCACTTTTCTTTTCTTGTCCTGTATGGGTTTTTAAAACATCTTTTGCCTGATGAAGAAGCCAGTGGAACTCTGAAAGCTTGCATGATGCATTTTGTACATTTTGGTGACCCAAAGGTATTGCTCTTTTGTGGATTTTGGTTTTTGTTTCATAGACCTTTCCCCTTTTATATGTGGGGTTAAACTAAAATCCCTTGGAATTCTCCCCATGTGAATCTCCTTGCTCAGAATTTCTGCCAATAAAAGGGTCAAGGATCAAGGATGCAACAGCTTGTCCCTAACAACGGAGGGACCCCCTCCCCACACGCACATACAGCCATGGACGTTAAACATTTGGCTCCCCTGAACTTCTGTTCAGCTTCATATCTTCATCTCTGCAGAAAAAGAAAAAAATGATTTGCCTAGGCAAATTTATTTGGCACCATAGCAACAACTCATTCTTTGCACAACATTGACAGTAAGGGAGGGAGATTGGCCTTTGTCCCAATGCCACTTATGCAGTGCTACTTGCATCTTATTGTCATTTCTGTGCCAGACAAATAGATTATTTTTCCCCTAAGCTTTTTAGATGCTATTTCAATTCTGCTGTTTCATACTGTTTTATGATTCAATGATTTATATTATGTTTTCATTGTTTTCCTCTTTTTTGATTTTTGGTAAATCACCTTAGGACTGTATTTGAAGGGTATGATTTTAAAAAAATCTTTTCATAAATCAATAAGGAGGTTACCTAAGTTGAAAACCACAAAGCCTCTTCCCTGCTTAACCTTGCGAAGACTCTAAGGTCTTGTCCTCATAACTTTGCATGGTCTTCTTTGACAGGGTGGCTTTGAGTGAGCAAGATGTCGAGGTGAGTACTTCGGTCTTCATTCGGTTGGATATAACCCTTTAGATGCATCCCTTTGAGTTGTTTCACAAAATATTCTGAGGCTTATCATTTACTTGTCATCAGATCAGTAGCAATGATGGTAAGAATTGCCTGTAGTCTCACCAGTGGCGGAGCTTGGTACCAGCGGGATGGGGCAGGGTGGAGGGATGTGGGCGGAGCTACAGCACATGTGGGCGGAGCAGTGATGTATGTGGGCAGAGCGAAGACGCATGTGGGCAGGGCGATGGTGTGGGGGGCAGACAAGGAGTGGCACTGCCCCCCAAAATGTGCCGCCCAGGGCACACTACCATCATCAACCCCCATGTCCCCCTGCCAGTGAGTCTCACAGCTGACTGGGGGCTGACTGGCTTTCATTTAGCCAGCCAGTCAGGCTTGTAAGGGCTAAATACCCTAGACACACCAGATTGGAAGCTAAGCAAGGTCAGCCCTGGTTAGTACTTGGATGGGAGACCGCCAATATAAACCAGGTGCTATAAGCTGTATTTCAGAGGAAGAACGGGCAAAACCACCTCTAGTATTCCTTGTCTAAGAAAACGCTGTGAAATTCATGGGGTCCCCATAAGTCAACAGGCACCTTAAAGGCACATGCACACAGACAATGGAAGTGCTCCACCTGACTAGTTTTCGGGCAAAATCTGGAACTGCTTCAAGTCAGTTTGCAAAGAGAGAGAGAGAACACTGCTTTGGTACACCCCCCCCCTTTTCCTTCAAAAATCTAAAATATTTCAGCAAAACACAGTTGCACTTCCTCAGATGTCTTTCTTTTCTCACAGCCCAGTCCATAAACAACCCTTCCACTTTCTGATATTTAAATGGTGCAGGTGAAGGCTCTGCTTTCCCCATAGGAGGCTCTGCTTGAAGGCTCTGCCTGTCTGCTGCATGAGCTTCCTCAGCAATATGTATGGTTTGTTTGACCCACTACATTCTTTGGCAGGCAGCTTTTGCACACTTGGCTCTGGCCTTCCGCTGCGACATGTTTACACTGAAGCGGCGGGTACAGGTAGAAGAACGGGCAAGGAACACAGCTGAGGAGAATATTCAGATGGAATTGACAGAGTGCCAGACAACACTGCAGGTCAGTGAAGCCATTTCTGGGCTCCTTTGGCCATCTTGAGTATTTCTTGTTGCATTACCGGGAAGGCCCAAAACTAGTACTGCATATTCACAAACAACTAAAAATGGTGAGGGAGCAACAGGGAATGGCTTGGTTCCTGACTGTTAGTTATATTTCATTCCTGCTTAAATAAATGGGACCTAACTCACAACTTACATATTCCATTTATTTCAATGGAGCCTCCATTCAATTAACGTTTGAATTCAACCCAGTGTCTACAGTGCCATTGAATAAGTTAGGTTTAGGTGTTTCTGCAAGCATCTGGGTTTGTTGTGTGTGGTTAATGTGTACATCCAATCCTGGGAATTTGGTCATCCAGTCCTGGAGATGAAACTCAACTAGGGATGCCTGGTTAATCTAATAATGACTTTCTTTTGTCAAATGATGGACATGTCCCGTGGTTATACCTTTTTGGTTGCATGTGCTATAATGTATCAGTTTTGTACTGGAAAAAAATCTTTGATATTTGTAAAGATACATGTTCTTTTAAATTACATCCTTAAGACATGGAATTTAACTAATGGCCAACATGTTCAGGTCTGACGTTACTCTTACTGTTGTCAAGAGACTTATATTCCAAGGGTGGAGAGATAGCCATTCTCTATCTATTCTTGAAACAGACAAAAGATCTCATTGCTTTAGCTACTCATGAATGTGTATTTTATGATGCCAACTTCAAGAAAATAGCTTTTGAAAATATGTTGAACTTATAGTAATATATATGCTTAGGCTATGCTCATATCCTGTGTGCTCTTTTTCACCTCTTTCTTTTTCTTTTCTTCTCTTTCTTGCTTCCTTTCTTTGTAATGGTACTTTTAAAATTTTTCATAGAATCATAGAATCATAGAAATGTAGAGTTGGAAGGGACCACACAGGCCATCCAGTCCAACCCCCTGCTATGCAGGAACACCCTCAAAGCATTCCTGACAGATGGCCATCTAGCCTCTGCTTAAAAACCTCCAAGGAAGGAGACTCCACTACACTCCGAGGCAGCAGATTCCACTGCCGAAATTTTTATGTATGTGTGTCTGTGTGTGTGTGTCTGTGTGAATGTACACACTTGCAAGTGAATTAATGGCTTTCTTCTGTTCTAATTGCGCTCCTCCCCACCAGAAGCTGGACCAGGCCTGCCTGGACAGCAAGAGCAAAGAAATGATAGAAAACCTGAAGAGCAGTCTAACAGTCTTGGCAGGTGCGATTGAGAGAGCAACAGTTGCGGCAGAGAAATTAGGAGCTGTCCATCAGGTTAGTTTCTTTTGATAGGCTCATAATTTGTCAGCGGCAATTAAAAAATCATTTTAAGGTCTTGTAGTATTGTGCTATTTCTCAGTGCTGTTGTAGAAGAGAACATAAAAGAGAAATCAAACATGCATTCTTGCTGGTATAGATCTTGCATTTACATCACAGGTGGATATAAAAGAAAGCAGACGTGAGCCCCTTGTGTAAAAATGTCCTAAGCTGGGAAAGAAGTAGAATTGGGGAGGATGTCTGAGTCTGCATTCTAGTAGCAGACAGGGGCTAAATACATGGGGAGAGTCCCCAACAAAGTAGAAGAGGTACTCTATCTGCAAGATAGAGTACAAAGCCCTCCCAGTTTGCAATATCCCCAGCCTGATAGGAGAGAAGGTGAAAGGAAGTTCTTCAGGCCAAAGGAGACATCTTTGTGGGCTGGAGGATCTCTCCACCGGAACAAAAGGTAGCTATCCCAAGATGACACAGAATGTGGCATGGAGACTGATGTCTCATGGCCTGTGCTTAGGTAATATGGAACCTGATAGGTCCTTCCTGATAATGTTTTTCTCTGCAGCTTGCTTAATATATTGCCCAGTATAGTAAGATCAGAAAAGATCAGAGGTAAAATGTTTTGCCACCATTGTCACCATTCTCTCTAATTCTGAATTATTGAAATTATTGAAAAGGATAGTGGTGAGGAGCTGCTTTCTGACTGGATTTCTCATCTTATGTGGAGGGGCAGCTTCTAAGCCTCAATAGGTCTGATGTGGCCTCAGCTATAAAGTACTGTGTCCTGCGAGGGGTGATAATGGCTTATTCAGCATATCCAACATGCCTTTCAGCTGTCTCAAATCTTTCTGACCATCTCTTCCAACCACTCCAAAACCATCTTCAAATGTGAAAAAGCTGTCTTGTTTCTTATACTGGCCACACTGAGGGAGATGCCTCAATGCATTGATATTGTAATGACAGGGAAGAGGTAGCCTGACCTTGCACTGGGCCCAGACTATGCTGAGAGTTCTTAAGATGGAGCTACTAGTGTAGCACATCCACAGGATTCCACTGAAGTCTCCAAAGCACCATTTTAATTTTCCACAGTGCCTCTTATGTGTTGTTCCTGGGCATTGTGGTAACCTTAAGTGGACAGTCAGTGTTCCTGTCACCAGGTATACCGACTAACATAGTACGAGGCTCACTTGCACTATGCGCTGTTGCACTGTACGAGGCACTGTTGTTGTGTGCCTTAAAGTCATTTCTGACTTATGACCACCCTAAGATGAATCTATCATGGGGTTTCTTTGGCAAGCTTTGCTCAGGGGAGGGGTTGCCTTTGCCCAGCTCTGAGACTGAGAGAGTGTGACTTGTCCACAGTCACCCTGTTGGTTTTCATGACTGAGTATCCCCACAGTCACAGTCTAATGCTCAAACCATTACACCATGCTGGCTCCGTTTGGTTTTGTATAGCCATAGGAATGCATGCATTATTCATACGCTCAATGAGCGATACTTTAAAATATTAGCATTTCAGTGGCAGAAGCAAGCTGCAAAAATGTATTTTGTTTTATTTTTATTCATAGCAGTTTGATTACTTGCTTTAGCATTGCCATTTAAAGTTCTTGTTTACAAAGTAGTACAGGGAGAGGCTGCACTTGGCCTTGCTTTGGGTTTATTCTGAACTAGACTAAGAGCCTGGAGCCTGCTGTTAGTGCCAGTCTTTTGCCCATAATATATTTCATTCTAATCCACTTATGTATAGGGCATTTGTTAATAAATCAGGATTCACAGTCTGTGCTGACTTGTTCTCTAGGGATCAGTCCAAAGGTATAAGGTAGACAGAATCAATTGATCCTAGGAGGTGGTCTTTTCAGTCAGGAGGGTATAGCAAAACCTCTTGGTAGGTTTATATGACTTGGCTACATTTAAAACTAAAAAAAAATGACAGAAGAACCAGTTCTGTGCTGAGGTCTTGAAGCAGCATAGAAAGAGAGCCTATATATTTATCTTGAGAGCTAATATAGTACAATAACTAAGTGGCAATTACTAAGTGTGGACAGGAAATCTCCTGTTCAGTTCTCATCCTGCTATTAGTTTTGTACAATGCATGTTCATACTGTGAAATTTGTACCTCAAGAAATAGTGATGGGTGCCAACTTCAAATAGGTTTGGAGGAAAAAAATCCATAGAAGTTGGAGTTATCAGTGCCTACTACCCATGACTGATATATATTCTCTCTAGTACTGAAAAAATAATATACCCTTGTATGTGAGTTGCTTAAGAACACTGTGGTAGGGTTATATTATGCTCATGTCTTGCTTGCGGGTTTCCTGTATGCATCTTTTTCTTCATGGACAGAATGTTGGACTAGATTGGACTTTGGCTTGATCTAGCATGGCTGTTATGTTCCTAAGCAATTTACCATTCCTCATCTTCAGTCCCCTGCCCCCGAGTCTGTAATATGGAGCAATTAGAGATGTACTTTAGATGCTCTCCAAATGATACAAAAATGCTAAGTAGTACTGAGAATACTAGAGAGTACTAGTCCATTAATCAATGCAAATTTCAGCTACCAGGAAAATCACATGTGAGCTCTATTGTAAGATCAAGGGATGAGGTTATATAGGTGATAACCTATATTTAGACCTCCTCCAGGAAGGTTGCATTGGTTTTTCTAGAACTGCCTTCCTGTGCCCAGTGCTTTGTTTTAAACTTCCCTTTCTGTCCATCTCGCAGGAAGCCCGCATGAGCAGAGCCACGGAGGTGATGGTGCAGCATGTAGAGAACCTGAAAAGGCACCACCTGAGGGAGCACACGGAGCTGGAGGAGATGAAGAGACTGATCCAGCAGAATTCCCGCAACAGACAGCTGGCAGAAAACAGGGGTGAGGTGGGCCCAACTTTTGTACAGAGGGCTGTGTTTGTTTCTGGGAGGGGACACTGGGCCGGAAATGCAATAAAATAAGATGACTGATGTGTGGGCAGGGAGGCCCTTGGGAACAAAAAAAGACACCTATCACTGGAGAAGATTCCTGGGACAGTTTGGGTGGACCTTGCTTTTGTCTGCTTGATGCCACACATCACAAAGACCTGTGTACCTCCCGATAGACAAAATGTACCTGAAATTTTTTGGATGAAACCATACCAGGGGAAACCGCACCAGGGGAAAGCAAGCCTCTGCTGTCTATCAATCCAGCTAAACTGTAAACATGTTCCCAAAAGTTCTTTATATTTCCAGCAGCACAAAACCACCTCTTTCCTGCTGCTACTTTATAATCCACAACAGCATCCTTGATATTATTGGCAATCATTTTGCCAGTAAACTGACCTGGAACTTCATTTGGCATGATGGTCTACCCTGGAGGAAAAGGCGGTTCTGAATTTTTCTTTTCAGCTTGTGCCACCCCCATTTAAATTGACTTGGGCCTTCTGAACAAGCATATACCTCAAGATCACTAAAAGCAGAGCCTGAAAATAATATTTTTGGTCTACAAATCTTGTATTACTTAGCCAACTGACTGGGGAATTCTGGGTATCAGTAGTCCAAAAACAAGATTTCCTGCTCTGATTAGAGTCCCTAGAGAGTTAATAAAGTGACCTCTGACAGCTGAAGCTTGTAGCAGTTAATTAGCCCTTTAGTTAGCAGGTACAAGCTCACTGGTTCCAGGATTACTAATGCTTAAGACCTGTCTATAGCCTATTGCAGGATAATAAGATGACCTGCCTATTCAAGATCTTGGATCTCTGCTGGAGGCCAGTAGCCTGGTCCAGCTAGTTTTTAAAGATGCAAATTGCAACAACTTAAGAAAGCTTTTAGTTAATGAGAAAAGACCAGCCCTGGAGTTTTTAACCGTTTCTTCCTTTAGAATACTCCATTAACCAAAATTTCAGAATTTTAGCAGGAGAATAAAGGGATATATCCCTTTCCATTGTCTTCCCTCATCTGTCCTCAATCCCCTCATCTTTCAAGCTACTTTATCCTCATCCTCCCTGAAACTCCTCCATATCTATTAAAAGCAAAGACATTGCATTTAACTTCATGTATAGTTTGGTCACAAGTAAGAATTGCTTTGTTATTATATTGTTTCACTGTGATGAGTAAAGAAAACAACATCTGACTCTGGCTGGTGTCCCAACTCTAATTAGTGTTTTCGTCACAATAAATTGTGTTATGAGCAGTTTCATCACTTGAGATTTCAAATCATTTTGTTGAGGTTTGGGCATCAAGCAGTGCCAAGGAGGAGAGGTCTTCTTAGGACTCAGAGGCAACATTTACACAAACTAGTCAGTCTGGTATTACATCATTGCCCTCTGTGAGGGATGATTCACACTTAGTGCAGCTGTTCTGTTCACCTAAGCTGTTCACCTAAGCCCTATACTGAGCAGGGAGATGTAAAAGTGCAGCCTGACCCCATTCAAACTGCAATTGTGATCTGTTGAGTTTGGTTACAATCTCTCTTCAGACATTTCTGCTCAGTGTTTTAAGAATGTGGTTGAATGTGGAAGGGATGGGTGTACATGTCTTCATGCTTCCTCCACAGCTACAACTTACATGCTTTCTACACATAAATATCATGCCACTTGGACGGACACACACACATTGTGAATAAACATCTCAAAATGTTTAGGTATGTATAGTAGGCATGGTCCAGAAAGATATGATTTTTTTTCTAGGATGTTTCCACTACATATTTTGGTGGCTTGGTTAATATTTCCATTAATGGCCATATACTGGCTGTGTAGCTTAATGCAAAACAAAACTGTGGCAGCCCGTAGGTTATCTTATGTCATCTTGATAAATGAAGATGTGAATAAGCTTCTGCCTCCCACTCCTCACCTTATGTCAGGAAGTCCCCCTTTATCCTCAATTGTGCAAGTAAATCTTTTGTGCTGCTTTGAGAAGCAGCAGGAGAACTATGGTGAAAAGCTTTAGAAAAAGTCAGGATCTTAAAGCTTCTTCTAAAGCTGGCTTATTCTAGAGGTATAACCATTATTTTCTGTTCTAACTGAAATGACAAACCACAGTTTATTAGAATTGTTCTGTTTTTTAACCATAGCTTAAAGGGGGTGAAGGGTTTGTATGGGCTAGAGAAAGTCTGGTTAATATTTTGGCTTATTAAGTTGAGAGAGAGGAAATGGTTCAATGAAAATCAGCCATGTACAAAATCCAATAAAGCCTTTCTTCTGCTTTCATTGGAACAATCAAGAGAATATTGATTCTCCATGTCCTCCAAGTCTCTTCAGGATGCTTGGAGGACCCTTTGGAGTAGCATTTCGAAGGCTACAGGGAATAGGAGAGAGAGACAAAGTCCTTTCACACAAATGGACTTCTGCTTGCACAGCATTGGCAACGTCGGCTCACGGTTTGTCTTTCACTGCCAGTAGCATGAAGTACGTTCTAAGTGAGCAGTGTGCAAATCTCCAGGTGTTATTAGGCTGTAATTCCCATCACCCCAACCAGCACAGCCAGTGCTAATGATCATGATGGCTGCAGTCCAGAGATATCTGGAGAGTGATAGTTGTCCACTGCTGTTCTAAGCACATGCAAACAGATATATTCTTTGACTCAAATTCCCAGAATGTTTCAGTCAGTTTTTCTTAGATCTGCAGTAATTGTTCACATGAACATGGGACTCAGTAAACTTTTAACGTAATCCCCCCCCCAAAAAAAAGAGGGGGAGGAAAGGAAAGGTTGACCTGTATATGAACATGGTAGAACAATAAAGACTTAAGTAAGGTTAAACAAAGAGAAATAGGATGATTGTCTGTTATTTCAGAATGGTGATTAAGTGGCTAATCCTGAACTCTAGACCCTAGAGTCTCTATCACATTTTTCAAGATTTAAAATCTGAAAGCCACAGTTAATTTACTCCTCAGTTAATCCCAGCACATTACACTTAGTAATGGTATTTCTTTTAAAAATGATGGCAACTGACAGTTCTTTAGAATATTAGCATTTCTTACCTATCTTTCAAGACTTTAGTCTTCCCTAAATGCTTTACATTATAAAACATACAATTCCATATCAGCATAACAATAAATCATAAAATCATAAAGTAATTTGGACCCATTTTAAAAATGAACCAGTGACAAAAACAGCATATATAACAGCAATGCTTCAGTTAAAAATCAAAGAAAATAAATAAGTTGTAAAAGCCTACTTAAACATGACAAGAGAGGGATTCAGTTGTATAGGTCTTGTGAAGGAATTCCACAGGACAAAAGCCACCTCTCAGAGGGATCTATCTGAGAAGGCCACGAAATTTACAAATCATAGCAGTAGGCAGGAATTAGGGCCTCTAGCAATGATCTTAACACCAGGGCAGCTTCCTGAGATTGTAGGCAGTGTAATGAGAATCATATTTATGGGCGTCACTTCCCATACAAGGAACCAAGATACAGTCCAACTTGTGGCTTAGTGGTTCTTAACTTTTCATATCTTATGTCACATCATTAGCTCTATGAAAGAATCTCTCATAATAGAAACAAACCCCTACATTTCTCAAGAAGGACATTTATAGTTACATTCTTTATCTGCCAGTCATTCGGCTATTATTCTTACCATTTACAGTAAATTTTAAGGACATTGAAAACTGCAGTACTATTCTTGTAAAAACAAATAGATATAATAATATCCGTGGTTGAAAATTCCTATGAAAAGCCTATGTCACACTTAGATGACTATTCTGTTCCACATACCAATGGTTGAGCTTTCTTGCCTTAGATGATCACACTAGAGTATAAAACATTCTAACACGATTTAAATACTACCTTAAGGAACACCAGATGTTGCCTTATATTGTGTCAGATCATAGCTTCATCTAGCATTTCAGCAGCAACCCTGGATTTCAGTCAGCAATGATTCCAACTTGTAACTTGTATGAAAACCATATGCTTTTAACGTTTGGGCTATGACTTTCCCATAAGGGTCTGCCTTTGTTTCCATAGATGATGGTGAGCAGAGACCAAAGCATCCTCCAATGCGAATGTTTCAGCAGGTAAGGAGATGTAGTTCAAGGATTATGCCCAGCTTTTTAGATGCTCTATGGAGTACAGAGCCAGCCTTGAAATTATGCCGTGGTAATAGAAACCATGTAAGCCAGTCATTTGACTTCATCCTCACCTTGGAGGAGCAGCCAGAAACATTCACTTTCATCAGATATAAATTTCTAACTTCAAGCACTGCCCTGCAGGCTATTGGTATTTATTTGGCACAAACTGAAATAATTTCTTAAGCAGAAACAGGACTTGTGTTGTTTTTGGCGTCTAATTCTTAGTCCAAAGAAGGACCTACTAGTTAACAATGGTTGCATGGTGATGCTGGAGACTGTTACGTAAATTCCACTAGTGAGAAGAACCTTCTGATTGATCTCAGTATGGGAGAAAGTTGCCCAGCTGCATGATCAATTTCTTGGCCAACTTCCCATGTGAACCACAGCACAACTCTAATCTTTCCCCTTATCATGCAGCTGGGCAACTTTCTCCCATACTGAGATCAATCAGAAGGTTCTTTGATTTCTTCCACCCCAGCTGAACAACTACTTCCCAGTTATATATTTGCCTTGCCTTGTGGTGGGAAAACATAACTGACAAGGGCAAATACTATGACTGACTCTGCTTAACTTCCAAATAGGTGAGACTGAGTGTAAGCATATCAGAATTTTTGTTGGGAAGGAGTTTAAAGTAAGCACCAAAATGCATTTCAGGTCACAAGAATCTCAGTGCAGATGGTCCAATATATTACCTGTATTTAACATTAATCAAACAAGATCTGACCGAATAAAATATTTTAAAAGGCCTAGATCTCCTTTGGATTAATTGCTAAATATTGGAAAGCAGGAAGTTTTCTTTCTGCCTTATCAGCTGGAAAGAACAGTTCTTGCACATGTACCTTTATAAGCGCATACACAAGTGGGACAGAGATCTCTTTTAATAAAAAACCCCACAGTCGTTAGGAAAGGGGCCTGAACATCCCCCAAAAGGCCATATTGCTTCCCAGTCCCACTCTCCACCATCACCAGTAAAGGCTGGCTAACCAGAATTCTTCTCCATTCTAGGGATCAGCTCGTCGTCGAGTCAGCATTGCAGTTATTCCCAGGCAGCTAATGGTAAAAGACAAAAATCTTCTGCTGCTATGAGCGTTTTTTGCAAGAAAAAATATCATAACCTCAAAATACAATCATAATCCATTTGCCAATCATGAATTCCACACTTTCTGTCCAGAGGCATAGTTTTGATTTTATCCAGGAGTTTATTAAATCTGAATTGACATCCTTTTTGTACTCCTTAAGCTAGAAAAATCAATGTTTATAAAACCATGTTTATGAAACCATGTTTATTAAGGCTTATCAGTACTGAATGCTTTGTCATGCCAAGATGCCATTGCAATACATGGTGGGAAATTTGTCCATCTCCATGTCCAGTGTGTTCCATGCACCTTTGGTCCTTAGAGTGACAGGAGACAAACGTGAACAGTAGCATGCCTCTACCCGTTTTACCACATTTCAAGACCTTTTTCAAAAAAGAAGTGTAAGGCCTTCTTTCAAATCAGGAAGTTATCTTGTTTCCCACTCTGGTTGCTTCCTGTTTTGAACAAAGGCCTGAAAGAAGACCTCCAGAAGTTTGGAGGATGCAGTTGGCTATTTCGGGGCAAAAATCTCAGTCAAATGGGGGCACTGAGACCTTTGGAGCCCAAGATGGGCTGGAGGTAGCCCATTAACCAGTTTGCCCATCCCTTCCACGAGCATCGCTAATACTACACAAGTAACCACTTTGTCAGAATTCTTCTTTTGAGTGCAATCTTCCCTGATTCCTCTTACAGCAGTTTCACAGCTCTGAAAATGGACAAGTAGCTGAGGGGAAAGACGCTAAGCCAAACACAGTGGAGGAGGAAATCCCAAAAAGGTACAAATAAGTTGATAGAACAGTCAGAACTTTATCTGTTTGTGGAAAATGCTCTTCCTTGTTTCCTGGCATAACTGATTATCTGTGTTTCCTCCAAATAGACAATCCCACTGCCCTCAGGAAGACTCTACCAAAAATTACTTTGTTCCACATACTGCAAAATGTTCAAGCAGATCACATCAGAACCTGCATGGGCCCAAAAGTACTTCATATAGTATAAGCAGAAACCACTGTGTAGCAGGGTAAGATTAACAGAGCAACCTTCCTGTTAGATGCATTCTTCACGTCTTTGTGCTCCCCATCTATATGCTTTGGCTTTGCACTATGCAGCGAATGCTTTACCACATATACATTTCTTGCAATGTGTACATTGTAAAGGTCTTTAAATTCCCCCCCTCACTGCAGGTCCCAGTACTTGTACATAGGTATTTGAGGATGCCACTCAGGCCATTTCCACACTAGACTGTTATAGTGCTATTATTCCACTTTCAACATCCTACACGCTCCTGGGGTTTGCAGTTTAGGGAAGGGTCTTTGAGGATCCTCCCTAAACTGCAAACTTCAGGAGTCCATAGGATGTTGAAAGTGGAATAGTAGCACTATAACAGTCTAGTGCAGAAATGCCCTCAGTTGTTGACACTCTGAATGTCTCATTTGGGAAACACTGGTGTCTCTGGGTTTGTCATGCAAAAGAAAGCAGGCCTCTGATGCCATGTGGCAAGTGTGACAAAGTTCTGGGAGAAGTCACTTAGCCTTTGTCTGTTTTTTCTCCAAAATGGGACCCATGCTTGGGGTCTTGAGAGATGGGGGCTCTCAAGCAACTCCCTTCCTTTGTTCCACGAGGCATATAAACTATAAGTTTATAAGCTATAAACTCCCATCTCAAGCAGCATTTAACACTCTTTTTCTGGGGTGTGAAATGAGCAGTAAGGAATCCCTACTCTCTTTCCTTCCAGGAGGGAATCTGAATTTAGGAGCCGAACCAACACAAGCCAAACTGTAGCGGAAAAGCCCAGTGAAGAATTGGGTGGTGAGGAGGTCAATGAAGAGTGTGAGGAACTGGAGACTGATGCTTTCCTGTGAGTGAATGCTCTCTTGCTATCCACAACACCATCTCTAGCAATTTTTAAATTATGTCACATACACTGACCATTTGTGCCTTACAAGCTATTGGTGAGAAGAACAGTGAAAACCAGGGATGGCAGGTGGATCCACTGCCACATTCACTACTTTGGAGTTTATTATCTCTCCTCCTATATCTGCTCTGTGTTGAGTGGGGACTCTGTTGGTGTTGAGCCCTGGTTCTGTACTGATAGAACTCCTGTTCAGTGCAAAATAGATCTTTCTGGAGTGGATCCTCTTCAGGCAGTAGATCCATCCACCACCCCTGGTGGAAACTGGAGAACTGGGTTCATCATCCTTTTAGCACATTGTAAATTTACTGCATTGTTCTAGTTCTAATTTTTGTTCACATCTATTAAGACAACATTGCATGATCCATAGTTTTGGTTGCCACATTTTAAAAAAAAAATGTATGGAGCTGGAAAACATGCAGAAAAGGGCAGCACAAAAGAACACACGGTTAACAGATAACCTCTATGAAGGAACACTTACAGAATTGGGGCTTCTTAATTTAGAAAAAAATAACATTATAAAGCAGACGTGGAGAACCTTTGGCCCTCCAGATAATTTGGATGTCCGTTCCCTAAAGACCGAGTCAGCAATGCCAATGATAAGGACAGGGGGAGTTGTAGTCCAAAATGAAGGTTCCCTGTCATTGTGGCAAAAGTTAATAAAATGATGCATGATGTGGATAAATATGGAAAGTGGATAAAAAACGCATCCATAACACTACAGCATAGTTGTGGGTGTGGGTGTCATGCAATGAAACTGATGTGGGACAAAAGGATATGCTTTTCTTACCACCATTGTTTGATAGGATTTTCTACCATAGGATGTTGTAATGTTGGCCACTAGCTCAAACAGATTTGAAAAAGGATAAGACAAATTTTATGGATAATATGGACACCAAATGCCTGCTGCTGAGAGCAACAAAAGGAGAGGGATATTGTCCCACATGCATTCTTCTCTGTGTCATTTAATGTGCCCCCATTAATTTGTGGCGAGAACCAGTACGGTGTAGTAGTCTGACTGCTGGATTATGACTCTTAAGGCTAGGGTTCAAATCCCTGCTCAGCTGTGGAAACCCACTGTGTGACCTTTGGCAAGTCACACTCTCTCAGATTGATAGATGTCTGATTGCAATGAATAACAATTTCTTTATTTATTCTTGGCAGGTCCAAAGGGTCTAAAATGGAACTGTGCAGGGCCTGGTTTTCAATGCCCACCTACTACTGGGTTTTGTTGTGGCTGTTTTTTCTTGGAATTGCTTGCCTCATTTTGATCCGGATTCTGGAGCTGCAGAAACAATATCCATTTACAACTTCTGACTAATAGGCACAGGAAAAGCAGATGGACTGTGCCTGAACATTGCACTGTCCAAATCACAAGACAGGTTGCATCGGGACAATAAAAATAAGAATAGGAAAGAGGTGCTGTTGAGCAGGTGTGAAACTAGGGAAGTATTGCCTAGGATGTGATGCTGATGGCTGACTGCTATGAAAATTCTGGAGAAGCCTGCAGATACCTAACAACAGCATCTGAATCCAGGATGGTATTAACTGTCATGCTGTTGATGATTTCAGTGTAAGTTAAGTGCGTACATTTGCTGAGAGACATCTAGTTGGGATCATGCTTACACTTCTTCAGATACTACAATCAAGATATTTCCAGTGTGTCAAAAGGCTGGTTATTTGTGTGGATTATAGCTCCCAGAATCCCTAAGATAATTAAAGCCAATGGGGAGGTGTCTGGGTGTTATAGTCCAAAAAGTAACTTTTCCAAGTGATGGATATTTCTCCAATGTTTTGAAGTTAAATACTCTTCCAGGTCTCTGTAAAACAGCAGCAAATCCATGTCCCTGATGGTAAATTTAGCACATTCAAGGCTTTCTCTGCAGCTGAGCCTTTGGCTTGTCTACTCAGACTTCCTTTGTATCTGGTCACTCACATTAATGCTGCTCAGTTTGGAAGTGAATCCCATTGTTATATAGTTATTAATGATTATCCTGTCCCTTATCAAAAAGGGTGTTCTCAGGTTTTATCAATGTTAATTTTATTTGTATTGCAACAGCATGGTAGAAATATATAATTGCACACATTGGTCTATGAGTTTAAAAAAAAAATCTCAAAACAATCCATGGCGTGAGGATGGTACTGATCCCAGGAGTTCTTGTAGATGGGGTGATGTGCTGTGCAGCACTCTTCTTCACCAGAAGGTGGTGCTGACACACAAAGCCCCTGAAGGGCACCGAGATTTTTTAAAAAAAAAAACAGATACAGGGAACTAATTTCCTTCTTCCCCAAAGCAAGGATGGGGAAAGTACAGTCCTCTAGGTCAGGGATGGGAATTGTCTGGCCCTCCAGAAGTTGCTGGACTACAGCTGCCAGCATCTCTAGTCAGCACAGCCAATGATAAAGAATGCTGGGAGCTGTACTCCTCCCTGCCTGACAAGGCTCCAATAAAGAAAAAAACTTTTCTCAGGCAGTATGAGCTGGTCCTAAATACACTGAAGCCATCAGATCCCATCTGATCTTGGAAGCTGAGCAGAGTCAGCCCTGGGTAGTATTTGAATGGGAGAGCACCAATGAATATTGGGTGCTGTATATAGGCTATATTTCTGAGGAAGGAACTGGCAACTCACCTCTTGAGTATTCCTTGCATAAGAAAAGTCTTTGAAATTCATGGGGTCACCAGAAAGTGACAGGTGACTTGAAGTCACACACACACACACACACACACAGAATAGGCCCTACCATTAGGCAGAGTGAAGCAGCTACCTCAGGCAACAAATATTGTTGGGGCAGTGATGTGTTGAAAGACAGTACTGTGTGTGCCACACATGCTGACTCTCCTTTCCTTAAGCTATCCTATTGCCTGCCAGTGCACTGGAAAACATTATCCTCTTCACTACTATCAAAGTAAGAGTCTTCTATACACTAGAATGTGTGTGGGATGTATGTGACATTTTGTCCTTTACCTCAGGTAGCAAAAGTTCTTGAACAAGCCCTGAGAAAATAAACATGAATGGTCATCATTTGCAAAACGCATCTTAAATCAGGCCCTGGCAATTGTGGAGGGTACAAGGACCATTTTTCATCCCCACACCCACTCTGGCAGGCCACGCTGTTGCCTTTCAGCATGCTGGAAATAATCTTACATCATTTCTAGCTGCCTTTGGATTGATATTTGGATATTTTCTGGGGAGGGAGTGTTGGCTGTTGGGAGATGAAGGGAGTTATCATTACATTTGCAGCTGGTTTGGGGTACATTTGGCTTTTTTTGTGGAAAGAAATTGCCTGAAAATTAGCATTTTTTAAAAAAAATAGGGTGTAGGGGCTTGGGGGAGGAACTATGGGGCTTGAGGGGCCACACTTTGAGGTCCCCAGGACCATAGGCATCCCACTGCCCATTCCTGCTTAAAATGCTCACCTTTTGTGAAGTACAGAAGGCAAAATGGGCCAGGATTTATTATTTTGGAACAAAGCATATAATGGTGGAGGGTGGGGGTGGCCAGGGAGAGAGGAGGATGTAACCCCATGAAGTTATTCTGTGTGACAAATCATGTGGCTCCACACCCATTGTCCCTTGGATTTGGAAGTCGTGTGTTATTTACCTCAAGGAAGGACCCATGCATTAGGATGACAAGAAACTCCTGGGAGAGTCAACAAGGCCTTTGAGAGGCACACTGGCATGTCATCTGCAAACACACCATGTCATCTGGAACCTGGGCCTAGGACAGCTCCTGGCTCTGAGGTTTGCTCAAATACATCACAGTGTTAATGTTACACAACCCCAGCCCCAACATTATTATAAACAAGTTGTTCAACATTTATCGTGTTTTGTATGCAGAGGAAACTTATCACTCCACCCAGAGAAGACTAGTGCTTCACTTCAACAAGAAGCTGCATGTCTGTTTGGACAGCAACATTAACAGATTCAAAATCAAATGTAAATTAAAGAAAACAGGAAAGAGATTGAACAGATAAGTAGAAAGGAAGTGAAGTAGCTAGTATGTGGGTGCAGCCACAGGGAGGGTGTTTCAGGTGTCAGGCGTGTTTCTTTAGCACATGTGACATCAGCAAGTAGTGTGGGGATAAAGCTGATCCCTTTGCAGATTACAGACCGTTAGTCCAAATGGCAGATTGGGAGCTAGCAGGATTATTATTGCAGGTCAGTCTCATGACATAATTCAGCAAGGTAGGAACTCACACATATTTCCCACAAACCAGCTGAAACCTCTCCCCCTTTCCCCTACCTTCCGTTCTCCTTTGAGTTTTGGTAGCATTGGATCACTAAATCAGCCACAAGAGAAGCTGCCACCTAGATCATAGAATCATAGAGTTGGAAGAGACCCCAGAGGACATCGAGTCTAACCCCCTGCTATGCAGGAACTCCCATCAAAGCATTCCCAACAGATGGCCATCCAGTCTGTGCTTAAAAAACCTCCAAAGAAGGAGACTCCACCACATTCCGAGGCAGCATATTCCACTGCCGGAAGCTCTGACCGCCAGGAAGTTCTTCCTGAGGTTCAAGTGGAATCTCCGCTCCTGCAGCTTGAATCCATTGCTCCTTGTCCTAGTTTCTGGTGCAGTAGAGAACAAGCCTGCTCCCTCCTCAACATGACATCCCTTCAAATATTTAAACATGGCTATCATGTCCCCTTGAAGATGTAGCCTTCAAGTCAAATGATAGAGGTAATTAAGGGGAAGTTGCAGGTAGCAATATGGACAATGAAGTCAGCAGACAATATAAAGGGAAAGTCACCAAAGAATACAATTTTTGTATTAAATAAAATTTCATGGGCTGATTTTAGCATGATGTACCACACTGAATACCAGTTCTAAGAGATGCGAAATTACCTATGACTGGGGAACAACTGGAGAGGAGGATGCCCTATCACACCCCTACAACATCTTCAGCAGTTGCCTCATTGCCAAATGACAGAAGCAGTCTTGTAGCCAAAGCTCAATTCATTTCTGCAAGCCGTGCTGTAGTGGCAACTTCAAACACAGATAGCTAGAACATGGATGGACAACTTCACAGGTCTAGGGGCCAATTTTCTATATCTGTTCTCTGGGGCCAGTGTGGTATAGTAGTTTTGAGTGTTGAACTATGAGCCTGGATAGCCACTGGGTGTCCTCAAGCAAGTCTCATTATTTCAGCCTCAGAGAAAGAGAAAGGCAAAGGCAACAAATCTTTCCAAGAAAATCCCCATGATAGATTTGCTTTAGGGCTGCCATAAGTCAGGCAATTTCCACACTAGAGTGTTATAGTGCTATGATTCCACTTTCAACATCCTATGGAATCCTGGGGTTTGCAGTTTTGGGAGGGGCCAGCCGGTGCTATATAGCTATACAGTGCTATAACTGTCTAGTGCGGAAATGGCCTCAGTTTCCAAAGGAGAAAGACATGACAGTTAGAAAGAACCTCTCCCTGTCAGAAGCACTTTATTATTATGTGTGTGTTCAAGTCACTTCTAATTTATGGCAACCCTAAAGTAAACCTATCACAGGGTGTTTGTTTGTTTGTTTGCCAAGATTTATTCAGATGGGGTTTGCCTGTGCCTTCCTGTGAGACTGAGAGAATGTGACTTACCCTAAGTCACACAGTGTCTGAACAGGGATTTGAATCCTAGTCTCCAGAAGTCTTAAATAAATGCATAAATATTTGAATATTTAAATCTTGAGTTAAGTCTTGGGGGTCCTCAGCATCAAATTATATTTATGGTGGGGTGGTAAAGAAAAGGTTAAGAGCCACTGGTTTAAAACATCAAAACCAGAAGTAGCTGAAAAGCTGTTTCTGGTGTGGGGGGAAAAATATTTGTTATACTAAATGGGGGGCAGGGGGCTTGGTGTTTTGCAATCCATTTAAAAGATAAAGTGTTGCTCCTGGAGATTTAAGGAAGTGTCAGTTTATCCCTTTTTGGCCAGAAATAGGGAAATCTGGAGGAGTTGGGACACATAAAAATATTAGGAAAATCTATAAATTACACATGCTTATGGCCCCAAGACTGTAGTTTGTCTACTACATGCCAGAAACAGTCTGATGTGGCAAAACATTCTGGAGAAGGACCTCCTCCTAGATTCAGCTATTCTCACTATGTCAGCATAAAGCTCATGGAAAATCATAGAGGTAAATGGTACATGGCAGCTAAATACAGGTTTGCTGATTGCTACTTGATGCAAACAGAGCCTATCCTCTAGAGCAGACCACATGTGGCTGTATTTCCAGTTGACCCTTTTGCTGTTTGTATATATGTGTGTGTATGTATCAAGCCTAAAAGCCTTTTTTTGCCTCTTGATCTTCTTTGGGATCACACCTGTAACAGGTCATTAGTCTTGGAAATAATGTAAAGGCACAGAAATGGGATCCGGTGTTCTTTTCTGATGAGTGTCTGGAGACTTTCTGAGAAACTTCTGTACATGCTGGCTTCCCTGCTTGTTTCGACCTACATTTCCCAGCAGCCCTACCCAGCCAGGCCCCTAATAAGGGACTGGGGCAGTCCAATCATTTGAAGGGCCAAGGGCTTTCCTATCCCTGATATGACCAATGCTTTACTGTAGCCAAGGGGTGACCGGACTGATATGTTGGGATTTTTTAATAACAGGTTATCATCTACCAGTCACCCCCTCCCCGAATGGATTTACTCAGTAATAGTATATTATGGTGAGCTATTCCAGTTAGAAGGTAAAATATTTAGGGATGATTTGGTTTTCAGCGAACAATCAAGACTCATTGGTTTTACAAAAAACCTCAGGCTAGTACTTTTTAAAACATCCTGCCGCCACTGGCTCCTTGAGGTGGACCTCACAGCTGCTTCCATCTTCTTGGGAGTGCAGGGCTATGACGAGGTGCAGCTTCACGTCCGAATGTATAACTGCCTATAAATTTTTAAGAACGCGCGTTGGCTTTTGCATTGGGAGCTTTTGAGGCCTCGTTGTCTTCTTTCTGCGGGAGGCAGCAGGCAGGGAGAGCGGGG